>CM032160.1:19063751-19488487 GCA_018901935.1 Pugionium cornutum
TCAAATGTTGTCACGGTATGGAAAATTAATCTAGGTTAACATGTGTGTTGGATTCGTGTCATTCTAAACTCTAAATCTAAAGTTACATACAATTTAGTGCAAAAATGTCAAACAGATCAGTTAGTTAAAATGATCATTGTAAACTGATCATTGGTGCTCTTTGAGTAAAAACTTATAAATGAAGCATAATGCATGACATCATGCAGTTTGGGATACTTTGGATTACTTGGAGGTTTTGTCGTAGCTTTTTCAATCTAAAATGTTGTCACAATATAGAAAATTGAGCTAGCTTAACGTAGGCGTTGGATTCGTGTCATTCAAAAGTAACAGACGTTTTTGTGCAGACATGTCAAGGTTATCGGCCAGTTAAAATGACCATTCTAAACTAATAATTGGTGCTCCTTGAGAAAAGGCTTAAAAATGAAGCATTATGCATGAAAACATGCAGTTTGGGATACAGTGGATTACTTGGAGGATTTTTCGTAGCTCTTTCAATGTCAACTGTTGTCACAATATGGACAGTTGAGCTAGCCTAAGACTCATGTTATTTTGAGATATAAATCAAATGTTAAAGATGATTTAGTGCGGACATTTCACGTTGATCAGCTAGTTAAAATGATCATTCTAAACTGATCATTGGTGCTCCTTCAGTAATGCCTATAAATTAAGCATAAGGCATGGCATCTTGCCGTTTGGGATAGATTAGATTTCTTGGAGGCTTTTTCGTAGCTATTTCAGAATTAAAATTTTCACAATCTTTAAACTTGATCTAGCTTCACGTGGGAATTGGATTTGTGTCATTTTGAACTCTAAAAAAAAGTTACAAAAGATTTAGTGTAGACATGTCAAGTTGATCGGTCTGTTAAAATGATCATTCTAAACTGATCATTGGTGCTCCTTCAGCAAAGTCTTATAAATAAAGCATAATGCATGACATAACGCAATTTGCGATACATTGGATTACTTGGAGGTTTCTTCGTATCTGTTTCAATCTCAGCTGTTGTCACAATATGGAAAATTGAGCTAGCATAACACTGGCGTTGGATTCGTGACATTTTGAACTTTAAATGAAAAGTTAAGAACAATTAAGTGCGGACATGTCAAGTTGATCGGCCAGTTAAAACAATCATTCTAAATTAACCATTGTTTCTCCTTGAGTAAAGGCAATTTAGTGGGGACATGTAAGTTGATCAGTTAGTTAAAATTATCATTCTAAACTGATCATTGGTGCTCCTTGAGTAAGGGCTGATAAATGAAGCATAATGCAAGGCATCATGCAATTTCGGATAGATTGGATTAGTTGGAGGCTTTGTTATAGCTATTTGGGTCTAAAATTTTGTCACGACATAGAAAAATGAGCCAGCTTAACGTGGGAATCGGATTCGTGTCATTTTGAACACTAAATCAGAAGTTATATACGAGATTGTGCATACATGTCAAGTTGATGGCATGTTAAAATGATCATTCTAAACTGATCATTGGTGCTCATTGGGTACAGACTTATAATGGAAGCATAATGCATGACATCATACAGTTTAGGTTACATTGGATTACTTGGAGGCTTTTCGTAACTCTTTTAATCTCAAATGTTGTCACGGTATGGAAAATTGAGCTAGGTTAACATGTGTGTTGGATTCGTGTCATTCTAAACTCTAAATCTAAAGTTACATACAATTTAGTGCAAAAATGTCAAACAGATCAGTTAGTTAAAATGATCATTGTAAACTGATCATTGGTGCTCTTTGAGTAAAAACTTATAAATGAAGCATAATGCATGACATCATGCAATTTGGGATACTTTGGATTACCTGGAGGTTTTGTCGTAGCTTTTTCAATCTAAAATGTTGTCACAATATAGAAAATTGAGCTAGCTTAACGTGGGCGTTGGATTCGTGTCATTCAAAAGTAACAGACGATTTTGTGCAGACATGTCAAAGTTATCGGCCAGTTAAAATGACCATTCTAAACTAATAATTGGTGCTCCTTGAGAAAAGGCTTAAAAATGAAGCATTAAGCATGGCAACATGCAGTTTGGGATACAATGGATTATTTGGAGTATTTTTCGTAGCTCTTTCAATGTCAACTGTTGTCACAATATGTACAGTTGAGCTAGCTTAAGACTCATGTTATTTTGATATATAAATCAAATGTTAAAGATGATTTAGTGTGGACATGTCACGTTGATCAGCTAGTTAAAATGATCATTCTAAACTGATCATTGGTGCTCCTTCAGTAAATGCCTATAAATTAAGCATAAGGCATGGCATCTTGCCGTTTGGGATAGATTAGATTTCTTGGAGGCTTTTTCGTAGCTATTTCAGAATTAAAATTTTCACAATCTTTAAACTTGATCTAGCTTCACGTGGGTATTGGATTTGTGTCATTTTGAACTCTTAAAAAAAGTTACAGAAGATTTAGTGTAGACATGTCAAGTTGATCGGTCAGTTAAAATGATCATTCTAAACTGATCATTGGTGCTCCGTCAGCAAACTCTTATAAATGAAGCATAATGCATGACATCACGCAATTTGAGTTACATTGGATTACTTGGAGGTTTCTTCGTAGCTGTTTCAATCTCAGCTGTTTCACAATATGGAAAATTGAGCTACCATAACACTGGCGTTGGATTCGTGACCTTTTGAACTTTAAATGAAAAGTTAAGAACAATTAAGTGCGGACATGTCAAGTTGATCGGCCAGTTAAAACGATCATTCTAAATTAACCATTGTTTCTCCTTGAGTAAAGGCAATTTAGTGGGGACATGTAAGTTGATCAGTTAGTTAAAATTATCATTCTAAACTGATCATTGGTGCTCCTTGAGTAAGGGCTGATAAATGAAGCATAATGCAAGGCATCATGCAATTTCGGATAGATTGGATTAGTTGGAGGCTTTGTTATAGCTATTTGGGTCTAAAATTTTGTCACGATATAGAAAAATGAGCCAGCTTAACGTTGGAATCGGATTCGTGTCATTTTGAGCACTAAATCAGAAGTTATATACGATATAGTGCATACATATCAAGTTGATGGCATGTTAAAATGATCATTCTAAACTGATCATTGGTGCTCATTGGGTACAGACTTATAATGGAAGCATAATGCATGACATCATACAGTTTAGGTTACATTGGATTACTTGGAGGCTTTTCGTAACTCTTTTAATCTCAAATGTTGTCACGGTATGGAAAATTGAGCTAGGTTAACATGTGTTGGATTCGTGTCATTCTAAACTCTAAATCTAAAGTTACATACAATTTGGTGCAAAAATGTCAAACAGATCAGTTAGTTAAAATGATCATTGTAAACTGATCATTGGTGCTCTTTGAGTAAAAACTTATAAATGAAGCATAATGCATGACATCATGCAGTTTGGGATACTTTGGATTACTTGGAGGTTTTGTCGTAGCTTTTTCAATCTAAAATGTTGTCACAATATAGAAAATTGAGCTAGCTTAACGTGGGCGTTGGATTCGTGTCATTCAAAAGTAACAAACAATTTTGTGCAGACATGTCAAGGTTATCAGCCAGTTAAAATGACCATACTAAAGTAATAATTGGTGCTCCTTGAGAAAAGGCTTAAAAATGAAGCATTATGCATGGCAACAAGCAGTTTGGGATACAATGGATTACTTGGAGGATTTTTCGTAGCTCTTTCAATGTCAACTGTTGTCACAATATTGACAGTTGAGCTAGCCTAAGACTCATGTTATTTCGAGATATAAATCAAATGTTGAAGATGATTTAGTGCGGACATGTCACGTTGATCAGCTAGTTAAAATGATCATTCTAAACTGATCATTGGTGCTCCTTCAGTAAATGCCTATAAATTAAGCATAAGGCATGGCATCTTGCCGTTTGGGATAGATTAGATTTCTTGGAGGCTTTTTCGTAGCTATTTCAGAATTAAAATTTTCACAATCTTTAAACTTGATCTAGCTTCACGTGGGAATTGGATTTGTGTCATTTTGAACTCTAAAAAAAAGTTACAGAAGATTTAGTGTAGACATGTCAAGTTGATCGGTCTGTTAAAATGATCATTCTAAACTGATCATTGGTGCTCCTTCAGCAAAGTCTTATAAATGAAGCATAATGCATGACATCACGCAATTTGAGTTACATTGGATTACTTGGAGGTTTCTTCGTAGCTGTTTCAATCTCAGCTGTTTTCACAATATGGAAAATTGAGCTACCATAACACTGGCGTTGGATTCGTGACATTTTGAACTTTAAATGAAAAGTTAAGAACAATTAAGTGCGGACATGTCCAGTTGATCGGCCAGTTAAAACGATCATTCTAAATTAACCATTGTTTCTCCTTGAGTAAAGGCAATTTAGTGCGGACATGTAAGTTGATTAGTTAGTTAAAATTATCATTCTAAACTGATCATTAGTGCTCCTTGAGTAAGGGCTGATAAATGAAGCATAATGCAACGCATCATGCAGTTTCGGATAGATTGAATTAGTTGGAGGCTTTGTTATAGCTATTTGGGTCTAAAATTTTGTCACGATATAGAAAAATGAGCCAGCTTAACGTTGGAATCGGATTCGTGTCATTTTGAGCACTAAATCAGAAGTTATATACGATATAGTGCATACATATCAAGTTGATGGCATGTTAAAATGATCATTCTAAACTGATCATTGGTGCTCATTGGGTACAGACTGATAATGGAAGCATAATGCATGACATCATACAGTTTAGGTTACATTGGATTACTTGGAGGCTTTTCGTAACTCTTTTAATCTCAAATGTTGTCACGGTATGGAAAATTGAGCTAGGTTAACATGTTTGTTGCATTCGTGTCGTTCTAAACTCTAAATCTAAAGTTACATACAATTTAGTGCAAAAATGTCAAACAGATCAGTTAGTTAAAATGATCATTGTAAACTGATCATTGGTGCTCTTTGAGTAAAAACTTATAAATGAAGCATAATGCATGACATCATGCAGTTTGGGATACTTTGGATTACTTGGAGGTTTTGTAGTAGCTTTTTCAATCTAAAATGTTGTCACAATATAGAAAATTGAGCTAGCTTAACGTGGGCGTTGGATTCGTGTCATTCAAAAGTAACAGAGGATTTTGTGCAGACATGTCAAGGTTATCGGCCAGTTAAAATGATTGGTGCTCCTTGAGAAAAGGCTTAAAAATGAAGTATTATGCATGGCAACATGCAGTTTGGGATAAAATGGATTACTTGGAAGATTTTTCGTAGCTCTTTCAATGTCAACTGTTGCCACAATATGGACTGTCAAAGATGATTTAGTGCGGACATGTCACGTTGATCAGCTAGTTAAAATGATCATTCTAAACTGATCATTGGTGCTCCTTCAGTAAATGCCTATAAATTAAGCATAACATGGCATCTTGCCGTTTGGGATAGATTAGATTTCTTGGATGCTTTTTCATAGCTATTTCAGAATTAAAATTTTCACAATCTTTAAACTTGATCTAGCTTAACGTGGGCATTGGATTTGTGTCATTTTGAACTCTTTACAAAAGATTTAGTGTAGACATGTCAAGTTGATCGGTCTGTTTAAATGATCACTCTAAACTGATCATTGGTGCTCCTTCAGCAAAGTCTTATAAATGAAGCATAAATACATTGGATTACTTGGAGGTTTCTTCGTAGCTGTTTGAATCTCAGCTGTTGTCACAATATGGAAAATTTAGCTAGCATAACACTGGCGTTGGATTCGTGACATTTTGAACTTTAAATGAAAAGTTAAGAACAATTAAGTGCGGACATGTCAAGTTGATCGGCCAGTTAATACGATCATTCTAAATTAACCATTGTTTCTCCTTGGGTAAAGGCAATTTAGTGCGGACATGTAAGTTGATCAGTTAGTTAAAATTAGCATTCTAAACTTATCATTGGTGCTCCTTGAGTAAGGGCTGATAAATGAAGCATAATGCATGGCATCATGCAATTTGGGATAGATTGGATTAGTTGGAGGCTTTCTTATAGCTACTTGGGTCTAAAATTTTGTCACAATATAGAAAAATGAGCCAGCTTAACGTGGGAATATGATTCCTGTCATTTTGAACACTAAATCAGAAGTTATACACGATATAGTGCATACATATCAAGTTGATGGCATGTTAAAATGATCATTCTAAACTGATCATTGGTGCTCATTGGGTACAGGCTTATAATGGAAGCATAATGCATGACAACATACAATTTAGGTTACATTGGATTACTTGGAGGCTTTTCGTAACTCTTTTAATCTTTAATGTTGTCACGGTATGGAAAATTAAGCTAGGTTAACATGTGTGTTGGATTCGTGTCATTCTAAACTCTAAACCTAAAGTTACATACAATTTAGTGCAAAAATGTCAAACAGATCAGTTAGTTAAAATGATCATTGTAAACTGATCATTGGTGCTCTTTGAGTAAAAACTTATAAATGAAGCATAATGCATGACATCATGCAGTTTGGGATACTTTGGATTACTTAGAGGTTTTGTCGTAGTTTTTTCAGTCTAAAATGTTGTCACAATATAGAAAATTGAGCTAGCTTAACGTGGGCGTTGGATTCGTGTCATTCAAAAGTAACAGACGATTTTGTGCAGACATGTCAAGGTTATCCGCCAGTTAAAATGACTATTCTAAACTAATAATTGGTGCTCCTTGAGAAAAGGCTTTAAAATGAAGCATTATGCATGGCAACATGCAGTTTGGGATACAATGGATTACTTGGAGGATTTTTCGTAGCTCTTTCAATGTCAACTATTGTCACAATATGGACAGTTGAGGTAGCTTAAGACTCATGTTATTTTGAGATATAAATCAAATGTTAAAGATGATTTAGTGCGGACATATCACGTTGATCAGCTAGTTAAAATGATCATTCTAAACTGATCATTGGTGCTCCTTCAGTAAATGCCTATAAATTAAGCATAAGGCATGGCATCTTGCCGTTTGGGATAGATTAGATTTCTTGGAGGCTTTTTCGTAGCTATTTCAGAATTAAAATTTTCACAATCTTTAAACTTGATCTAGCTTAACGTGGGCATTGGATTTGTGTCATTTTGAACTCTAAAAAAAAGTTAGAGAAGATTTAATGTAGACATGTCAAGTTGATCGGTCTGTTAAAATGATCATTCTAAACTGATCATTGGTGCTCCTTCAGAAAAGTCTTATAAATGAAGCATAATGCATGACATCACGCAATTTGCGATACATTGGATTACTTTGAGGTTTCTTCGTAGCTGTTTAAATCTCAGCTGTTGTCACAATATGGAAAATTGAGCTAGCATAACACTGGCGTTGGATTCGTGAAATTTTGAACTTTAAATGAAAAGTTAAGAAAAATTAAGTGCGGACATGTCAAGTTGATCGGCTAGTTAAAACGATCATTCTAAATTAACCATTGTTTCTCCTTGAGTAAAGGCAATTTAGTGTGGACATGTAAGTTGATCAGTTAGTTAAAATTATCATTCTAAACAGATCATTCGTGCTCCTTGAGTAAGGGCTGATAAATGAAGCATAATGCATGGCATCATGCAATTTGGGATAGATTGGATTAGTTGGTGGCTTTGTTATAGCTATTTGGGTCTAAAATTTTGTCACAATATAGAAACATGAGCCAGCTTAACGTGGGAATTGGATTCGTGTCATTTTGAACACTAAATCAGAAGTTATATACGATATAGTGCATACATATCAAGTTGATGGCATGTTAAAATGATCATTCTAAACTGATCATTGGTGCTCATTGGGTACAAGCTTATAATGGAAGCATAATGCATGACATCATACAGTTTAGGTTACATTGGATTACTTGGAGGCTTTTCGTAACTCTTTTAATCTCAAATGTTGTCAGGGTATGGAAAATTAAGCTGGGTTAACATGTGTGTTGGATTCGTGCCATTCTAAACTCTAAATCTAAAGTTACATACAATTTAATGCAAAAATATCAAACAGATCAGTTAGTTAAAATGATCATTGTAAACTGATCATTGGTGCTCTTTGAGTAAAAACTTATAAATGAAGCATAATACATGACATCATGCAGTTTGGGATACTTTGGATTACTTGGAGGTTTTGTAGTAGCTCTTTCAATCTAAAATGTTGTCACAATATAGAAAATTGAGCTAGCTTAACGTGGGCGTTGGATTCGTGTCATTCAAAAGTAACAGACGATTTTGTGCAGACATGTCAAGGTTATCGGCCAGTTAAAATGACCATTCTAAACTAATAATTGGTGCTCCTTGAGAAAAGGCTTAAAAATGAAGCATTATGCATGCCAACATGCAGTTTGGGATACAATGGATTACTTGGAAGATTTTTCGTAGCTCTTTCAATGTCAACTGTTGTCACAATATGGACAGTTGAGCTAGCTTAAGACTCATGTTATTTTGAGATATAAATCAAATGTTAAAATTGATTTAGTGCGGACATGTCACGTTGATCAGCTAGTTAAAATGATCATTCTAAACTGATCATTGGTGCTCCTTCAGTAAATGCCTATAAATTAAGCATAAGGCATGTCATCTTGCCGTTTGGGATAGATTAGATTTCTTGGAGGCTTTTTCGTAGCAATTTCAGAATTAAAATTTTCACAATCTTTAAACTTGATCTAGCTTAACGTGGGCATTGGATTTGTGTCATTTTGAACTATAAAAAAAGTTACAGAATATTTAGTGTAGACATGTCAAGTTGATCGGTCTGTTAAAATGATCATTCTAAACTGATCATTGGTGCTCCTTCAGCAAAGTCTTATAAATGAAGCGTAATGCATGACATCACGCAATTTGTGATACATTGGAATACTTGGAGGTTTCTTCGTAGCTGTTTCAATCTCAGCTGTTGTCACAATATGGAAAATTGAGCTAGCATAACACTGGCGTTGGATTCGTGACATTTTGAACTTTAAATGAAAAGTTAAGAACAATTAAGTGCGGACATGTCAAGTTGATCGGCAAGTTAAAACGATCATTCTAAATTCACCATTGTTTCTCCTTGAGTAAAGGCAAGTTAGTGCGGACATGTAAGTTGATCAGTTAGTTAAAATTATCATTCTAAACTGATCATTAGTGGTCCTTGAGTAAGGGCTGATAAATGAAGCATAATGCATGGCATCATGCAATTTGGGATAGATTGGATTAGTTGGAGGCTTTGTTATAGCTATTTGGGTCTAAAATTTTGTCACAATATAGAAAAATGAGTTAGCTTAACGTGGGAATTGGATTCGTGTCATTTTGAACACTAAATCAGAAGTTATATACGATATAGTGCATACATATCAAGTTGATGGCATGTTAAAATGATCATTCTAAACTGATCATTGGTGCTCATTGGGTACAGGCTTATAATGGAAGCATAGTGCAGGACATCATACAGTTTAGGTTACATTGGATTACTTTGAGGCTTTTCGTAACTCTTTTAATCTCAAATGTTGTCACGGTATGGAAAATTAAGCTAGGTTAACATGTGTGTTGGATTCGTGTCATTCTAAACTCTAAATCTAAAGTTACATACAATTTAGTGCAAAAATGTCAAACAGATCAGTTAGTTAAAATGATCATTGTAAACTTATCATTGGTGCTCTTTGAGTAAAAACTTATAAATGAAGCATAATGCATGACATCATGCAGTTTGGGATACTTTGGATTACTTGGAGGTTTTGTCGTAGCTTTTTCAATCTAAAATGTTGTCACAATATAAAAAATTGAGCTAGCTTAACGTGGGCATTGGATTTGTGTCATTCAAAAGTAACAGACGATTTTGTGCAGACATGTCAAGGTTATCCGCCAGTTGAAATGACAATTCTAAACTAACAATTGGTGCTCCTTGAGAAAAAGCTTAAAAATGAAGCATTATGCATGGCAACATGCAGTTTGGGATACAATGGATTACTTGGAGGATTTTTTGTAGCTCTTTCAATGTCAACTGTTGTCACAATATGGACAGTTGAGCTAGCTTAAGACTCATGTTATTTTGAGATATAAATCAAATGTTAAAGATGATTTAGTGCGGACATGTCAAGTTGATCAGCTAGTTAAAATGATCATTCTAAGCTGATCATTGGTGCTCCTTCAGTAAATGCCTATAAATTAAGCATAAGGCATGGCATCTTGCCGTTTTGGATAGATTAGATTTCTTGGAGGCTTTTTCTTAGCTATTTCAGAATTAAAATTTTCACAATCTTTAAACTTGATCTAGCTTAACGTGGGCATTGGATTTGTGTCATTTTGAACTCTAAAAAAAAGTTACAGAAGATTTAGTGTAGCCATGTCAAGTTGATCGGTCTGTTAAAATGATCATTCTAAACTGATCATTGGTGCTCCTTCAGCAAAGTCTTATAAATTAAGCATAATGCATGACATCACGCAATTTGCGATACATTGAAATACTTGGAGGTTTCTTCGTAGCTGTTTCAATCTCAGCTGTTGTCACAATATGGAAAATTGAGCTAGCATAACACTGGCGTTGGATTCGTGACATTTTGAACTTTAAATGAAAAGTTAAGAACAATTAAGTGCGGACATGTCAAGTTGATTGGCAAGTTAAAACGATCATTCTAAATTAACCATTGTTTCTCCTTGAGTAAAGGCAATTTAGTGCGCACATGTAAGTTGATCAGTTAGTTAAAATTATCATTCTAAACTGATCATTAGTGCTCCTTGAGTAAGGGCTGATAAATGAAGCATAATGCATGGCAACATGCAATTTGGGATAGATTGGATTAGTTGGAGGCTTTGTTATAGCTATTTGGGTCTAAAATTTTTTCACAATATAGAAAAATGAGCCAGCTTAACGTGGGAATTGGATTCGTGTCATTTTGAACACTAAATCAGAAGTTATATACGATATAGTGCATACATATCAAGTTGATGGCATGTTAAAATGATCATTCTAAACTGATCATTGGTGCTCATTGGGTACAGGCTTATAATGGAAGCACAATGCATGACATCATACAGTTTAGGTTACATTGGATTACTTGGAGGCTTTTCGTAACTCTTTCAGTCTCAAATGTTGTCACAACATGGAAAATTGAGCTAGGTTAAAGTGGGGGTTGGATTTGTGTCATTCTGAACTCTAAATCAAAAGTTATGGACGATTTTGTGCGGAAATGTCAAGTTGGTCGGCCAGTTAAAATGATAATTCTAAAGTGATCATTGGTGCTCCTTGAGTAAAGGCTTATAAATGAAGCATAATGCATGACATCATGCAGTTTGGGATCCTTTTGATTACTTGGAGGTTTTGTCGTAGCTGTTTCAGTCTCAAATGTTGTCACAATATAGAAAATTGAGATAGCGTAACGTGGGCGTTGGATTCATGACATTTTGAGCTTTAAATCAAAAGTTACGGACGATTAAGTGCGGATATGTGAAGTTGATCGGCCAGTTAAAATGATCATTCTAAACTAACCATTGTTGCTCCTTGAGTAAAGCCTTATAAATGTGCATAATGCATGACATCATGCAGTTTGGGATACATTAGATGACATGGAGGGTTTGTCGTATCTCTTTGAGTCTAAAATGTAGTCACAATATATAAAATTGAGCTAGCTTAACGTGGGCGTTGGATTTTTGTCATTCTGAACTTTAAATAAAAAGTTACGGATGATTTGTTGTGGAGATGTCAAGTTGATCAGCCAGTTGAAATTATCATTGTGAACTGATTATTGGTGCTCCTTGAGTAAATGCTTATAAATGAAGCATAATACATGGCATCACGTAGTTTAAGTGGATTGGATTATTTGCAGACTTTGTCATATTTATTTTGGTCTTAACTTTGGTACAGTATAGAAAATTGAGCTAGCTTAACGTGGACGTTGGATTCGTGTCACTTTGTACTCTAAATCAAAAGTAACGGTCGATTTAGTGTGGACATGTCAAGTTGATCGGGCAATTAAAATGATCATTCTAAACTGATTATTGGTGCTCCTTTAGTAAAGGCTTATAAATGAAGCATAATGCATGGCATCACGTAGTTTAGGATACCTTGGATTACTTGGAGGAATTATCATAGCGTTTTCCGTTTCAAATGTTGTCACAATATAGAAAATATAGCTTGCTTAACGTGGGCGGTTGATTCGTGTCATTCTAAACTCGAAATTAAAAGTTACGGATGATTTAGTGCATACATGTCAAGTTGATTGACCAGTTTTGGATACATTGAACTACTTGGAGACTTTTTCGTTGCTCTTTAAGCCTCAAATGTTGTCACAATATAGAAAATTGAGCTATCTTAACGTGAGCGTTGGATTCGTGTCATTCTGAAGTCTAAATCAAAAGTTGCGGACAATTTATTGCGTACATGTCAAATTGATCGGCCAGTTAAAATGATCATTCTCAACTGATCATTGGTGCTGCTTGAGTAAAGGCTTATAAATGAAGCATAGTGCATGGCATCACGCCGGTTGGGATACATTGGATTACTTGAAGGCTCTTTTATAGCTATTTTGGTGTTAAAATTTTTCACAATATAGAAAATTGAGCTAGCTAAATGTGGACGTCGGATTCGTGTCATTGTAAACTCTAAATCAAAAGTTACAGACGAGTTAGTGTGGACATGTCAAGTTGATTGTCCAGATAAGATGATCATTCTAACAATGTAAATGATTTTAAACAACGCTTCGCTCTCTTGCGATCTTAAATGCCATTTTTCAGGCAAAGTCTTCTCTGTTTGTTTCTAATGCTTAATCGCCGTCGATCTGGTCCTCTCTTCGGTTTGAAGAGTCTACGTCATCGGTTTTTGACAACTTTCTCACATTCCTGTGCCGATTTTCTCTTTCCCCTTCATTCCCCTTTTCTATTTAAACACTATCCTTTGTTGCTTGCGATTTTCTTCTCTGTTCTTTGTCGGGAAATTCACTCCATCACCATGTCCAATTTTCTCTCAAAAAATGCAAGATATAACCCTCGGTCTCACATAATCGCCAATTCAACTCCCGAATGAACTTTGTGTTGAAGCCGTGAATGAAACCCGGTTTCCCCTCATCTGAAAACCGGTAAATCCTAGGAAGCAAAACCATCAGGCATTGATGACTACCTTTCCGCGTTTATGGAGTGTGGGTGTGATGAGGACATCAGGTCGTACATCCAGCCAGGAGACCAGACTGGCCGACCAGGAAGCTTGCCCGAGACAGCAGGACCATCTGGCGCGCCTGCCGGACCAGACAGCATCGCCGGCGGAGAGGCCCAAGCTTCCGGCACACTTGGTGGGGACGTGAATGACACCGCCGGTCCCCCTGATGACACCGCCGACTCCGGGATCAACTTGGCCGGTCCTGAAGTCATTCCGGCCAGTACCGCGCACAATCCAGCCGGTACAGGCCATCCAGCCGAGTACACGCACACTTCCACTTCTACACAAGAGGACTCGGACCAAATGAGCTACCAGCTCCAGGACATGCACTTAGAGGAAGTATCTACACCAGTGGTACCTCCAGGAGCAATGACAAGAAGCTGATCAAGAGCACTCTTCCACAAATTCAGCTTATGGGTCGACAAGCTTCTAGAGGAAGAGCAGCTAAGGACAATGGGCCAGAAGAGCAAATTAGAGTCCAAAGGCTTCTCAACAACACAAGGAACATCAGATACTTGGGCTTTAGTGGCAAGAGAGGTCAGGGCCCAAAGATATTTAACCCTACTCCAAGTCAAAGACTAGGAGCAAGGCGCGTGCATGCCACCAGGACGGCCACCTTCCATTTCTTGGCCGTGAGGTGAGTTAAGGTAAGTTTACATTCGAATATATGCCTCTTTCTGTTTTGCAGGGTAGGATCTAGTTGCTTAACATTTTAGGAATAGGTCCTTTTTCGGTTATGCACTTTTGTATCTTTTTCTTTGTGCACTTTAGTAAACTTTCTTTTTTCTTTATTTGTGTCGACCCTAGAAGGTCAAGCTGTCTAGCATATTAATAAGGCTCCTTCCAGCATTGTAGTTCGACAACCTTTTTGATTATTAATAAAGTACAACTTTTTCCCTACAAGTTTTGTCTCTAAGAATCTTGTGCGCTTAGAACCTAGTTGAGACCAGCCCTCCTAGCTCTAAGTTTGTGATTTATCACGAGGTTCATCACCCCTCGTGTGGTTCACTTCACCCTTCCATCGTTTACCAACCAGAAAACCCCTATCCAGAAGCCTAGGGTTGAGTTTCTCACCTAATCTTCTACAAACAGCCCACGCACGTACATCCTTGAATCAAGGCTTGTATCATTTTGGTATAAGAGCCTAAAGCTCCTAAACCAGGTTGTTTCTATCCTTTTGCTTGTCTTAGTTCTAGTTCTTGCATTAGTTTAAGTCGTATTCAAGAACAATAAAAAAAACAACATCAAACTCCAAACCGAGTGCATCTAGCCTCCTACGTGTATCACTAGGGTTTAGATTCACTTTTGCATTGTCTTTCACGTTTTCCTTTTTGTTTAATTCATATTTCCATTAATTTTAAGTTAAATTAAAAAAGAAAAAGAAAAGAAAAGAAAAAGGAAAGAAAAGAGAATAGGAAAATACCCAAGATATTTCGAATTGGACAGCTAGCACAAGTTGTCTAGGAAGTTTCCTTTTTCTTGTAGTCGAATTTCCTTTCCTTAAGATTTTTCCTTTTTGCATTTTTTCAACCCCATATAAAAAGAAAACCCTCTTAATAATTTAGGAGCACCCTAATTGTCTTCTTTCTTTGTAGCACACCATGGGAGAAGAGAATAGAGATGCAGCTGAAGCCATGATGGCCATGTTCACCACACTCCAAACACAACTCGCATCCATAGGCGAGAGGTTGGAGCGCGTGGAGAGACCAGTAAGATTCCAGGCCATAAAGCACGTGAGAGCTGAGAAAGACCGTCCTGAGGGTCCTGAGTACCTTAGGACACGGCACGAACAGGAGGAACCCCAGCCAGATGGAGATGAGGACACGCAACCTCATAACTATCACCATAGGCCGAGAGGACCTCCACGGCAGCCAGAGGCAGGAGATGATGGCTTTGAGCCATATGGTCTTCACCAGAGACCAAGAATGCCTCCTAGAAGTCATGAGGATGGAGATGAACACACCTATAACCGGGTAATTCATCCTGATGTTAAACTAACTCCTCCAACTTTTGCAGGAAAAGTAGACCCCGAGGCTTACCTAGATTGGGAGAAGCGAATGGATCATATCTTTGATCACTACAACCAACCAGGACCTAGGAGAGTCTCAATGGCAGTAGCACAACTCACGGACAATGCCCTCATCTGGTGGGATCGTGAGGTATCTGACAGAAGGAGGAAGAGAATGAGACCCGTAGACTCATGGGTCGACATGAAGGACCTCCTGCGACAATGGTTTGTTCCACCTTACTTTCATAGGGATTTGCAACGTCGTTTTTGTACTCTTAAGCAGGGTACCAGATCAGTAGAGGAGTACTATGAAGAGTTCGAGAAGTTAAGGAACAGATTGGAGCTCAATGATGATGAAGAAGCATTGATGGCACAATTCTTGGATGGACTCCAAGAAAGGATCATCTGCAAGGTGGAAAGGCAAATCTACAACGACTTCAAAGACTTGTTCCACCTATCTGTGCAAGCTGAGCAGCACATCAAACGTAAGAGCCAAGACATCCGCAGCAAGCCTAAGACACCTTGGGCACCAAGCAACATGCCCAAGACCGTGGACAAAGGCAAAAGCGTAGAGATCGAGTCAAGGTTCAAGAGCAAGCCTCCTGAACCCACCCATGACCAGAGAGAGCCTGGTAAGTCTTCTAACCCTCAAAGATCACGTGACATAACTTGTTTCAAGTGCAGGGGACGGGGACACATCTCAAGGGAGTGCCCAAACAACCGAGTCATGCTGATTACGGAGGCAGGAGAATATGAGTCCCAAGATGAAGAGGACTATGAACCAGAAGGAGAGTACGGTGACATTGAGTACCCTGATGTGGGGGAAGTGCTGGTCACTAGACGTATCCTCAGTGCAATGGTAGATCCCTCAGAGACCATCCAAAGGGAGAACATCTTCCACAGCCGTTGCACCATCAAGGGAAAGGTATGTAACCTCATCATAGATGGTGGTTCTTGCACTAACGTTGCTAGTGCGTATATGGTTGATAAGCTAGGTCTAGAGAAGACAAGGCATCCTCGACCATATAGACTGAGATGGCGCATGTGTGTGGACTGCCGAGCCATCAACAACATCACAGTCAAGTATAGGCATCCAATACCACGACTGGATGACATGCTAGATGAGCTGAGTGGAGCCACGGTCTTCTCCAAGATAGACCTCAAAAGTGGATACCACCAGGTAAGAATGAAGGAAGGTGATGAGTGGAAAACCGCTTTCAAGACAAAGCAAGGACTCTACGAGTGGACAGTCATGCCATTTGGCTTGACTAAAGCCCCAAGCACCTTCATGCGCCTTATGAACCAAGTTCTTAGGGCGTACATCAGTAAGTTCGTAGTAGTTTACTTTGATGACATTTTGGTTTATAGTAAGTGCCTACGGGAACACCTCACACATCTTGAGATGGTACTTAAAACTCTTCGACAAGAAGAGCTTTATGCCAATCTCAAGAAGTGCACCTTTTGTACTGATAAGCTTGTCTTTTTAGGTTTTGTTGTGAGTTCACAGGGCCTACAGGTTGATGAAGAGAAGATTCGAGCCATACAAGAATGGCCAACACCAGGAAACATCAGCCAAGTGAGGAGCTTCCACGGACTGGCCAGCTTCTATACGAGATTCGTGCCCAACTTCAGCAGTATTGCCTCACCACTGATGGCAGTAGTGAAGAAGAACGTGGGATTCAGTTGGGGAGAAGCTCAGGAGAAGGCATTCAAGGCCTTGAAGGACAGCCTTACACACGCACCAGTGTTAGTCCTTCCCGACTTCAACAAGATGTTTGAAGTGGAGTGTGATGCCTTTGGAATAGGCATAGGAGCAGTGCTAACCCAAGGAGGGAGGCCAGTGGCATACTTCAGTGAGAAACTAGGTGGTGCCTCACTGAACTACCCCACTTATGACAAGGAGCTCTATGCCCTTGTCCGAGCACTGGAAACTTGGCAGCATTACTTGCTGTCCAAGGAGTTTGTGATCCACACTGATCACGAGACTCTCAAACACCTCAGAGGGCAAACCAATCTCAAGAGGAGACATGGATGGAGTTCATAGAAACCTTCCCGTACATCATCAAGTACAAGAAGGGTAAAGACAATGTGGTAGCCGATGCACTATCAAGGAGGTTTGCCTTGATATCAACCATGGAGGCAAAGGTCCTAGGATTCGAGCACATCAAGGATCTATACAAGGATGATCCTGACCTTGCTGAGAGCTACAAGGAGTGTAGCACAGGGAGTCATGGGAAATTCTACATCCATGAGGGATTCTTGTTCCGAGAAAGGAGGCTGTGCATACCACAAGGATCACTAAGGGAGCTTATCATCCGAGAAGCTCATGGAGGAGGACTCGTGGGCCACTTTGGTGTCGACAAGACTCTAGCTGTGGTCAAGGAGCACTTCTACTGGCCACACATCAAGAGGACAGTAGAAGCACATTGTGCAAGATGCACCACTTGCAAGAAGGCAAAGTCCCGAGTGCAACCTCATGGGTTGTATCTCCCACTGCCCATACCAACACATCCATGGGTGGACATCTCGATGGATTTTGTTCTAGGTCTGCCCAAGATTAACCACAAAGATGCAATCTTTGTAGTGGTGGACAGATTCTCCAAGATGGCACACTTCATCCCATGTGCCAATGTCAATGATGCCACTTAAACAGCTGAGCTGTTCTTCAGGGAGATAGTACGGCTTCATGGAGTGCCAAGGACCATCGTATCAGACAGGGACACCAAGTTCCTCAGCCATTTCTGGAGGACCCTTTGGAGAAAGCTAGGCACGAAGCTACTCTTCTCAACCACTTGCCATCCTCAAACCGATGGCCAAACTGAAGTTGTCAACAGGACCCTATCAACTCTTATCAGAACAACACTAGGGAAGAACCTAAAGACTTGGGTGGAGTGCCTGCCATTCATTGAGTTTGCCTACAACCGAGCCGTGCACTCAGCAACCAAGAAGACACCATTTGAAGTGGTATACGGCTTCAACCCTCTCACCCCATAGGAACAAACACCACTGCCACCAGCTGAGATGACCAACCTCAACGGAGCATCCAAAGCAGAGTTCATAAGGAGGTTACACCAGAAGGTAGCAGAAAACTTGGAGAAGAGGACCGGACAGTACGTGACTCATGCCAACAAAGGGAGAAAGGAGGTGATCTTTCAACCAGGCAATTGGGTGTGGCTACACCTACGACAGGAGAGGTTCCCAAACCTAAGGAGTTCCAAGCTAGCACCAAGAGGAGATGGACCATTCAGAGTGCTCGAGAGGATCAACAACAACACCTACCGGATCGAGCTACCAGGTGAGTTTAATGTGTCCAATACGTTTAATGTTACTGACTTGGCCCCTTTCCATGCAGATGAACCAGTTTTGAGGACAAAAGCTACTGAAGAGGGAGGGAATGACGAGGACATCAGGTCGTACATCCAGCCAGGAGACCAGACTGGCCGACCAGGAAGCTTGCCCGAGACAGCAGGACCATCTGGCGCGCCTGCCGGACCAGACAGTACCGCCGGACCCTCGACCTATAGGACCAGACCGGTCAACATCGCCGGCGGAGAGGCCCAAGCTTCCAGCACACTTGGTGGGGACGTGAATGACACCGCCGGTCCCCTTATGACACCGCCGACTCCATCATCAACTTGGCCGGTCCTGAAGTCATTCCGGCCAGTACCGCGCACAATCCAGCCGGTACAGCCGATCCAGCCGGTACAGCCGATCCAGCCGGTACAGCCGATCCAGCCGAGTACACGCGCACTTCCACTTCTACACAAGAAGACTCGGACCAAATGAGCTACCAGCTCCAAGAAATGCACTTAGAGGAAGTCTCAACACCAGTGGTACCTCAAGGAGCAATGACAAGAAGCAGATCAAGGGCGCTCTTCCACAAATTCAGCCTATGAGTCAACAAGCTACTAGAGGAAGATCGACTAAGGACAATGGGCCAAAAATACAAGGAAGAGTCCAATAGCTTCTCAACAACACAAGGGACATCAGAGACTTGGGCTTTAGTGGCAAGAGAGGTCAAGGCCCAGAGATTTGTAACCCTACTCCAAGTCGAAGACTAGGAACAAGGCGCGTGCATGCCACAAGGACGACCACCTTCCATTTCTTGGCCGTGAGGTGAGTTAAGGTAAGTTTACATTCGAATATATGCCTCTTTCTGTTTTGCAGGGTAGGATCTAGTTGCTTTACATTTTTGAGTCAAAAACATTTTAGGAATAGGTCCTTTTCGGTTATGCACTTTTGTATCTTTTCCTTTTGTGCACTTTTGTAAACTTTCCTTTTTCTTTATTTGTGTTGACCCTAGAAGGTCAAGCTGTCGAGCATATTAATAAGGCTCTTTCCAGCATTGTAGTTCGACAACCTTTTTGATTATTAATAAACTAGAACTTTTTCCCTACAAGTTTTTCTCTCTAAGAATCTTGTGCGCTTAGAACATAGTTGAGACCAGCCCTCCTAGCTCTAAGTTTGTGATTTATCACGAGGTTCATCACCCCTCGTGTGGTTCACTTCACCCTTCCATCGTTTACCAACCAGAAAACCCCTATCCAGAAGCCTAAGGTTGAGTTTCTCACCTAATCTTCTACAAACAGCCCACGCGCATACATCCTTGAATCAAGGCTTGTATCAGGGTGGGGTTGTTGTTTCGTGAATCATTGAAGAAAACTGAGTTCAATTTCTCTTTCAATCGTAAGAAGGACTTTTATCGGTTTTGCAGCGAGGACCGTGGTCGTTCAATGACTGGATGTGTGCCCTCCAGAAATGGTCGTCGGAGTTTTCGGAGATTGAGTTAAATCTGAGGTGTTCGCATTCAATATTTGACTGACCCGATGGTTATGTTCATCAGAGGAACTATCGGAGATCTCTTGGAATCCGAATTTACCGCCGACGGTTCTCATTGTGTGGAATTCTTTCGAGTAAGGGTGTTGTTGATATTGAAACCCTGCTTTGTTTCCAATGTATATTTCGTTTTTAAGAAGCCGATGTTGTCTTGAAGTTCCGGTATGAAAAATTACATCTTTTCTGCACTCAATGTGGCCTAATATCACATGATGCACCGGATTGCTCTTTCATCAACCGCCTCTCCTCCTCCGTAATATGACCCTCGGAATGATGAAGACAATTCCGGAAATGATGGGAACAATTCCGGCAACCAATCTCCTCCGGGGCCCTCCAATTCCAGCAACCAGTCTTTTCCTCCAAATGCGATTCCAACTCCCTGAAATGATGAAGTCCCCGATACTAAACGTAGGAAAGCAAATCCTCCAAATCTCACTTCACCTGCTCCACGTTCTGTTCTTGCTTACAACAATCCAATATTTGAAATTTTTTAAATATTATTTCTATATATTGGTATTGGTTCACATCGCAGTGATATGGAAAATAGCCTTCAATGGAATCAGTTCTTGTGTGGTATTTTTAAAGCACATATACGGATTGATGAGTATACAGTTTATGTACTTCAGGAATCGTGTTCTATATGTATGATTCTGATGATTTTAGGCTGTCTAGGTGAAGGTGTGGTGGGCCTCAAACCACCAGGAATTAAATGAACATTGCATTTTGTAACTGCCGTGGTTTAGGAGGGTCTCTGGTAGTTCGACACCTAAAGGGGATAAAGAAGGATTATTTCCCAGACATACTCTTTCCAGTGGAAACAAACAATAACAATAACGGAGTTCACGATGTTGCCGCTATTTTAAATTATGATTGTGTAATGTGTATTCCTGCGAAAGGACTAAGTAGAGGTTTACCTTTGTTGTGGAAAACTCTGTTAATGTTGCTGGTGAACGACTTATGGATTGTAAAATCAACACTAAAGGATTTGACTTTTATTTGTCATGTGTTTATGGGCATTCAATACGTAATTTAAAAATATTATTTGGGAAAGTTTACAACGTATTGCTCAATTAAGAAAAGGACCTTGGTTAATGTGTGGAGTTTAAACGAAATTCTACATTTAAATGACAAAAGGTGGTGTCGTCACACAACCATGGAGTCTGTTTGATTTTCAAAACATGCTCTCAACATGAATGATTTCAGATCTACATTTTACGCGGAATAATATAACTTGGGACGCAGAAGAAATAATTTCTTGATTCAAGGCTGGATAGATAGAGCAATGGGGAATGCAGAATAGAAGGCTCTTTATCCTACATCCTCTATTGAGCATTTAGCCTTAATTGATTCTGATCATAAACCAATGATTACTAAAAGTTGGAAAACTTCGGAATATGGGAAAATATTGTTCCGATATGATCCTTGTTGGATTCATCATGAAGAGTATTCAAGTCTGATTCGAAACAGTTGGAATAATTTTTCAGCCATCTCTGATCCGGTTTTACTGACTAGAATGAGTACTTTCCGGAAACAAATATCACTATGGAAGAGGAATAATATAGTGAATTCTAATACTCGAATAAAAGAGTTAACCTCCGAGATCGATTTAGCCAAAAAAGTTCCGATTCTTCAGTAAATGATATCTACACTTTGAAAAAAGAGTTGTGCAAAGCTTATTCTGCTGAGGAAACTTATTGGAACATTAAAAGTCGAAATCAATGGTTAAAAGAGGGAGATTGGAATAACCGTTTCTTTCACGCAGCTAATAAGAATCGAAGATCATCGAATAATATCATTTCCATCAAAAATAGTGTTGGTGGTGATGTTGTTGATAATGAAGTGATTGCCCAAGAAGCTCAAACATATTTCTCGAATCTGTTTAAATCAACTAATATTGGAAATATGGATTCAGTTCTTCAACATGTTAGGCAAGTTGTCTCTCCCACTTAAAACGCATTTATTTTCAAGGAAAATAATAATTGACAATAAATGTCCTCGATGTTGTGAATCTGAAGAAACAGAGATTCATCTTTTTTTCCAATGTCATTACGTTCAGATGATATGGAGAAAATTTGGTATTTGAACTACTACTATTTGTGATCCAGTTTCGACTCTTCAAGACAATGTCAGATTTTTGATATCAAGCTACAATAATTTTGATTCTACATCAACAGAAAAATACTTGTCATTTCATATCCTTTGGTGTATTTGGAAAAGCATAAATGTGCTTATTTTTCAAGATAAGGATAACTCTGTTGATTCTCTACTCCAAAATTGTCAAGATGATGTTCAAGAGTGGCTATGTTCACTGGAGAAATTCAATGAATAACATACTTCCCAAAATGTCATTTTCAACAGGCGCTGGAAAAGTCCGCAGCAGGAATGGGTTAAAAGTAACTAAGATGCTGCCCATAAGGATGGAAATGCGACTTCAGGTCTTGGGTGGATCATACGAAATGATTTAGGCTTTTTCCTTCAGGCTGGTATGGGTAAATTCCAAGGACGATATACGGTTATTGAAGAATAGTTTTCGGCTTTGATATGGGCTCTCCAACCTACATGGTCATTGGGATATTGTAAGGTTATTTTCGGAGGAGATAAATATGTTTCTCCAACAGTGCGGTGTTAATTTACGATGTTATCATTACATTCATACAATTAACCAATGGATTCTAAAATTTGATGCTATCCAATTTCTTCATCAACCACTTTTAATGAAGCTGCTGATGCATTGGCGAAGGCTTCTATATTATCATCGGTCGATTGGAGTTTACTTGATATTTGTCCATCTTTTTTACGATCTGTTGTAATTCACGATATTTCTCATTAATAAAATTTTTATGTTGGAAACAAATGATCATTCTAAACTTATCATTGGTGCTCCTTGATTAAAGGCATATAAATGAAGCATAATGCATGGCATCACACATTTTGGACTACATTGGATTACTTGGAGGGTTTGTCATAGCTCTTTAAGTCTCAAATGTTCTCATAATATAGAAAATTGAGCTAGCTTAACTGGGTGTTGGATTCGTGTTACTCTAAACTCTAATTCAAAAGTTACATATGATTTAGTGCGGACATGTCAAGTTGATCGGCCCAATAAAATGATCATTCTAAACTGACCATCGGTGCTCCTTGAGCAAAGGCTAATAATGAAGCATAATGCATGGTATCACGCAGTTTGGGATAGATTGGATTAGTTGGTGGCTTTGTCATAGGTATAGAGCTAGCTTAACATAAGCGTTGGATTCGTGTCATTTTGAACTCTAAATAAAAAGTTACAAACGAATTAGTGCAAACATGTCAAGTTGATCGGCCAGTTAAAACGATCATTCTAAACTGATCATTGGTGCTCCTTGAGTAAAGGCTTATAAACGAAGCATAATGCATGACGTCGCGCATTTTGGGATACATTAGATTACTTGAAGGATTTGTCTTAGCTCTTTCAGTCACAAATGTTGTCACAATATGGAAAATTGAACTAGTTTAATGTGGGTGTTGGATTCGTGTCATTATGAACTCTAAATCAAAAGTTACGGACGATTTAGTGAGAACATATCAAGTTGATCGGCCAGTTAAAAGGATCATTCTAAACTAATCATTGGTGCTCCTTGAGTAAAGGCTTAAAAATGAAGTATAATGCATGGCATCATGCAGTATGGGATACATTGGATTTTGTGGAGTTTTATAACACTTTCAGTGTCAAATGTTGTCACAATACAGAAAATTCAGCTAGGTTTGTGGGCGTTGAACTCATGTGATTTTGGTCTCTAAATCAAAAGTTAGAGACGATTTAGTGCGGACATGTAAGTTGTTCAGCTAGTTAAAATGATCATTCTAAACTGATCATTGGTGCTCCGTGAGTTAAGGCTAACAAATGAAGCATAATGAATGGCAACACGCAGTTTGGGATAGATTGGAGTACTTAAAGGCTTTTTCCTTGCTCTTTTAGTCTCCAAGGTTGTCACAACATGGAAATTTGAGCTAGTTTAACTTGGGCATTGGATTCATGTCATTTTGATCTCTAAATCAAATGTTAAAGACGATTTAGTGCAGACATTTGAAATTGATAAGGTAGTTAAAATGATAATTCTAAATTGATCATTGGGGCTCCTTGAGTAAAAGCTTATAAATTAAGTATAATGCATGGAATCGTCCAATTGGGAAAAATTAGATTACTTGTGGGCTTTTTCGTAGCTCTTTCAATGTCAAATGTTGTCACAATATGGAAAACTGAGCTAGCTTATGTGGGCATTGGACTCATGTCATTCTGAACTCTAAATCAATAGTTAAATATGATTTAGTGCGGAGATGTTAAGTTGATAGGCCAGTTAAAATGATCATTCTAAACTAATCATCGGTGCTCCTTGATTAAAGACTTATAAATGAAGCATAATGCATACCGCCACGAAGATTTGGATACATTGGATTACTTGGAGGCTTTTTCCTTGCTCTTTCAGTCTCGACTGTTGTCACAATGTGAAAAATTGAGCTAGCTTAACATTAGCATTGGACTCATGTCATTTTTATCTCTAAATCAAAAGTTAAAAACGATTTATTGCATACATGTTAAGTTGATCAGCTAGTTAAAATAATCATTTTAAATGATCATTGGTGCTCCGTGAGTAAAGGGTAATAAATGAAGCATAATGCATTACATCATGCATTTTGGGATAGTCTGGATTACTTAAAGGCTTTGTCGTAGCTAGTTCGGTCTTAAATTTTATCACATTATAGAAAATTGAGCTACCTTAATGTGGGTGTTAGATTCGTGTCATTAAGAACTCTAAATCAAAAGTGACAGACGATTTAATGGGGAGATGTCAAGTTGATCGGCCAGTTAAAATGATCGTTCTATACTGATCATTGGTTCTTCTTGAGTAAATGCTTATAAATGAAGAATAATGCATGGCATCACGCAGTTTGGGATACATTGGATTACTTGGAGGCTTTGTCGTAGCTCATTCAGTTTCAAAGGTTGACATAATATAGAAAATTGAGCTAGCTTAATGTGGACATTGGATTCGTGTCATTTTGAACTCTAAATCAAAGTTACAGACGATATAGTGCGTACATGTCAAGTTGATCGGCCACCAAAATGTTCATTCTGAACTGATCATTGGTGCCCCTTGAGTAAAGGGTTATAAATGAAGGATAATGCATGGCATCACGCAGTTTGGGATACATTGGATTACTTGGAGGCTTTGTCGTAACTCTTTCAGTATCAAATGTTGTCACAATTTGGAAAATTGAGATAGCTTAACGTGGGCGTTGGACTCATGTCATTTTGAGCTTTAAATAAAAAGATAAAAATGATTTAGTGTGGACATGTCAAGTTGATCATTGATGCTCCTTGAGTAATGGCTTATAAATGAAGCATAATGTATTGCATCACGTAGTTTGGGATAGATTTCATTACTTGGGGGTTTTGTCGTAGCTATTTCGGTCTTAATTTTTGTGACAATATAGAAAATATTGATAGCGTAACGTGTTCTACATTAAATGTTACTGGTGATTTAATGCCAACATTTCAAGTTGGTCAGCCTTATAAAATGATTATTCTATACTGATCATTGGTGTTCCTTGAGTTAAGGCTTATCAATGAAACATAATACATGGTATCACGCAGTTTGGGATACATTCTATTACTTAGAGGTTTTGTCGTAGCTCTTTCAGTCTCAAATGTTGGCACAATATTGAAAATTGAGCTAGCTTAACGTTAGCATTGGACTCATGTCATTTTGAGCTCTAATTCAATAAGTTAAAGACAATTCATTGCAGACATGTCAAGTTGTTCAGCTAGTTAAAATGTTAATTCTAAACTGACCATTGGTGCTGCTTTAGTAAAAGCTTATAAATTAAGCATATTGCATGGCATCACACAGTTTGGATTGGAATTCATGGATGCTTTGTCATAGCTCTTTCAGTCTTATGTTTTCACAATATGGAAAATTGAGGTAGCTAAACATTAGCGTTGTACTAATGTAATTTTGTGGTCCAAATGAAAAGTTAAAGTTGATCAACTAGTTAAAATAATAGTTCTAAAGTGATCACCGGTGTGCCATGAGTAAAGGCTTATAAATAAGCATAATGCATGGCATCACACAATTGGGGATAGATTGGATTACTGGTAGGCTTTGTCGTAGCTATTTGAATGTTAAATTCTGTCACAATATAGAAAATTGAATAGCTTGACGTGGGCGTTAGATTGGTGTCATTCTTAACTCTAAAACAAAAGTTATGGATGATTTAGTGCTGACATGTCATGTTGATTGGCCAATTAAAATGATCATTCTAAACCTATCATTGGTGCTCCTTGAGTAGAGGCTTATAAATGAAGCATAATGCATGGTATCACGCAGGTTGGGATACATTGGATTAATTTGAGGCTTTGTCGTAGCTCTTTCAGTCTCAAATTTTGTTACAATGTAGAAAATTAAGTAAAGGCTTATAAATGAAGCATAATGCAAGGCATCACACAGTTTGGGATACTTGCATGGAGGCTTTTTCGTAGCTCTTTCAGTCTCAAATGTTTTCAAAATTTGGAAAATTGAGCTTGCTTAACGTGGACATTAGACTCATGTCATTTTGAGCTTTTATTCAAAGATTAAAGATAATTTAGTGCGGACATGTCAAGTTGATCGGCTAGTTAAAATTATCATTATAAATTGATCATTGGTGCTCCTTGAGTAAATGCTTATAAATGAAACATAATACATAGCATAACACAGTTTGGGATAGATTGGATTACTTGGAAGCCTTTTCGTAACTATTTCGGTCTTAAATTTGGTCACAATATAGAAAATTGAGCTAGCTTAACGTGGGCGTTAGATTAGTATCATTTTGAACTCTAAATCAAAAGTTAAGGACAATTTAGTGTCGACATGACAAGTTGATTGGCCAATTAAAACGATCATTTTAATCAGTTAAAATGACATTTCAGTGTGAGTCTTTATAAAGACCTCACCAATTGATACAAGTCGTCCCAAATTATTTTCATAAACATATATTGAAATAAATTTTTATTAAATAATAATTAAATTTTAATTAAATTTAAATATTTAAATTACTTACCATTTCTAATTGGATCTGGATGTAGGAGTTTTGGCCCGACAAATGCTTGTGCGGGCTAAGGCCGTCCTTGTCGTAGTTGTGGTTATTAGAGAATTTGCTACTCCTCTCGTTAGACGTTTCTGTTCCCAAGTAGTCTATCATAATTTTGTATAGACTTGGAGAAATCCACCTAGGACGTTTGCCGGTTGTATGAACGGTGCTCACCATCCCTTTCATCCGCCTTACGTAGACGGCATCAAACTCCTTTCGTACCACCGGGGTGATCATAGGATCTCAGGTGTACGATTGCTTTGAATTGAATAGTAAAGAATTATTATGACTAAATTTGAAATTTTATAAAATAAACAAAATTATTTTAAAAAAAAATTTACTTACTGCAAATTCGATGAAATATTTTTCCTACCTTTCAGTAGGAACGACCGTCCAACTGTAGTATGGGCCATCAAATTTATTTTTCAAAACTTTTGAAATTTGATGGGTAATAGCCCCTTTGTCGCGGTCAAACCTAATATATTTATTATATTAAAATTTTAAAATTTCATATTAATTTAAATAAAATTTAAATAATCAATTATAATTAAGTAAATTAAAATTAAAAATTTTTTGTCACTTACCAAGTCATATTTGGTGTCGGCACTAGAGACAACATTTTCTGGTACTAGTCCCACTCTCCGGTATTTTGTTCCGGCACTAGAGACAACATTCTCTGGATCGTACCACTCACATTTAAAAACTGTGATCTTCAAATTTAGGAGGCAGACATACTCAATATCAGTTAAAATCACATTAAAATCAGCTTCATCAGATGCATCTGAGTAATTGTCTCCCTTGACACATATGCCGTAGTTACATGTCTTTTTCCTATGTCCATGTTTCTTCGTGTGGAACATATAACCTCTTGTAAAATAGATCGGCCAAGTTGACGCTTTATTGATCGACCCTTGAACTAATTCTTGAGCCCATATCGGAAAGATACGTGGATCTGTGGAAGTATATGCATTGACCTATGATCATATATATATATATCTAAAGTTAGTATATCAAAATTAAAAAATTTAATATAATATACATGTCAATTAATTAAACATTTATAAAATTTAATATAATATACATGTCAATTAATTAAACATACATAATCTCGAACCCATATGTGGAACTCTTCCTCTATTTTTGATGAAATGCCATCCTCCGAAAGATATGGATACGTACAACAAATGTGATCTTCAAACGTGCTACAAAAGTAAATATAATATATATTACTTGATTACAATGAAATTGAAATGTAATAAATGCAATTGTTTTCATAGTATTTACATCTCTAGTGGCCAAAAATATTCACAATTCCACAAAACATATGCATGTGCATATTTGTATTCTATTTTGGATAGTCATATTTCTTTACATTTACCACTTGGACAACCCATGTGCGTAAATATATCCGGCACTCCGGGATTCCGATATACATGGACGTCACCTTCATCAAATCTTGTAGACCTATATATATTACACGATATATTCAGCACGAAAATTTAATTATTTACCATTTATAATAAAATAATTAATTAATAAACAAAAGAATTTATGTTACATGTTTTTGGTGCTTATGTGGACAGCAAAGTAATGCTCTGATAAGTAAGATATCTCATCATTCACATATGATTCAACAATCGACCCTGCAACATATCGTTTGTTCTTCGCCTTGCTTTTCATTTTTTTAAAAAGCTTTCATATTGATACATCCACCTATATTGCACAGGTCCACCTAGTTCAGCTTCGTATGATAGATGTATAGGAAGGTGCTACATGACGTCGAAAAAAGCAGTTGGAAAAATCTTCTCCAAATTGCACAAAATGATGACTATGTTTTCATTCAGAATTCGGACACAGCTTTGTTGTAATGATCTGGAGCATAGATCACAGAAAAATCCTCCAATCCATATATATATTACCATCTAGAATTAATTAAGACATGCAATTGTTATGAATTTACGTACTTATAATATAAAATATGTTTATTAGTATATATGCCTGATAATGCTAGATGAATGTTTCGTGGTAAAAGTTCTGCAAATATAAAAGAGAGAATCCTTTCCACAAAAACATGGTAGTCATGGCTTTTCATGCATGAGAACTTCAGTCCATCCATATCCAAACAATTTACTAAATCTGCCGCGTAGGCGTCCGGAAATTTGACATCATTTTTATACATTCCAATAAGCGTTCTTTGGCTTTTTATGTCAATCGAAATATAGGGAATGGAGCATTACCCCGACCATCCACCTGTAACTCTTTTCGAGAGCAAAACTTTGCAATATCCAACCTTAACTTAAATGTATCTTTTGATTTCTATTTCACATTCATAACAGAATTAATGATGTTATCGAAGAAATTATTCACTATATCCATCACATCAAGATTATGTTGAAGGTTAAGATCCCTCCAGTACGGCAACTCTCAAAATATGCTTTCTTTGTGCCATTTATGCCAGCTGCCATAACCTTCTTCTTTACTTTCAAGACCGTTTCCTCCGCAGTCAGATGTTCTTAGAGGATTGACATTTTTTATTCGCTCGTATAAAACTTGTTCCCCTGTCAATGATTGTGGAGGATAGTCATTCAAAGCGTGCTTCCCCTTTATATTTTTTTTTATTTTTCTGTAACGGGTGACCCTTAGAAAGAAACCTTTTGTGACAATCAAACCAACATGTCTTTCTACCATTTAGTAATTGAAATGCCTTTATATCATCCATACAAATTGGACAAGCCAATCTACCATGCGTTGTCCATCCTGGCAACACTCCATAACCGGGAAAATCGCTTATCATCCATAGTAACACGACTTTTGGATTGAAATTTTGATTCAACGATACATCGTATGCATCAACTCCTGTAGACTACAATTTTTTCAACTCATCAATCAAAGGTAGGAGGAATATATCCAGAATAGCACGCGGATGATTTGTCCTCGAATTCAAAACTGTTAGAAACAAGTACTCCTTCTTCATACACATATCCGGTGGCAAGTTATATGGAGTGATAATCACCAGCCATAATGAATGATTACGAGACATTCCAAATGGATTGAACCCATCAGTACATAATCGAAGATAAACGTTTCAAGATTCAGCACCAAATCAAGGATGTAGATATTGAAAATTTTTCCACTCCGCATCAAATGGATGACTCATTTCTCCATCTTTTGCTTCATGCTCTGTGTGCCCCCTCATTTCCTTTGAGGTTTTCTCACTTTGATACATTCTTTTAAGTCTGTCGCCTATAGGTAAATACCACATACGACTGAAAGGTATTCTCGTCCTCCCTTGCTTGGCTTATATTGGGGGGAATGGGAAAATTTGCAAATTTTCCCATTTCTCATCTTCTTTCCAAAAGATCATACAATTGTGAATACACACGTCAATTTTATAAAACGAGAGCCCTAAATTTTGCATCAAATTTTTGGTTTCATAATATGAACCCGTTGACTGATTATCCTCGGGCAAATATTCTATAAACAGCTCCGCCCAAGAATCCATGCATTTTTCTGATAGATTAAAATCAGACTTACTTTTCAAGAACCGAGCAGCTAAAGATAACTATGAGTGCCCTTCATGACAACCATCATACAATGGACTTTTCGCAGCTTATAACATGTTGTACAATTTTTGTTCTTCTACATTAGGTTCTTCTTCATTATTATATTCTTCCTCGTTCTGATTAGAGTACTGATCAGTCGTAGTCTCACGAAATGCATCTGTCACCATTTCAACATATCTATTACCGGATGTACCAATTTTTTCATCACTAGTACCACACGTACCTCCCTGATTTCTCTGGAAATCACCCCGACTATTCGTCCCTAACTGAACATTCAGCTCTTCTCCATGTTTATACCAAATATAACAATTTGGCACAAATACTTGACTATATAGATGACATCATTTTGATGTTAAATTTTGTTACAATATAGAAACCTGAGCTAACTTAACGTGGGTGTTGGCTTTGTATCATTTTGAACTATTAATCAAACGCTATGGATGATATAGTGCGGACATTTCAAGTTGATTGGGGAGTTAAAATGATCATTCTGAACTGATCATGGGTGCTCATTAAGTAAAAGCTTATAAATGATGCACAATGCATGACATCACGCAGTTTTGGATAGATTGGATCACTTGGACCCATTGTCGTATCTATTTAGATCTCCAATTTTGTCACAATATAGAAACTTGAGCTAGCTTAATGTGGGCATTAGATTCATGTCATTCTAAGCTCAAAAAAAAGTTATGCACGATTAGTGAAGACATGTCAAGGTTATCGGCCACTTAATTTGATCATTCTATACTGATCACTGGTGGTCATTGAGTAAAGGGATATAAAAGAAGCATAATGCACAACATCATGTAGTATGGGATAGATTGGATAACTTGGAGGCTTTCTGATAGCTATTTCAATCTTAATTTTTTTCCCAATATAGAAAATTGAGCTAGCTTAACGTTGGTGTTGGATTCGTGCCATTTTGAAGCCTAAATCAAAAGTTGCAGACAATTTAATTCGGACATGTCAAGTTGATCGGCCAGTTAAAATGATCATTCTAAAATCATCATTAGTGGTCCTTCAGTAAAGCATTATAAATGAAATATAATGCCTGACATCACGCAGTTTGAGATAGATTGCATTACTTTGAGGCTTTGTATAGCTCTTTCAATCTCAAATGTTTTCACAATATAGAAAATTGAGTTAGCTTAACGTGGGCGTTGTAATAATGTCATCTTGAGTTCTAAATGAAAAGTAAAAGACGATTTAGTGCGGACATGTCAAGTTGATCAGCTAGTTAAAATTATCATTCTAATTTGAACATTAGTGCTCCTCTAGTAAAGGCTTATAAATGAAGCATAATGCATGTTATCACGCATTTTGGGATAGATTGTATTACATTGAAGTTTTGTCTTGCTCTTTCGATCTCAAATTTTGTCCCAATATGGAAAATTGAGCTAGATTAATATGGGAATTGGATTCATATAATCTTGAGCTCTAAATAAAAAGTAAAATCTGATTTAGTACAGACATGTCAAGTTGATCACCCAGTTAAGATGATCATTCTAAACTGATCATTGGTGCTCCTTGAGTAAAAGCATACAAATTAAGCATAATGCATGGCATCACGTAGTTTGAGATAGAATGGATTACTTGGAGGCTTTGTCATAGCTATTTCGATGTTAAATTTTGTCACAATATAGAAAATTGAGCTAGCTTAACGTGCGTGTTGGATTCATGTCATTTTTGAACTATAAATTAAAAGCTACGGATGATATAGTGCGGACATATCAAGGTTATTGGCCTGTTAAAATGATCATTCTAAACTAATCATTGGTGCTCATTGAGTAAAGGCGTATAAATGAAGCATAATGCCCAACATCATGCAGTTTGGGATAGATTGGCTAACATAGAGCCTTTGTCTAACTATTTCGATCTTAAATTTTTTCACAATGTAGAAAATTGAGCTACCTTAACGTGGGTGTTGAATACGTGTCATTTTGAACTCTAAATCAAAAGTTGCGGACAATTTAGTGCAGACATGTCAAGTTGATTGGTTATTTGAAATGAGCATTCTAAACTGATCATTGGTGCTTCTTGAGTAAAGGCTTAAAAATGAAGCATAATGTATGACATCATGCAGTTTGTGATAGATGACATTACTTTGAGGCTTTGTCTAGCTCTTTCAATCTCAAATTTTGTCACAATACGGAAGTGTGAGCTAGCTTAACGTGGGCATTGGATTCATGTCACCTTGAGCTCTAAATAAAATGTAAAAGCCGATCAAGTGCAGACAAGTCAAGTTGATCGGCTAGTTAAAATGATCATTCTAAACTGATCATTGTTGCTCCTTGAGTAAAGGCTTTTAAATGAAGCATAATGCATGGCCTCACGCAGTTTGGGATAGGTTAAATTACTTTGATGCTTTGTCTAGCTTTTTCATTCTCAAATATTTTCACAATATGGAAAATTGAGATAACTTAACATGGGCGTTGGATTCATGTCATCTTGAGCTCTTAATAAAAAGTTAAAGATGATTTAGTGCGGACATGTTGACTTGATCAGCTAGTTAAAATGATCTTTCTAGATTGATTGTTCGTGCTCCTTGAGTAAAGGCTTATAAGTAAAGCATAATGCATAACATCACGCAGTTTGGGATAGTTTGGATTATTTGGAGGCTTTTTCTTAGCTATTTCGACCAAAATCTTTGTCACAATATAGAAAATTGATCTAGCATAACTTGAGTGTTGGATTCGTCTCATTTTGAACTCTAAATCAGAAGTTACAGACAATTTAATGCGGACATGTCAAGTTGATAGGCCACTTTAAATTATCATTCGAAACTAATCATTCGTGCTCCTTGAGTAAAGGCTTATAAATAAAGCATAATGCATAGAATCACAAGGTTTGGGATATATTGGATTACTTTGATACTTTGTCTAGCTATTTCAATCTCAAATGTTGTCACAATATAGAAAATTGAGTTAGCTTAACGTGGGCATTGGATTCGTGTCATTCTGACATCTAAATCAAAAGTTATGGATGATTTAGTGGGGACATTTGAAGTTGATCGGCCATTTAAAATGATCATTCTAAGCTGGTCATTGGTGCTCCTTGAGTAAAGGTTTAAAACTTAAGCATAATGTTTGGCATCACACAGTCTGGGATAGATTACATTACTCTGATTCTTTTTCTAGTTCTTTCAGTGTCAAATGTTTTCATAATAAGAAGGATTTAGCTTGCTTAACGTGGGCGTTGGGTACAGGTCTTCTTGAGCTCTAAATAAAAGCTAAAAGACGATTTAGTGCGGATAGTTCATGTTGTTCAACTAATAAAAATTATCATTCTAAACTAATCATTTGTGCTCCTTGAGTAAAGGCTTATAAATGAGGCATAATGCATGGCATCACACAGTTTGGGACAGATTGCATTACTTAGATGCTTTGTCTAGCTCTTTTAATATCAAATGTTATCACAATATGGAAAATTGAGCTAGCTTAACGTGGGCGTTGGAATCATGTCATCCTAAGCTCTAAATAAAAACTAAAAGACGATTTAATGCGGACATGTCAAGTTGATCAGCTAGTTAAAATGATCATTCTAAACTGATCATTGGTGCTCCTTGAGTAAAGGCTTATAAATTAAGTATAATGCATGGCACCACGTAGTTTGGGATTGATTGAATTACTTATAGGCTTTGCATAGCTATTTCGATCTTAAATTTTTTCAAAATATGCAAAATTGAGCTAACTTAATGTGGGTGTTAGATTCGTGTCATTTGATTACTTTGATACTTTTTCTCTAGCTATTTTAATCTCAAATGTTGTCACAGTCTGAAACATTGAGTTAGCCTAACGTGGGTGTTGGATTCGTGTCATTCTGACCTCTAAATCAAAAGTTATGGATGATTTAGTGGGGACATGTCAAGTTGATCGGCCATTTAAAATGATCATTCTAAGCTGATCATTGGTGCTCCTTGAGTAAAGGTTTATAATTAAGCATAATGTTTGGCATCACAAAATTTAGGATAGATTGCATTACTTTGATGCTTTTTCTAGCTCTTTCAGTGTGAAATGTTTTCATAATATGAATGATTGAGCTTGCTTAACGTGGGCATTGGATTCATGTCTTCTTGAGCTCTAAATAAAAAGTAAAAGACGATTTAGTGCGGATATTAACTGTTGATCAGCTAATTAAAATTATCATTTTAAACTGATCATTGGTGCCCCTTTAGTAAAGGCTTATAAATTAGCTAGCTAAATGTGGGTGTTGGATTCGTGTCATTTTGAATTCTAAATCAATAGTTACGGACGAATTAGAGTAGATATGCCAACTTGATCGGCCAGTTAAAATGATCATTCTAAAATGATCATTGGTGCTCCTTAAGTAAAGACTTATAAATGAAGAATACTGCAGGGCATTACATAATTTCGGATAGATTGGATTACTTTGATGCTTTGTCTACCTCTTTCAATCTCAAATGTGCTCACAATATGGAAGCTCGCTTAACTTGGGCATTGGATTCATGTCATCCTGAGCACTAAATAAAAAGTAAATGAAGATTTAGTGCTGATATGTCAAGCTGATCAGCTAGTTAAAATTATCATTCTAAACTGATCATTGGTGCCCCTTGAGTAAAGGCTTTTAAATTAAGCATAATGCATGCAAAATGCAATTTAGGATAGATTGGATTCCTTGGACACTATGCATAGCTATTTTGGTCTTAAATTTTTTCAAAATATAGAAAATTTAGCTAGGTTAATATGGGTGCTGGATTCGTGTCATTTTGAGTTCTAAATCAATATTTACGGAGGAATTACTACAGATATGCCAACTTGATCGGCCAGTTAAAATGATCATTCTAAAATGATCATTGGTGCTCCTTGAGTAAAAACTTATAAATGAAGAATACTGCATGGCATTACATAGTTTGGGATAGATTGGATTACTTTGATGCTTTGTCACAATATGGAAAATTAAGCTAGGTTAACTTGGGCATTGGATTCATGTCATACTGAGCACTAAATAAAAAGTAAATGACGATTTAGTGCTGATATATCAAGTTGATCAGCTAGTTAAAATGATCATTCTAAACTGATCATTGGTGTTCCTGGAGCAAAGGCTTATAATTAAGCATAATTCATGGCACCACGCAGTTTGGGATTGATTGAATTACTTGGAGGCTTTGCATATCTGTTTTGATCTTAAATTTTGACACAATATAGAAAATTGAGCTAGCTTAATGTGGGTGTTGGATTGTGCCTAGCTATTTTGATATTAAATTTTAACACAATACAAAAATTTAAGCTAGCTTAACGTGGGTGTTGGATTCGCATTATTTTGGAACTCTAAATCAAAAGTTACGGACGATTTAGTGTAGACATGTCAAATTGATTGGCCAGTTAAAATGATCATTCTAAACTGATCATTGGTGCTCTTTTAGTAAAGACTTTTAAATGAAGCATAATGCATGGCAGCACGTAGTTTGGGATAGATTTCATTACTTTGATGTTTTGTCTAACTCTTTCATTTTCAACTATTTTCACAATATAGAAAATTAAGATAACTTAACATGGGTGTTGGATTCATGTCATCTTGAGCTCTAAATAAAAAGCTAAAGGCGATTTAGTGCAGACATGTCAAGGTGATCAGCTAGCTAAAATGATCATTCTAGACTAATCATTGGTGCTTCTTGAGTAAAGGCTTATAAATGAAGAATAATGAATGGTAGCACGCAGTTTGGGATAGATTGGATTACTTTATGGTGTCGTAGCTATTTCGGTCTTAAATTTTTTCACAATATAGAAAATTGAGTTATCTTAATGTGGGTGCTGGACTCATGTCATTTTGAGCTCCTAATCAAAAGTTAAAGACGATTTAGTGCCGACATGTCAAGTTGATCAGCTAGTTAAAATGCTCATTCTTAATTGATCATTGGTTCTCATTGAGTAAAGTCATATAAATGATGTTTAATGCATAGCATCATGTATTTTGGGATAGATTGGATTACTTGGAGGCTTTGCCAAAGCTATTTCGATCTTAAATTGTGTCACAATATAGAAAATTTAGCTACCTCAACGTGGGTGTTTGATTCGTGTCATTTTGTAATCTAAATCGAAAGTTACGGCCAATTTAGTGCGAACATGTTTAGTTGATTTGCCAGTTAAACAGATCATTGGTGCTCATTCAGTAAAGCCGTATAAATGAAGCATAATGCAGTTTGGGATAGATTGGATAACTTGTAGGCTTAAAAACGAAGCATAATGCATGACATCACACAATTTGGGATATAGTGAATTTAATGCTTTGTTTAGCTCTTTCAATCTCAAATGTTTTCACAATATGGAAAATTGGGCTAGCTTAACATTGGCGTTGGATTCATGTCATCTTCAGCTCTGAATAAAAAGCTAAAGACGATTTAGTGCGAACATATCAAGTTGATCAGCTAGTAAAAATGATCATTCTAAACTGATCATTGGTGCTCCTTGAGTAAAGGATTATAAATGAAGCATAATGCATGGCATCACAAAGTTTGGGATAGCTTGGATTAGTTCGAGGCATGGTTGTACCTATTTCGGTCTTAAATTTTGCCACATAATAGAAAATTAAATTAGCTTAACGTGGGTGTTCGATTCTTGTCATTCTGAAATCTAAATAAACAATTACGGACGATTTAGTGCAGACGTGTCAAGTTGATCAGCCTGTTAAAATGATCATTCTACACTTATCATAGGTGCTCCTTGAGTAAAGACTTATAAATGAAGCATAATGCATGGCATCATACAGTTTTGGATACATTAGATTACTTGGAGGTTTTGTCGTATCTCTTTTAGTCTCCTATGTTGTCGCAATATGGAAGCTTAACATGGGCGTTGGATTCATGTCATTCTGACCTCTAAATACAAAGTTATGGACGACTTAGTTCGGACATGGCAAGTTGATCAGACAGTTAAAATGATCATTCTAAACTGGCCATTGGTGCTCCTTGAGATCGGAAAAATGATTTCACAATATGGAAAATTAAGCTAGCTTAACGTGGGCGTTGAATTCATGTCATCTTGAGTTCTAAATAAAATTAAAAGAAGATTTAGTGCGTATATGTCAAGTTGATCCGATAGTTAAAATGATCATTCTAAACTGATCATTGGTGATACTTGGAAAAAAATTATAAATTAGGCATAATGCATTGCATCGCGTTGTTTGGGATATATTAGATTACTTGGAGGCTTTCAATGGCTATTTCAATCTTAATTTTTGTCACAGTATAAAATGTGAGATAGCTTAACGTGGGTGTCTGATTCGTGTCATTTTGAACTCTGAATCAAAAGTTTTTGACGATTTAGTGCGGACATGTCAAGTTGATCGGCCAATTAAAATGATCATTCTAAAATGATCATTGGTACTCCTAGAGTAAAGGCATATAAATGAAGCATAATACATGGCATCACGCAGATTTTGATCATTTGATCACTTGGAGTCTTAAATTTTATCACGATATAGAAAATTGAGTTAGCTTAACGTGGGCGTTGGATTCGTGTCATCCTAACCTCTAAATCAAAATTATGGATGATTTAGTGCATACATGTCAAGTTGATTGACCAGTTATAATGATCATTCTAAACTGGTAATTGGTGCTGCTTGAGTAAAGCTTATAAATGAGGCATAATGCATGGCATCACGCAGTTTGGGATATATTGCACTGCTTGATGCTTTGTCTAGCTCTTTTTGTCTCAAATATTTTCACAACATAGAAAATTGAGCTATCTAAACGTGGGTGTTGGATTGATGTATCTTAAGATGTAAATAAAAAAGTTAAAGACAATTTAGTGCGGATATGTGAAATTGATCAGCTAGTTAAAATTATCATTGTAAACTGATCATTGATGCTCCTTTAGTAAAGGCTTATAAATGAAGAATAATGCATGGTATCACTAACTTTGGGATAGATTGGATTACTTGGAGGCTTTGCCATAGCTATTTTGGACTTAAATTTTGTCACAATATAGAAAATTGAGTTAGCTCAACGTGGGTGTTGGACTCATGTCATTTTGAGCTCTAAATTAAAAGTTCAAGAAGATTTAGTGCGGACATGTCAACTTGATCAGCTAGTTAAAATGATCATTCTAAGCTGATCATTGGTACTCATTGAGTAAAGGGTTATAAATAAAGCATAATGCATAGCATCAGGTAGTTTGGGATAGACTAGATTACTTGGAGGCTTTGTCATAGCTATTTTGATCTTAAATTTTGTCACAATATAGAAAATCGAGCTACCTTAACGTGGGTGTTGGTGACATTTGAACTCTAAATCCAAAGTTACAGACAATTTAGTGCGGATATATCAACTTGATCAGCTAGTTAAAATGATCATTCTAAACTTATCATTGGTACTCATTGAGTAAAGGGTTATAAATAAAGCATAATGTATAGCATGACATAGTTTGGGATAGATTGGAATACTTGGAGGCTTTGTCATAGCTATTTCGATCTTAAATTTTGTCACAATATAGAAATTTGAGCTACCTTAATGTGGGTGTTGGATTTGTGTCATTTGAACTATAAATCAAAAGTTATAGACGATTTAGTGCGAACATGTCAAGTTGATCGGCCAGTTAAAATGATATTTCTAATCTGATCATTGGTGCTCCTTGAGTAAAGGCTTAAAATTAAATCATTATGAATGGCATCACGCAGTTTGAGATAGATTGGTATGCTTGGAGGTTTTGTCGTATCTCTTTCGGTATCAAATGTTGTCACAATATGTGAAAATTGAGCTAGGTTAACATGGGCATTGGACTCATGTTATTTTGAGCTCTAAATCAAAAGTTAAATACTATTTAGTGCCGAAATGTCAACTTGATCAGCTAGGTAAAATGATTATTCTAAACTGATCATTGGTGCTCATTGAATAAAGGCGTATAAATGAAGCATAATGCATAACATCACATAGTTTGGGATAGATTGGATTACTTGGCCGGTTTTTCATAGCTATTTTGATCTTAAATATTGTCACAATATAGAAAATTGAGCAACCTTATCATTGGTGTTGGATTCGTGTCATTTTGAACTCTAAATCAGAAGTTATGGATGATTTAGCGCGGACAAGTCAAGTTGATCGGCAAGTTAAAATGGTCATTCTAAACTAATCATTGGTCATGCTTAAGTGAAGGCTTAGAAATGAAGCATAATGCATGGCATCACGCAGTTTGGGATATATTGTATTACTTTGAGGCTTTGTCTAGCTCTTTCAATCTCAAATGTTATCACAATATGGACAATTGAGCTAGCTTAATGTGGGCGTTGGATTCGTGTCATCTTGACCTTTAAATATCAAGTGAAAGAGGATTTGGTGCGGACATGTCAAGTTGATCAGCTAGTTAAAATGATCATTCTAAACTGATCCATGGTGCTCCTTGAGTAAAGGCTTATATATTAAATATAATGCATGGCATCATGCAGTTTGGGATAGATTGAATTAATTGGAGGCTTTGCCCGGCTATTTTGATATTAAATTTAAACCCAATATGAAAATTTGAGCTAGCCTAACGTAGGTGTTTGATTCGTGTCATTTTGAACACTAAATCAAAAGTTACAGACGATTTAGTGCGCACATGTCAAGTTGATCGGGCAGTTAAATTGATCATTCTAAACTGGTCATTTGTGTTCCTTGCGTAAAGGCTTATAAATGAAGTATAATGCATGTCATTACGCAGTGTGGGATTGATTGCATTACTTTGATGCTTTGTCTAGCTCTTTCTGTTTAAAATGTTTTCACAATATGGAAAATTGAGGTAACTTATCGTGGGCGTTGGATTCATATCATCTTGATCTGTAAATAAAATGTTTAAGACGATTTAATGCACACATGTCAATTTGATTAGATAGTTAAAATGATCATTCTAAATTGATCATTGGTTCTCCTTGAGTAAAGGGTTATATATGCAGTATAATGCATTACATCACGCAGTTTGGAATAGATTGGATTACTTGGAGGCTTTGTCTTAGCTACTTCGGTCTTAAATTTTCTCACAATATAGAAAATTGAGTAAGCTTAACCTGAGCATTGGACTGATGTCATTCTGAACTCTAAATCAAAAGTTACGGACGATTTAGTGCGGACATGACAAGTTGATCGACCAGTTAAAATAATTAATCTAAACTGATCATTTGTGCTCCTTGAGTAAAAGCATATAAATGAAGCATAATGCTTGGTATCACGCAGTTTGGGATACATTAGACTACTTAGAGGCTTTGTCTTAGCTCTTTCAGTCTCAAATATTGTCACAATATGGAAAATTGAGCTAGCTTATCGTGGGCATTGGACTCATATCAGTCTAAGCTCTAAATCAAAAGTTATAGACGATTTGGTGCAGACATGTCAAGTTGATCAAATAGTTAAAGTAATCATTCTAAACTGATCACTGGTGCTCATTGTGTAAAGGCATATGAATGAAGCATAATGCATAGCATCACGCAGTTTGTGATATATTGGATTACTTACATGCTTTGTCAAAGCTATTTCAATCTTTAATTTTTTCACAATATAGAAAATTGAGCAACCTTAACGTGGGTGTTGGATTCATGTCATTTTGAATTCTAAGTCAAAAGTTACGGACGATTTAGTGCTGATATGTCAAGTTGGTCAGCTAGTATAAACAATCAATGTGAACTGATCATCGGTGCTCCTTGAGAAAAAGCTTAAAAATGAAGCATAATGAATTGCATCATGCGGTTTGCGATAGATTGCATTACTTTGAGGGTTTTGTCTAGCTCTTTCAGTCTAAAATGTTGTCACAATATGAAAAATTAAACTAGCTTAACGTGGGCGTTGGATTCATGTCATCTAGAGCTCTATATAAAAACTAAAAGATGATTTAGTACGGATATGTCAAGTTGATCAGCTTGTAAAATGATCTTTCTTGACTGCTCATTGGTACTCCTTGACTAAAGGCTTATAAATTAAGCATAATGAATGGCATCACGCAGTTTGGTATAGATTGGATTACTTGGAGGCTTTTTCGTGCCTACTTCGGTCTTAAACTTTGTCACAATATAGCAAATTTAGCTATCTTAACGTGGGTGTTGGATCTGTGTCATTTTGAACTCGAAACCAAAAGTTACAGACTATTTAGTGCGGACATGTCAAGTTGATCGGTCAGTTAAAATGATCATTCTAACTAATCATTGGTGCTCCTTGAGTAAAGGCTTATAAATGATGCATAATGCATGGCATCACGTAGTTTGGGATAGATTGCATTACTTTGATGCTTTGTCTAGCTCTTTCTGTCTAAAATGTTTTCACAATATGGAAAATTGAGCTAACTTAACATGGGCGTTGGATTCATGTCATCTTGAGTTCTAAATAAAAAGTTATGGACAATTTAATGCAAACATGTCAAGATGATCAGCTAGTTAAAACGATCATTCTAAACTAACCATTGGTGCTCCATGAATAAAGGCTCATAAATGAAGCGTAATGCATGGCATCACACAGTTTGGAATACATTTAATTACTTGGAAGCTTTGTACTAGCTCTGTCAGTCTCAAAATATTGTCACAATATGGAAAATTGAACTAACTTAACGTGGGCATTGGATTTGTGTCATTCTGAACTCTAAATCAAAAGTTACGGACGATTTTTTAGGGACATTTCTAGTTGATAGGCCAATTAAAATGATCGTTCTTAACCGATCATTGGTGCTCCTTAAGTAATGGATTATAAATGAAGCAAAATGTATGACATCATGCAGGTTTGAATACATTAGATTATTTGGAGGCCTTTACGTCCATCTTTCAGTCTCAAATGTTGTCACAATATGGAAAATTGGTCTAGCTTAACGTGAGTGTTGGACTCATGTCATTTTGAGGTTTAAATTAAACGTTAAAGCATATTTAGTGCGGACTTGTCAAGTGGATCAGTTAGTTAAAATGATAATTCTAAACTTATCATTGGTGCTCCTTGAGTAAAGGCTTATAAATGAAGGAAATGCATGGCATCACGCTTGTTGGGATACATTGGATTACTTGGAGGTTTTATTCTAACTCTTTCAGTCTCAAATGTTGCCACAATATAGAAAATTGAGCTACCTTAACGTGGGCATTGGATTCATGTCATTCTGAACTTTAAATCAAAAGTCACAGATGATTTAGTGCTGACATGTCAAGTTTATCAGCTAGTTAAAATGATCATTATAAACTGATCATTGGTGCTCCATGCGAAAAGGGTTATAAATGAAGCATAATGCATGGCATCACGCTGTTTGGGATACATTGGATTACTTGGAGACATTTTCGTAGCTCTTTCAGGCTCAAATGTTGTCACAATATTGAAAATTGAGCTAGCTTAACGTGGGTGTTGGATTCATGTCATTCTGAACCCTAAATAAAAAGTTACCGACGATTTAGTGCGTACATGTCAAGTTGACCAGCCAGTTAAAATGATCATTCTAAACTGATCATTGGTGCACCATGCGTAAAGGCTTATAAATGAAGCATAATGCATGGCATCACGCTGTTAGGGATCCATTGGATTTCTTGGCGGCTTTTTGGCAACTCTTTTAGACTCAAATATTGTCACAATATGGTAAATTGAGCTAGCTTAACGTGGGCATTGGACTCATGTTATTTTCAGCTCCAAATCAAAAGTTAAAGACGATTTAGTACATACATGTCAAATTGATCAGCCAGTTAAAATGATCATTCTAAACTGATCTTTGGGGCTCCTTGTGTAAAAGCTTTTAAATGAAGCATAATGCATGGTATGACAAATTTTTTGATAGATTGGATTACTTGGACTCATTTCCGTATCAATTTCTGTCTCAAATTTTGCTACCACGTAGAAAATTGAATTATCTTAACGTGGGCATTGGATTCGTGTCATTCTATGTTATAAATCAAAAGTTATAGACAATTTAGTGCATACATGACAAGTTGATCGGCCAGTTAAAATGATCATTCTAAACTGATCATTGGTGCTCATTCAGTAAAACCTAATAAATGAAAATAATGCATGGCATCACACATTTTGGGATGGATTGGAGTAGTTGAACACTTTTTCGTATCTATTTTTGTCTCAAATTTTTTCATATTATAGAAAATCTTGCTAGCTTAACATGAGCATTGGATTCATGTCATTTTAAGTTCTAAATGAAAAGTTACGGATGATTTAGTGCAGACATGTCAAGTAGATCGGACAATTAAAATGATCATTCTAAACTGATCATTGGGGCTCATTGAGTTAAAGCTTATAAATGAAGAATAATCCATGGCATCACGTAGTTTGGGATGGATTGGATTACTTGTATGCTTTGTTGTATCTAGTTCTGTCTCAAATTTTGTCACAATATAGAAAATTGAACTAGCTTAATATGGGTATTAGATTAATATGTTTGGGATACATTAGATTACTTGGAGGGTTTTACATAGCTCTTCCACTCAAAATATTTTCACAATATGGAAAGTGGAACTAGTTTAAGGTGGGTGTTGGACTCATGTCATTTTGTGCTCTAAATCAAACGTTAAAGATGATCTAGTGTGGACATGTCAAGTTGATCAGCTAGTTAAAATGATCATTCTAAACATACAGACGATTTAGTGCGGACATGTGAAATTGATCGCCCTGCTAAAATGATCAGTCCATCTGATCATTGGTGCTCCTCGGGTAAAGGCTTATAAATGAAGAATAATGCATGGATTCACACAGTTTTGGATACATTCTATTACATGAAGGCTTTTTCGTAGCTCTTTCAGTCTCAGATGTTGTCACAATATGGAAAATTGATCTAGCTTAATGTGGGTGTTGGACTCAACTTATTTTGAGCTCTAAATCAATAGTTAAAGAGCATTTAGAGCGGATGTGTCAAGTTGATCAGCTAGTTAAAATGATCATTCTAAACTGATCATTGGTGCTCCTTGAATAATGGCTTATAAATGAAGCATAATGCATCACATGATGCAGTTTGGGACACATTGGATAGCTTGGAGGCTTTGTACTAGCTCTTTCAGTCTTAAATGTTGTCACAATATGAAAAATTCATCTAGCTTAACATGGGCATTGGACTCATGTCATTTTGAGATCTAAATACTTAAAAATTATGTATAATGCATGACATCAAGCAGTTTTGGCTAGATTGGATTACCTGGAAGCTTTGTAGTAGCTATTTCGGTGTTAAATTTTGTCACAATATAGAAAATTGAGGTAGCTTAACGTGGGCATTGGACTCATGTCATTTTGAGCTCTAAATCAAAAGTTAAAGACGATTTAGTGCGGATATGTCAAGTTGATCAGCTAGTTAAAATGATCACTCTAAACTGATCATTGGTGCTCCTTGAGTAATGGCTTAAAAATGAAGTATAATGCATGGCATCAGGCAGTTTTCGTAGCTCTTTCAGTCTCAAATATTGCCACAATATGGAAAATTGACCTAGCTTAGTGTGCGCATTGGACTCATGTTATTTTGAGATCTATATGAAAAGTTAAAGAGGATTTAGAGTGGACATGTCCAGTTTATGAGCTAGTTCTGGGATAGATTGGATTACCTGAAGGCTTTTTCATTGCTGTTTTGGTCTTAGATTTTGTTACATATAAAAAACTGAGCTAGCTTAACGTGCACCTTGGATTCTTGTCGTTTTAAACTCTAAATCAAAAGTTACGGATGATTTAGTGTGAATATGACAAGTTGATCGGCCAGTTAAAAATATCATTCTAAACTGATCATTGCTGCTCCTTGAGGAAAGGCTTATAAATGAAGTATAATGCATTGCATCACGCAGTGTGTGATACATTGGATTACTTGGAGGATTTGTCGTAACTATTTTAGTCTCAAATGTTGTTACAATATAGAAAATTGAGGTAGCTTAACGTGGGCATTGGATTCGTTTCATTCAGAACTCTAAATCAAAACTTACAGACGATTTAGTGCGGACATGCCATGCCAAGTTGATCGGTCAGTTAAAATAATCATTATAAACTGATCATTGGTGCTCCTCGAGAAAAGGCTTATAAAATACGCATAATGCAGGGTATCACACAGTTTGGGATCATTGGATTACTTGGAGGCTTTGTAGTAGCTCTTTCAGTCTCAAATGTTGTTACAGGGTCGAAAATTGAGCTTGCTTAACGTGTGTGTTGGATTCGTTTCATTCTAAACTCTAAATCAAATGTTAGGGATGATTAGTTGCGGACTTCTGAAGTTGATCGCCTAGTAAAAATATTCATTCCAAACTGATCATTAGTACTCCTTGATTAAAGGCTTATAAATGAAGAATAATGCTTGGCTTCACGCATTTTGGGATACATTGGATTACTTGGACGCTTTTTCGGAGCTCTTTCAGTCTCAAATATTGTAACAATATGCAAAATTGATCTAGCTTAATGTGGCCGCTGGACTCATGTTATTTTGAGCTCTAAATCAAAAGTTAAAGAGGATTTAGAGCAGACTTGTCAAGTTGATCAGCTAATTAAAACGATCATTATATACTGATCATTGGTGCTCCTTCAGTAAAGGCTTATAAACGAAGCATAATGCATGGCATCACGCAGTTTTGGGATAGATTGGATTACTTGGAGGCTTTTTTCTAGCTATTATGGTCTTAAATTTTGTCAAATATAGAAAACTGAGATAGCTTAACATGCGCGTTGGATTCCTGTCATTTTTGAATTTTAAATCAAGAAATACAGACAATTTAGTGCGGACATGTCAAGTTGATCGGCCAGTTAAAATGATCATTATAAACTAATCGCTGGTGCTCCTTGAGGAAAGGTTTATAAATGAAGCAGAATGCATGGTATCACGCTGTGTGGGATACATTGGATTACTTGGAGGATTTGTCATTGCTCTTTCAGTCTCAAATGTTTTAAAATATGGAAAATTGAGCTAGCTTAACGTAGGCGTTGCATGCGTGTCATTCTGAACTGTAAATCAGAAATTACAGACGATTTAGTGCGGACATGTCAAGGAGATCAGCTAGTTAAAATGATCACTCTAAACTGATCATTGGTGCTCCATGATTATAGGCTTAAAAATGAAGTGTTATGAATGGCATACGGCAGTTTTGGATAGATTGCATTATTTGAAGGATTTTTAAAAGCTATTACGGGGTTAAATTTTGTAACAATATAAAAATTGAGCTAGATTAACGTGGAGTCGGATACTTGTCATTCTAGACTCTAAATCAAAAGTTCGAACAATTTGGTGCAGACATGTGAAGTTGATCGCCCAGTTAAAATGATCATTCCAAACTGATCATTGGTGCTCCTTGAGTAAAGGTTTATTAATGAAGCATAATGCATGGCTCCATTTAGTTTGGGATACATTGGATTAGATGGAGGATTTTTCGTAACTCTTTAAGTATTAAATGTTGTCACAATATGGAAAATTGATGTAGCTTAATGTGGGAGTTGGACTCATGTTATTTTGAGCTCTACAGAGGATTTAGAGCAGACGTGTCAAGTTGATCAGCTAGTTAAAATTATCATTCTAAACTGATAATTGGTGCTCTTTGAGTAACGGCTTATAATGTAGCATAAGGCGTGCCATCTCATAGTTTTGGGATACATTGGATTACTTGGATGTTTTTTCGTAGGTCTTTTAGTCACAAATGTTGTCACATTAAGGAAAATTGAGCTAGCTTAATGTGGCCGTTGGACTCATGTTATTTGAGCTATAAATCAAAAGTTAAAGACGATTTAGTGCGGACACGTCAAGTTGATCAGTTAGTTAAAATGATCATTCTAAACTGATCATTGGTGCTCCTTGAGTAAAGGCTTATAAATAAAGCATAATGCAAGGCATCACACAGTTTGGGATGCATTGGATTATTTGAAGGGTTTTACGTACCTCTTTTAGTATCAAATGTTGTCATAATATTGAAAATGAGCTAGCTTAGTGTGGGCGTAGGATTGGTGTCATTCTGAACTCTAATTCAAAAGTTACCAAAAATGTAGTGTGGACATGTCAAGTTTATTGGCCTGTTAAAATGATCATTCTAAACTGTTCATTGGTGCTTCTTGTGTAAATGCTTATATAATAAAACTGTTTGGGATATATTGGATTATTTGGAGGCTTTGTTGCAGCTCTCTCAGTCACAAATGTTGTCACAATATGGAAAATTGAGCTAGCTTAACGTGGGCGTTGGACTCATGTTATTTTGAGCTCTAAATTGAAAGTTAAAGACGATTTAGTACAAAAATGTCAAGTTGATCGGCCATTTAAAATGATCATTCTAAACTGATCATTTGTGCTCCTTAAGTAAATGCTTATAAATGAAGTATAATTTATGGCATCACGTATTTTAGGATACATTGGATTACTTGGAGGGTTTTACATAGCTCTTTCACTCTCAAATATTGTCGCAATATGGAAAATGGGCTAGCTTAACGTGGGCGTTGGATTCTTGTCATTTTGAACTCTAAATCAAAAGTTACAAACGATTTAGTGCGGATACGTCAAGTTGATTGGCCAATTAAAATGATCATTCTAAACTGATCATGGGTGCTCCTTGCATAAAGGCTTATAAATGAAGCATAATGCATGGTAACACGCGGTTTGGGATACATTGGATGACTTGGAGTTTGTCGTAGCTCTTTCAGTCTCAAATGCTGTCACAATATTGAAAATTGACCTATCTTAACGTGGACATCGGACTCATGTTATTTTGAGTTCTAAATCAAAAGTTCTAGACGATTTAGTGCGGACATGTCAAGTTGATCAGCCAGTTGAAATGATCATTCTAAACTGATCATTTGTGCTCCTTAAGTAAAGGCTTATAAATGAAGCATAATGCCTGGCATCACGCAGTTTGGGATACGTTAGATTACTTGGAGGGTTTTACAAAGTTCTTTCACTATCAAACTTTTTAACAATATGCAAAATGAGCTAGCTTAACGTGGGCGTTGGATTTGTGTCATTCTTAACTCTAAATCAAAAGTTACGGAGGATTTAGTGTGGACATGTCAAGTTGATTGGCCAGTTAAAATGATCATTCTAGACTGACCATTGGTGCTCCTTGCGTGATGGCTTATAACATCACGCTGTTTGGTATACATTGGATTACTTGGAGGCTTTTTCGTAGCTCTCTCAGACTCAAATGTTGTTACAATATGGAAAATTGAGCTAGCTTAACGTGGGCGTTGGACTCATGTTAGTTTGAGCTCTAAATCAAATGACGATTTAGTGCGGACTTCTCAGGTTGATCGGCCAGTTAAAATGATCATTCTAAAGTGATAATTTGTGCTCCATAAGTAAAGGCTTATCAATGAAGCATAATGCATGGCATCACCCAGTTTGGGATACATTGGATATGTATTACTTGGAGGGTTTTACATAGCTCTTTCACTCTCAAATATTGTCGCAATATGGCAAATGAGCTAGGTTAACTTGGGCATTGGATTCGTGCAATTCTGAACTCTAAATCAAAAGTTACGGATGATTTAGTGGGGACATGTCAAGTTGATCGGCCAGTTAAAATGATCACACTTAACTGATCATTGGTGCTCCTTACGTAAAGGCTTACAAATGAAGCATAATGCATGACATCACACGGTTTGGGATACTTTGGATTATTTGGAGGCTTTAACGTACCTCTTTCAGTCTTAAATGTTCTCACAATATGGAAAATTGAGCTTGCCTAACATGGGTGTTGGACTCATGTCATTTTGAGCTCTAAATCAAACGAAAAACACGATTTAGTGCGGACATTTCAAGATGATCAGATTATTAAAATGATCATTCTAAACTATCATTGGTGCTGGTTGAGGAAACACTTATAAATGAAGTATAATCAGTGGCAACTCGTAGGTTGGAATAGATTGGATTACTTATATGCTTTGTCGTAGCTATTTCTGTCTTAAATTTTGTCACTATATAGAAACTTGAGCTAGGTTAACGTGGGTGTTGGATTTGTGTCATTTTGAGCTCTAAATCAAAAGTTAAAGACGATTTAGTGAGGACATGTCATGTTGATCGTCCAGTTAAAATGATCATTCTAAACTGATCATTGGTGCTCCTTGCGTAAAGGCTTATAAATGAAGCTTAATGCATGACATCATGCAGTTTGGGGTAGATTGCATTACTTGGAGGCTGTGTCGTAGCTCTTTCAGTCTCAACTGTTGTCACATCATAGAAAATTGAGCTACCTTTATGTGGGCGTTGGATTCGTGTCATTCGGAACTGTAAATCAAAAGTTACAGACGATTTAGTGCGTACATGTCAAATTGATCGGCCAGTAGAATTATCATTTTAAACTGATCATTGGTGCTCCTTGTGTAAATGCTTATAAATGAAGCATAATGCATAGCATCACGCAGTTTGGGATACATTGGATCACTTAAAGGGTTTTTCATCGTTCTTTTAGTCTCAAAATGTTGTCACATTATGGAAAACTGAGCTAGCTTAACGTGGGCTTTAGACTCATGTTATTTTGAGCTCTAAATCAAAAGTTAAAGAAAATTTAGTGCGGACATGTCAAGTTGATCAGTTAGTCAAAATGATCATTCGAAACTGATAATTTGTGCTCCTTGCGTAAAGGCTTATAAATGAAGCATAATGCATCACATCAAGTTGTTTGGGATACATTAGATTACTTAGAGGCTTTTTTCAAGATCATTCAGTCTCAAATGTTTTCACATTATGGAAAACTGAGCTAGCTTAATGTGGGCGTTGGATTCATGTTATTTTGAACTCTAAATCAAAAGTCAAAGACGATTTAGTGCGGACATATCAAGTTGATCACTTAGGTAAAATGATCATTCTTAACTCTTCATTGGTGCTGTTTGAGTAAAGGCTTATAAAGGAAGCATAATGAATGACATCACGTAGTTTAGGATACGTTGGATTACTTGGAGGCTTTGTCATAGCTATTTCGGACATAAATTTTGTCACAATATTTAAAATTGAGCTAGCTTAACGTGGGCCTTGGATTTGTCTCATTTTGAAGTCAAAATCAAAATTTACAAAAGATTTAGTTCGGACGTGTCAGGTTGATCGGCCCGTTAAAATGATCATTATAAACTGATCATTGGTGCCCCTTTAGTAAAGGCTTATAAATGAAGCATAATGCATGTAATCACTTATTTTGGGATACATTGGATTACTTGGAAGCTTTTTCTTAGATCTTTCAATCTCAAATGTTTTCACAGTTTGGAAAATTGAGCTAGCTTAACGTGGGCGTTGGACTCATGTTATTTTCAGCTCTAAATCAAAAGTTAAAGACGATTTACTACAGAGATGTAAAGTTGATCGGCCAGTTAAAATGATCATTCTAAACTAATTATTGGTGCTCCTTGCATAAAGGCTAATAATAAAGCATAATGCTTAGTATCACACTATTTGGGATACATTTGACTACTTGGAGGCTTTTTCATAGCTCTTTCATTCTGAAATGTTATCACATTATGGGAAATTTAGCTAGCTTAATGTGGGCACTGGACTCATGTTATTTGGAGCTCTAAATCAAAATTTAAAGAAGATTTAGTGCGGACATGTCAAGTTGATTACTTAGTTAAAATGATCATTTTAAACTTATCATTGGTGCACCTTGAGTAAAGACTTATAAATGAAGTATAATGCATGGCATCTCGCAGTTTAGAATAGATTGGATTACTTGGATGCTTTGTCATAGGTATTTCCATCTTAAAATTTGTCACTATATAGAAAATTGAGCAAGCTTATCGTGGGCATTGGATTCATGTCATTCTGAATTCTAAATCAAAAGTTTCGAACGATTTAGTGCGGATATGTCAAGTTGATCGGATAGTTAAAATGATCATTCTAAACTGATCATTGGGGCTCATTGAGTAGAGGCCTATAAATGAAGCATAATGCATGCCATCACGCAGTTTGGGATACATCAGATTATTTGGAGGGTTTTTGGTAGCTCTTTCAGTCTCAGATGTTATCACATTATGGAAAACTAAGCAAGCTTAACGTGGGCATTGAACTCATGTCATTTTGAGCTCTAAATAAAATGTTAAAGACGATTTACAGCGGAAATGTCAAGTTGATCAGCTAGTTAAAATGATAATTCTAAACTTATCATTGGTTCTCTTTGAGGAAAGGCTTATAAATGAAGCATAATGCCTGGCATCTTGCAGGTTGGAATAGATTGGATTACTTGGACGCTTTTTCGTAGCTATTTCCATCTTAAATTGTTTCACTATATAGAAATTGAGCTATCATAACGTGGGTGTTGGATTCATGTCATTTTGAACTATAAATCAAAAGTTATGAACGATTTAGGGAAAATCGGCCGTTTCGTACCCAAAGTTTATTCGGATGTTCGATTTATACCTAATTGTTGGAGCAGTGCAAAATCATACCTGAAATTAAGTAATATTCAAATTACATATCCAAAGAACTACTATTGTGCAAATTTATACATGAGCCGTAACAGAGTTAGGTTTCCGTTAACGGATGCTGATGTGGCTGCCACGTAATACCGACGTGGCGGAGGAAGTGGGATATCGCAGGGTCAATCTCAAAACGACTTCGTTTTGAGAAGTATTAAAACGAGTAAAATTAGGAGTTTCATACCCGAAGTTTACTCAGGTGTTCATTTTAAACCTAATTGTTAGAGCAGTACAAAATCATACCTGAAATTAAGTAAAATTCAAATTACATACCCAAAGAACTAATACTCTGCAAATTTATACATGAGCCATAACGGAGTTAGGTTTTCGTTAGCAGATGCTGATGTGGCTGCCACGTAATGCCGACGTGGCGGGGAAAGTGGGACATCGTAGGTCAATCTCAAAACGACGTTGTTTTGATATTAAATCGATTTTTTAAAAAAATAGAAAAGACGTCGTTTTGATACTTCTCAAACGACGTCGTTTTGAATACTCGTTTAACATTTCCATTTTCCATCGACTTTCAATGTAATAATACAATAAATTATTTAAACTTTCTTTGAACATTATTCATCTAGGAATCTAATGGGTTTTGGGAGTTTTAGTCTTCCCCCATTTGTCTTTTTCTAATTTGATCTATTCGCATACTTGTACAACACGTCTCTTTCTCTGTCTCTCTCTCTCATTCGTAAAATTTAAGCAAAAAAATTTGAGATCCTGTTCTTATTTCCAGAAGACTATGGCCATCGTCATTAACCTAGGAAGCTGTCTAAAGATTTCTTATCTCATTTTTGCCTTTTGTTCTGTGTTCTTTTTCGGTGTTCTCAAAAGTTTCAATTTTTCATCTTATTGCTCTCTCTTTTTTTCGGTGAAAGGAGAAGAAGTGAAAGTCGATGGAAAATAGAAGTGTTAAACGAGTCCTCAAAACGACGTCACTTTGAGAAGTATCAAAACGATGTCGTTTTCTATTTTTTTAAAACCGATTTAATATCAAAACAACGTCGTTTTGATACTTCTCAATATGACGTCGTTTTAATACTTTTCAAAACGATGTCATTTTAATACTTCTCAAAACAACGTTGTTTTGAGATTGACCTATGATGTCTCACTTCTCCCGCCAAGTCGGCATTACGTGGGAGACACATCAACATCTGTTAACGGAAACCTAACCCCGTTATGGCTCATGTATAAATTTGCACAATATTAGTTTTTTGGGTATGTAATTTGAATTTTACTTAATTTCAGGTATAATTTTGCATCGTTCCAACAATTAGGTCTAAATCGAATATCCGAATAAACTTCGGGTATGAAATGGCCTATTTTCTTCGTTTTAATACTTTTCAAAACGACATCGTTTTGAGATTGACCTGCGATGTCCCACTTCCCCCGCCACGTCGGCATTACGTGGCAGCCACATCAGCATCCATTAACGGAAATCTGACCCCGTTACCGCTCATGTATAAATTTGCACAATAATAATTCTTTGGGTATAAAATTTGAATTTTACTTAATTTCAGGTATTAGTTTGCACTGCTCCAACAATTGGGTATAAATGGAACATCCGAGTAAACTTCGGGTATGAAACGATTTAGTGCGGATTTGTCAACTTGATCGGATAGTTAAAATGATCATTCTAAACTGATCATTGGTGCTCCTTGAGTAAAGGCCTATAAATGAAGCATAATGCATGGCATCACACAGTTTGGGATATAATGGATTACTTGGAGGCTGTGCCATAGCTCTTTCAGTCTCAACTGTTGTCAAAATATAGAAATCTGAGCTAGCTTTATGTGAACGTTGGATTCGTGTCATTCTGTAACTATAAATAAAAAAATACAGAGAATTTAGTGTGGACAATTCAAGTTCATCGGAAATGATCAGCTTAGAATGATCAGTTGAACTTGCCAATCAACTTGACATGTCCGCACTAAATCATCCGTAACTTTTGAATTAGAGCTCAAAATGACATGAATCCAATGCCCACGTTATGCTAGCTCAATTTTCTATACAATGACAAATTTTTCAAACTCAAATAGAAAGGACAAACCCTCCAAGTAATCCAATTTATCCCAAATTGTGTGATGCCCCGGATTATGCTTCATTTCTAAGCCTTTAATCAATGAGCACCAATGATCAGTTTAGAATGATCAGTCGAACTGGCCAATCAACTTGACATGTGCCCACTAAATCGTCCGAAACTTTTGATTTAGAACTCAGAATGACATGAATCCAATGCCCACATAATGCTAACTCAATTTTCTGTACAATGACAAATTTTCAGACTCAAATAGATACAACAAAGCTTCAAAGTAATCCAACCTATCCCAAACTGCGTGATGTCATTCGTTATGCTAAACTTATAAGCCTTTACTCAATGAGCACAAATGATCAGCTTAGAATGATCAGTTGAATAGGCCAATAAGTGAAGCATAATGAATGACATCACGCAGTTTGGGATAGATTGGATTACTTTGAAGCTTGGTCGTATCTATTTGAGTCTAAAAATGTGTCATTGTATAGAAAATTGAGCTAGCATTACGTGGGCATTGGAATCATGTCATTCTGAGCTCTAAATCAAAAATTACGGATGATTTACTACGAACGTATCAAGTTGATTGGCAAGTTCAATTGATCATTTTAAGCTAATCATTGCTGCTCATTTAGTAAAGGCTTATAAGTGAAGCATAATGCATGACATCACGCAGTTGGGGATAAATTGGATTACTTGGAGGGTTTGTCATATCTATTTGAGTTTGAAATTTTTTCATAGTATAGAAAATTGAGCTAGCATAACGTGGGTGTTGGAATCATGCCATTCTGAGCTCTAAATCAAAAGTTATGGACGATTTAGTAGGGAAATGTCAAGCTGATTGGTCAGTTCAAATGATCATTCTAAGCTGATCATTGGTGCTCATTGAGTAAAGGCTTATAAGTGAAGCATAATGCATGGCATAACACAGTTTGGGATAGATTTGATTACTTGGAGGCATTTCGCATCTATTTGAGTATGAAATTTTGTCATTCTATTGAAAATTGATCTAGGATTACGTGGGCATTGGATTTATGTTATTCTGAGCTCTAAATCAATAGTTACGGATGATTTAGTACGGACATGTTAAGTTGATTGGTGAATTCAAATAATCATTCTAAGCTGATCATTGGTGCTCATTGTGTAAAGGCTTATAAGTGATGCATAATGCATGACATCACGCAGTTTGAGATAAATTGGATTACTTGGAAGCTTTTTCGTATCTATTTGAGTCTGAAAATTTGTGAGTGTATAGAAAATTGAGCTAGCATTACGTGGGAATTGGATTCATATCATTCCGAGCTCGAAATCAATAGTTACAGATGATTTAGTGCGGACCTGTCAAGTTGATTGGCCGGTTCAACTGATCATTTTAAGCTGATCATTGCTGCTCATTGAATAAAGGGTTATAAGTGATTTATAATGCATGTCATCACGCAGTTTTGGATAGATTGGATTACTTGTAGGCTTTGTCATATCTATTTGAGTCTGAAAATTTGTCATTGTATAAAAAATTGAGCTAGCATTACGTGGACACTGGATTCATTTCATTCTGAACTCGAAATCAAAAGTTACGGATGATTTAGTCCAGACATGTCAAGTTGATTGGCCAATTCAACTGATCATTCTAAGCTGATCATTTGTGCTCATTGAGTAAAGGCTTATAAGTGAAGCATAATGAATGACATCAAGCAGTTTGGGATAGATTGGATTACTTTGAAGCTTTATCGTATCTATTTGAGTCTGAAAATTTGTCATTGTATAGAAAATTGAGCTAGCATTACGTGGGCATTGGAATCATGTCATTCTGAGCTCTAAATCAAAAATTACTGATGATTTACTGCAACATATCAAGTTGATTGGCCAGTTCAATTGATCATTTCAAGGTAATCATTGCTGCTCATTTAGTAAAGGCTTATAAGTGAAGCATAATGCATGACATCATGCAGTTGGGGATAAATTGGATTACTTGGACAGTTTGTCGTAATAGTTTGAGTTTGAAATTTTTTCATAGTATAGAAAATTGAGCTAGCATAACGTGGGTGTTGGAATCATGTCATTCTGAGCTCTAAATCAATAGTTACGGACGATTTAGTACGGAAATGTCAAGCTGATTGGTCAGTTCAAATGATCATTCTAAGCTGATCATTGGTGCTCATTGAGTAAAGGCTTATAAGTGAAGCATAATGCTTTGCATCACACAATTTGGGATAAATGTGATTACTTGGAGGCTTTGTCGTATCTATTTGAGTATGAAATTTTGTCATTGTATAGCAAATTGAGCTAGCATTACGTTGGCATTGGATTCATGTTATTCTGAGTTTTAAATCAAAAGTTACGGATGATTTGGTACGGACATGTCAAGTTGATTGGTGAATTCAAATGATCATTCTAAGCTGATCATTGGTGCTCATTGAGTAAAGGGTTATAAGTGATGCATAATGCATGGCATCACGCAGTTTTGGGATAAATTGGATTACTTGGAAGCTTTTTCGTATCTATTTGAGTCTGTAAATTTGTGAGTGTATAGAAAATTGAGCTAGCATTACGTGGGAATTGGATTCATATCATTCCGAGCTCGAAATCAACAGTTACGGATGATTTAGTGCGGACCTGTCAAGTTGATTGGCCAGTTCAACTCAATGCTGCTCATTGAGTAAAGGCTTATAAGTGATTCATAATGCATTGCATTAGACAGTTTGGGATAGATTGGATTACTTGTAGGCTTTGTCATATCTATTTGAGTATGAAAATTCGTCATTGTATAGAAAATTGAGTGCAGACAAGAAAGTTAAAATGTTCATTTTAAACTGATCATTGGTGGTGCTTTAATAAAGGCTTATAAATGAAGCATGCATGGCATCACCCAGTTTGGGATACATTGGATTACTTGGAGGGTTTATCGTAAGTCTTTCTGTCTCAAGTATTGTCACAATATAGAAAATTGAGCTACCTTTATGTGGGCGTTGGATTCGTGTCATTCTGAACTCTAAATCAAAATTTACTGACGATTTGGTGCGTACATGTTACGTTGATCGGCCAGTTAAAATGATCATTTTAAACTGATTATTGGTGCTCCTTGCATTAAGCTTTATAAATGAAGCATAATACATGGCATCACGCTGTTTGGGATACATTGGATTACTTGGAGGCTTTTTCATAGCTCTTTCACTCTCAAATATTGTCGCAATATGGCAAATGAGCTAGGTTAACTTGGGCATTGGATTCGTGCAATTCTGAACTCTAAATCAAAAGTTACGGATGATTTAGTGGGGACATGTCAAGTTGATCGGCCAGTTAAAATGATCACACTTAACTGATCATTGGTGCTCCTTACGTAAAGGCTTACAAATGAAGCATAATGCATGACATCACACGGTTTGGGATACATTGGATTATTTGGAGGCTTTAACGTACCTCTTTCAGTCTTAAATGTTCTCACAATATGGAAAATTGAGCTTGCCTAACATGGGTGTTGGACTCATGTCATTTTGAGCTCTAAATCAAACGAAAAACACGATTTAGTGCGGACATTTCAAGATGATCAGATTATTAAAATGATCATTCTAAACTATCATTGGTGCTGGTTGAGGAAACGCTTATAAATGAAGTATAATCAGTGGCAACTCATAGGTTGGAATAGATTGGATTACTTATATGCTTTGTCGTAGCTATTTCTGTCTTAAATTTTGTCACTATATAGAAACTTGAGCTAGGTTAACGTGGGTGTTGGATTTGTGTCATTTTGAGCTCTAAATCAAAAGTTAAAGACGATTTAGTGAGGACATGTCATGTTGATCGTCCAGTTAAAATGATCATTCTAAACTGATCATTGGTGCTCCTTGCGTAAAGGCTTATAAATGAAGCTTAATGCATGACATCATGCAGTTTGGGGTAGATTGCATTACTTGGAGGCTGTGTCGTAGCTCTTTCAGTCTCAACTGTTGTCACATCATAGAAAATTGAGCTACCTTTATGTGGGCGTTGGATTCGTGTCATTCGGAACTGTAAATCAAAAGTTACAGACGATTTAGTGCGTACATGTCAAATTGATCGGCCAGTAAAATTATCATTTTAAACTGATCATTGGTGCTCCTTGTGTAAATGCTTATAAATGAAGCATAATGCATAGCATCACGCAGTTTGGGATACATTGGATCACTTAAAGGGTTTTTCATCGTTCTTTCAGTCTCAAAATGTTGTCACATTATGGAAAACTGAGCTAGCTTAACGTGGGCGTTAGACTCATGTTATTTTGAGCTCTAAATCAAAAGTTAAAGAAAATTTAGTGCGGACATGTCAAGTTGATCAGTTAGTCAAAATGATCATTCGAAACTGATAATTTGTGCTCCTTGCGTAAAGGCTTATAAATGAAGCATAATGCATCACATCAAGTTGTTTGGGATACATTAGATTACTTAGAGGCTTTTTTCAAGATCATTCAGTCTCAAATGTTTCCACATTATGGAAAACTGAGCTAGCTTAATGTGGGCGTTGGATTCATGTTATTTTGAACTCTAAATCAAAAGTCAAAGACGATTTAGTGCGGACATATCAAGTTGATCACTTAGGTAAAATGATCATTCTTAACTCTTCATTGGTGCTGTTTGAGTAAAGGCTTATAAAGGAAGCATAATGAATGACATCACGTAGTTTAGGATACGTTGGATTACTTGGAGGCTTTGTCATAGCTATTTCGGACATAAATTTTGTCACAATATTTAAAATTGAGCTAGCTTAACGTGGGCCTTGGATTTGTCTCATTTTGAAGTCAAAATCAAAATTTACAAAAGATTTAGTTCGGACATGTCAGGTTGATCGGCCCGTTAAAATGATCATTATAAACTGATCATTGGTGCCCCTTTAGTAAAGGCTTATAAATGAAGCATAATGCATGTAATCACTTATTTTGGGATACATTGGATTACTTGGAAGCTTTTTCTTAGATCTTTCAATCTCAAATGTTTTCACAGTTTGGAAAATTGAGCTAGCTTAACGTGGGCGTTGGACTCATGTTATTTTCAGCTCTAAATCAAAAGTTAAAGACGATTTACTACAGAGATGTAAAGTTGATCAGCCAGTTAAAATGATCATTCTAAACTAATTATTGGTGCTCCTTGCATAAAGGCTAATAATAAAGCATAATGCTTAGTATCACACTATTTGGGATACATTTGACTACTTGGAGGCTTTTTCATAGCTCTTTCATTCTGAAATGTTATCACATTATGGGAAATTTAGCTAGCTTAATGTGGGCATTGGACTCATGTTATTTGGAGCTCTAAATCAAAATTTAAAGAAGATTTAGTGCGGACATGTCAAGTTGATTACTTAGTTAAAATGATCATTTTAAACTTATCATTGGTTCACCTTGAGTAAAGACTTATAAATGAAGTATAATGCATGGCATCTCGCAGTTTAGAATAGATTGGATTACTTGGATGCTTTGTCATAGGTATTTCCATCTTAAAATTTGTCACTATATAGAAAATTGAGCAAGCTTATCGTGGGCATTGGATTCATGTCATTCTGAATTCTAAATCAAAAGTTTCGAACGATTTAGTGCGGATATGTCAAGTTGATCGGATAGTTAAAATGATCATTCTAAACTGATCATTGGGGCTCATTGAGTAAAGGCCTATAAATGAAGCATAATGCATGCCATCACGCAGTTTGGGATACATTAGATTATTTGGAGGGTTTTTGGTAGCTCTTTCAGTCTCAGATGTTATCACATTATGGAAAACTAAGCAAGCTTAACGTGGGCATTGAACTCATGTCATTTTGAGCTCTAAATAAAATGTTAAAGACGATTTACAGCGGAAATGTCAAGTTGATCAGCTAGTTAAAATGATAATTCTAAACTTATCATTGGTTCTCTTTGAGGAAAGGCTTATAAATGAAGCATAATGCCTGGCATCTTGCAGGTTGGAATAGATTGGATTACTTGGACGCTTTTTCGTAGCTATTTCCATCTTAAATTGTTTCACTATATAGAAATTGAGCTATCATAACGTGGGTGTTGGATTCATGTCATTTTGAACTATAAATCAAAAGTTATGAACGATTTAGTGCGGATTTGTCAACTTGATCGGATAGTTAAAATGATCATTCTAAACTGATCATTGGTGCTCCTTGAGTAAAGGCCTATAAATGAAGCATAATGCATGGCATCACACAGTTTGGGATATAATGGATTACTTGGAGGCTGTGCCATAGCTCTTTCAGTCTCAACTGTTGTCAAAATATAGAAATCTGAGCTAGCTTTATGTGAACGTTGGATTCGTGTCATTCTGTAACTAAAAATAAAAAAATACAGAGAATTTAGTGTGGACAAGTCAAGTTCATCGGAAAGTTAAAATGTTCATTTTAAACTGATCATTGGTGGTGCTTTAATAAAGGCTTATAAATGAAGCATAATGCATGGCATCACCCAGTTTGGGATACATTGGATTACTTGGAGGGTTTATCGGAAGTCTTTCTGTCTCAAGTATTGTCACAATATAGAAAATTGAGCTACCTTTATGTGGGCGTTGGATTCGTGTCATTCTGAACTCTAAATCAAAATTTACTGACGATTTGGTGCGTACATGTTACGTTGATCGGCCAGTTAAAATGATCATTTTAAACTGATTATTGGTGCTCCTTGCATTAAGCTTTATAAATGAAGCATAATACATGGCATCACGCTGTTTGGGATACATTGGATTACTTGGAGGCTTTTTCATAGTTCTTTCAGTCTCAAATGTTATCACATTATGGAAAAATTAGCTAGGTTAACGTGGGCACTAGACTCATGTCTAGTTTATTGACTAGCTAAATCTATCTTTCTAAACTGATCATTGGTGCTCATTGAGAAAAGGTTTACAAATGAAGCATCATGCATGGCATCACACAGTTTAGGATAGATTGGATTACTTGGAGGCCCTATGGTAACTATTTGGGTCTAAAAGTTTATCACAATATAGAATATTGAGCTAGCTTAACATGAGCGTTGTATTCGTGTCATTCTGAACTATAATTCAAAAGTTACGGATGATTTAATGCGTACATGTCAAGTTGATCCACCAGTTAAACTGATCATTCTAAGCTGATCGTTAGTGCTCTTTGAGTAAAGGCTTATAAATAAAGCATAATGCATGGCATCATGCAGTTTAGGATATATTGGATTGCTTGAAGGCTTTACCTTAGCTCTCTCACTCTCAAAAGTTGTCACAATACAGTAAATTGAGCTAGCTTAACTTGGGCGTTGGATTTCTGTTATTTTGAAATCTAAATCAAAAGTTACGGTAGATTTAGTCCATACATGTCAGGTTGATCGGCCAATTAAAATGATCAATCTTAAATGATCATTCGTGGTCCTTGAGTAAAGATTTATAAATGAAGCATAATGCATGGCATCAGGTAGCTTGGGACACATTGGATTACTTGGAGGCTTTATTGTAGCTATTACGGTCTTAAATTTTTGCACAATATAGAAAATTGAGCTAGCTTAATGTGGGCAATGGATTCATGTCATTCTGAAGTCTAAATCAAAAGTTATGAACGATTTAGTGCAGACATGTCAAGTTTACCGGCTAGTTAAATTGATCATTCTAAACTGATTATTGGTGCTCTTTGAGCAAAGTTTTAAAAATGATGCATAATGCATCGCATAACGCAGTTTGGGATACATTGGATTACATGGAGGCTTTGTCGTAGCGTTTTCAGTCTCAAATGTTGGCACAATATTGAAACTTGAGGTAGATTAACATGGACGTTGTATTCATGTCATTTTGAGCTCCAAATCAAATGTTAAAAACGATTGAGGGTGGACATGTTAAGTTGATCAGCTAATTAGAATGATCGTTCTAATCAGATAAATGGTGCTCATTGAGTAAAGGTTTACAACTGAAGCATAATTCAAGGCATCACAAAGTTTTGGGATAGATTGGATTACTTGGAGGCATTGTCGTTGCTATTTCGGTCTTAAATATGGCACAATATAGAATATTGAGCTAGCTTAACGTATGTGTTGGATTCGTGTCATTCCTAAGTCAAAATCAAAAGTGACGGACGATTAAGTGCGAACACGTCAAGTTGATCGGCTTGTTAAAATGATCATTCTTAACTGATCATTGGTGCTCCTTGAGAAAAGGCTTATAAATGACGCTTAATGCATGGCATCACGCAGTTTGGGATACATTGGATTACTTGGAGGCCTTGTCGTAGCTATTTCTGTCTTAAATTTTGTCATAATATAGAAAATTGAGCTAGCTTAACTTGGGCCTTGGATTCATGTCATTCCAAACTCTAAATCAAAAGTTACGAAAGATTTAGTGCGAACATGTCATGTTTATTGGCTACTTAAATTAATCATTCGAAACTGATCATTGGTGCTCATTGAGCAAAGGTTTACAAATGAAGCATAATGAATGGCATCATGCAGTTTGGGATAGATTGGATTACTTTGAGGATTTGTCGTAGCTATCTCAGTCTAAAATTTAATCACAATATATAAATCTGAGCTAGATTAATGTGGGTGTTTTGTTTGTGTAATTTTGAACTCTAAATCAAACGTTACGGATGATTTAGTGTGGACATGTCAAGTTTATCCGCCAATTAAAATGATAATTCTAAACTGTTCATTTGTGTCCTTGAGCAAAGGCTTATAAATGAAGCATAATGCATGGCATAGCGCCGTTTGGGATACATTGGATTACTTGGAGGCTTTGTCGTAGCACTTTCAGCCTCAAATGTTGTCACAATATTGAAAATTGAACTAGATTAACGTGGCCATTTGGATTCATGTCATTTTGAGCTCTAAATAAAATGTTAAAGACGATTTAGTGGGTGTTTTGTTTGTGTAATTTTGAACTCTAAAGTTCAAACGTTACGGATGAAATTTAGATTGTGGACATGTCAAGTTTATCCGCCAATTAAAATGATAATTCTAAACTGTTCATTTGTGTCCTTGAGGGCTTATAAATGAAGCATAATGCATGGCATATGATAATTGGTGGATAGCATCAGCATGTTGTCACATCTAGATTAACGCCAGATTTGGAGATACAGTGGGGACGGATAAACTGATCATTGGTTCAATGAGCAAAGGTTTACAAATGAAGCATAATGCATGGCATCACGCAGTTCGGGATAGACTGGATCAGCTTCAAATGATGGATCATAATATTGAAGTGTTGACATGTCATGTTCATCGGCCAGTTAAAATGCTCATTCTAAACTGATCATTGTTGCTCCTTGAGGCTTATAAATGAAGTATCATGCATGGCATCACGCAGTTTGGGATACATCGGATTACTTTGAGGCTTTTTCATTGCTATTTCAGCTTCAAATGATATCATAATATTGAAAATTGAGCTAGATTAACGTGGCCGTTGGATTCATATAATTTTGAGCTCTAAATCAACTATAAAAGACGATTTAGTGAGACATGTCAAGTTGATCAGCTATATAAAACGATAATTCTAAACTGATCATTGGTTCTCATTAAGCAAACGTTTACAAATGAAGAATAATGCATGGCATCATGCAGTTTGGGATAGATTGGAGTAATTGGAGGCTTTGTCGCAGCTATTTTGGTCTTAATTGTTGTCACAATATAGAAAATAGTGCTAGCTTAACATGGGCTTTGGATTTGTGTCATTCGGAACTCTAAATCAAAAGTTACGGACTATTTAGTGCGGACATGTCAAGTTGATCCGCCACTTAAAATGATCATTCTAAACTAATAATTGTTGCTCCTTGAGTAAAGACTTATAAATGAAGTATAATGCAAGGCATCAAGCAGTCCAAGATACATTTGATTACATGGAGGCTTTGTCGTTGCGCTTTCATTCTCAAATGTTGTCACAATATTCAAAATTGAGCTAGATTAACGTGGTCCTTGGATTCATATCATTTTGAGCTCTAAATCGAATGTGAAAGACGACTTGGTGCAGACATGTGAAGTTGATCATCAAGTTGAAATGATAATTCCAAACTGATCATTGGTTCTCATTGAGCAAACGTTTACAAATGAAGCATAATGCATGGCATCATGCAATTTGTGATAGATTGGATTACTTGGAGGCTTTGTCGTAGCTATTTATGTCTTAAATTTTGTCACAATGTAGAAAATTTTACCTAGCTTAACGTGGGCATTGGATTAATGTCATTCTGAACTCTAAATCAAAAGTTACAGATGATTTAATGCGGACATGTCAAGTTTATCGGATCATTCTATGTAGATCATTGTTGGTCATTGAGCATAATGCATGGCATCCAGCAGTTTGGGATAGATTGGATTACTCGGAAGCTTTGTCGTAGCTCTTTTGGTCTTAAATTTAATCACAATATAGAAAAATGAGCTAGCTTAACGTAGGTGTTAGATTTGTGTCACTCTAAACTCTAAATCAAAAGTTACGAAAGATTTAGTGCGGACAGGTCAAGTTTATCGGCTAGTTAAATTGATCATTCTAAACTGATCATAGGTGCTCATTCAGCGAATGTTTACATATGAAGCATAATGCATGGCATCCAGCAGTATAAGATAGATTGGATTACTTAAATAAGGTTTGTCATAGCTATTTCGATCTTAAATTTTTTAACAATATAGAAAACTGAGCTAGCTTAACCAGGGAGTTGGATTTGTGTCACTCTGAACTCTAAATCAAAAGTTAGGGGTGATTTAGTGCGGACATATCAAGTTTATCAGCCAGTTAAAATGATAATTCTAAACTGATCGTTGGTTAAAGGCTTATAAATGAAGCATAATGCATGGCATCACGCAGTTTGGGAACATTGGATTACTTGGGGGCTTTGTCGTAGCTCTTTCACTTTCAAATGTTGTCACAATATGAAAAATGAGCTAGATTAAGTGGGCGTTGGATTCATGTCATTTTGAGCTCTAAATAAAATGTTAAAGACGATTATTGCAGACATGTCAAGTTGTACAACTATTTAATATGATCATTCTAAACTGATCATTGGTTGTTATTGAGCAAAGGTTTACAAATGAAGCATAGTTGATGGCATCCCTAAGTTTGGGATAGATTTGATTACTTGGAGGCTTTGTCATAGCTATTTTAATCTTAAATTTAAGAACAATATAGAATATTGAGGATGCTTAATGTGGGCACTGGATTCATTTCATTCAGAACTCTAAATCAAAAGTTACGGACAATTTAGTGCGGACATGTTAAGTTTATCGGCTATTTATATTGATCATTCTAAACTGATCATTGGTGCTTATTAAGCAATGCTTTATAAAGGAAGCATAATGCATGGCATCACCCAGTTTGGGATATATTGTATTACTTGGACTCTTTGTCATAGCTATTTCGGTCTTAAATTGGGTGAAAATATAAAAACAAATGAGCTATATTAATGTAGGCATTGGATTCATATTATTCTGAACTATAAATAAAAAGTTATGGACGATTAGTTGATCGGCCAGTTAAAATGATCATTTTAAACTGATCATTGGTGCTCCTTGAGTAAAGGCTTATAAATAAAGAATAATGCATGTCATCACACAGTTTGGGATACATTGGTTTACTTGGAGGCTTTGTCGTAGCTCATTCAGTTTTCAATGTTGTTACAATATTGAAAATTGAGCTTAATTAACGTGACCGTTCGATTCATGTTATTTTGAGCTTTAAATCAAATGTAAAGAAGATTTAGTGCGGACATGTCAAGTTGAGCATCTAGTTAAAATGATCATTCTAAATTAATCATTGGTGCTCATTGAGCAAAGATTTGTACATGAAGCATAATGCATGGCATCACATAGTTTGCGATAGATTGTAATACTTGGAGGTTTTTGTAGCTATTTCGGTATTAAATTTTGTCACAATATAGAATATAGATCTAGGTTAACGTGGGCGTTACATTCGTGTCATTATGAACTCTAAATCAAAAGTTATAGACAATTTTGTGTGGACAAGTCAAGTTTATCGGCAAGATAAAATGATCATTCTAAACTAGTCATTGCTGCTCCTTGAGTAAAGACTTATAAATGCAGCATAATGCATGGCATTCCGCAGTTCGGAATAGATTGGGTTACTTGGAGGCTTTGTCGTAGCTATTTTAATCTTAAATTTTGTCACAATGTAGAATATTGAGCTAGTTTAATGTGGTCACTGGATTCATGTCATTTTAAATTTTAAATCAAAAGTTACGGATGATTTACTGCGTACATGTCAATTTTATCAGCTAGTTAACTTGATCATTTTAAACAGATCATTACTGCTCATTGAGCAAAGGTTTACAAAGGAAGCATAATGCATGACATCACGCAGTTTGGGATATATTGTATTACTTGGAGGCTTTGCTATTTCAGTATTAAATTGTGTCACAATATAGAAAACCGAGCTATGTTAGTGTGGGCATTGGAGTCATGTCATTCTGAACTCAAAATCAAAAGTTACGGATGGTTTAGCCTGGACATGTCAATTTTATCAACTCATTAAATTCATCATTCTAAACTGACAATTAATGCTCATTGAGCCAAGGTTTACAAAGGAAGCATAATGCATGGGATCACATAGTTTGAGATAGATTGGATTACTTGCAGGCTTTGTCATAAGAATTTCGGTTTTAAATTTTGTCACAATATATAAAATTGAGCTATGTTAATGTGGGCATTGGATTCATGTCATTCTGAATTCTAAATCAATAGTTACAGACGGTTTAGTGCGGACATGTCAATTTTATCATCTCGATAAATTGATCATTCTAAACTAACAATTGATGCTCATTGATCAAAGGTTTACAAAGAAAGCATAATGCATGGCATCACGCAGTTTGGGATAGATTGGATTATTTGGAGGTTTTGTCATAGCTATTTTGGTCTTAAATTTTGTCACAAAATAGAAAACTAAGCTAGTTTGACGTGGGCGTTGGATTCGTGTCATTTGAACTCTAAATCAAAAGTTATGGATGATTTTGTGCAGACATGTTAAGTTGATCGGCCAGTAAAAATGATAATTCTGAACTGATCTTTGGTGCTCCTTGAGTAAAGGCTTGTAAATGAAGCATAATGCATGTAATCACGCAGTTTAGAATACATTGGATTACTTGGAGGATTTGTCGTAACTCTTTGCGTCTCAAATGTACTCACAATATTGAAAATTGATTTAGATTTTACGTAGCCGTTGGATTCATGTCATTTTGAGCTATAAATCAAATGTTAAAGACGATTTAATGCGGACATGTCAAGTTGATCAGCTAGTTAAAATGATCAATCTCAACTGATCATTTGTGCTCATTGAGCAAAGATTTATAAATGAAGCATGATGCATGGCATCACGCAATTTGGGATAGATTGGATTACTTGGAGGCTTTGTTGTAGGTATTTTGGTTTTAAATTTTGTCACAATAGAAAATATTAATCTACCTTAACGTGGGCGTTGGATTCATGTCATTCTGAACTCTAAATCAAAAGGTACATTATTATTTTTTGCAGACATATCAGCTAGTTAAAATGATCATTCTAAACTGATCATTGGTGCTCCTTGGTAAAAGCTTATAAGTGAAGCATAATGCATGGCATCACGCAGGTTGGGATACATTGGATTACTTCGAGGCTTTTTCAAAGCTCTTTCAGTCTCAAATGCTGTCACAATATTGAAAATTGAGATAGATTAATGTGGGCGTTGGAATCATCTCATTTTAAAATCTAAAACAAATGTTAAAGACGAGTTAGTGCGGACATGTCAATTTGGTCGGCTAGTTAAAATGATCATTCTAAATTGTTCACTGGTACTCATTAAGCAAAAGTTTACAAATGAAGCATAATACATGGCATCACTAAATATGGGATTGATTGGATTACTTGTAGGTTTTGTCGTAACTATTTCAATATGAAATTTTGTCACAATATAGAATATTGAGCTATATTAATGGATTCATTTCATTTTGAACTTTAAATCAAAAGTTACGAATGAGTTAGTGCAGACATGTCAATTTTATCGGCTAGTTGAATTGACCATTCAAAACTGATCATTGGTGCTTATTGACCAAAGCTTTACAAAGAAAGCATAATACATGGCATCATGCAGTTGGGGATATATTGGATTACTTGGAGTCTTTGTCATAGCTATTATGGTCTTAAATTTTGTCACAACATAGAAAACTGAGCTATGTTAATGTGGGCATTGGATTCATGTCATTCTAAACTCTAAATCAAAAGTTACAGACGATTTAGTGTGGACAAGTCAAGTTTATCGGCTAGTTAAATTGACGATTCTAAACTGATCATTGGTGCTCATTGAGGAAAGGTTTACAAAGGAAGCATAATGCATGGCATCACGCAGTTTGGGATATATTGGATTACTTGGAAGCTTTGTCATAGCTATTTCGGTCTTAAATTGTGTAACAATATTGAAAACTAAGCTAGTTTAATGTAGGGATTGGATTGTGTCATTCTGAACTCTAAATCAAAAGTTATGGACGACTTAGTACGGACATGTTAAGTTGATCAGCTAGTTAAAATAATAATTCTAAACTGATTATTGGTGCTCCTTGAGGAAAGGCTTATAAATGAAGCGTAATGCATGTTATCACGCAGTTTGAGATACATTGGATTACTTGGAGGCTTTGTCGTAGCTCTTTCAATCTCAAATGTTATCACAATATTGAAAATTGAGCTATATTAACATAGCCGTTGGATTCGTGTAATTTTGAACTCTAAATCAAAATTTATGGATGATATAGTGCGGACATGTCAAGTTAATCGGCCTGTTAAAATGATAATTCAAAACTGATCATTGATGCTCATTGAGTAAAGGCTTATAAATGAAGCATAATACATGTCATCATGCAGTTTGCGATACATTGGATTACATGGAGGCTTTGTTGTAGCTCTATATGTCTCAAATGTTGTCACAATATTGAATATTGGGCTCGATTAACGTGGCCATTAGATTCATGTGATTTTGAGCTCTAAATTATATGTAAAGAAGATTTAGTGCGGACATTTCAAGTTGATCAGCTAGTTAAAATGATCATTCTAAACTAATCATTGGTGCTCATTGAGCAATGATTTACAAATGAAACATAATGCATGGCATCACGCAGTTTGGGATGATTGGATTACTTGGAGGCTTTGTCTTAGATATTTCCATCTTTAATTTTGTCACAATATATAATATTCAGCTACCTTAGTGTTGGCGTTGGATTCGTGTCATTCTTAACTCTAAGTCAAAAGTTACAGACAATTTTGTGCGGACAGTTCACGTTGATTGGGCAGTTAAAATTATTATTCTAACCTGATCATTGGTGCTCCTTGAGGAATCACATATAAATGAAGCATAATGCATGGCATCACACAGTTTGGGATACATTCGATTACTTGGGGGCTTTGTCATAGCTATTTTAATCTTAAATTTTGTTACAATATAGAATATTGAGCTATCTTAATGTGGGTATTGGATTAATGTAATTTTGAACTCTAAATGAAAAGTTAAGGACGATTTACTGCGGACATGTCAATTTTATCGGCTCGTTAAATTGATCATTCAAAACTGATCATTGGTGCTTATTGAGCAAAGGTTTATAAAAGAAGCATAATACATGGCATCACACAGTCTGGGATATATTGCATTACTTGGAGGCTTTTTCAAAGCTATGTCGGTCTTAAATTTTGTCACAATATAGAAAGCAGAGCTAGTTTAACATGGGAGTTGGATTCGTGTCATTCTGAACTCTAAATCTAAAGTAATGGACAATTGAGAGCGGACATGTGAAGTTGATCTGCCAGTTAAAATGATCATTCTAAACTGATCAGCTCCTTGAGTAAGGGCTTTGGAGCTTTGTCGCATTTTGGGCTATGTATCACGCATTTTGGGATACATAGAATTACTTGGGAGCTTTGTCGTAGCTCTTTCATTCTCAACTTTCGTCACAATATGGAAAATTCAGCTAAATTACCGTGGGCATTGGATTCTTGTCATTTTGAGGTATAAATAAAATGTTAAAGACGATTTAGTGTGCAAAGGTCAAGTTGATCAGCTAGTTAAAATGATTGTTCTAAACTGATCATTGGTGGTCATTGAGCAATGATTTACAAATGAAGCATAACTCAGGGCATCACTAAGTTTGGGATAGATTGGATTATTTGGAAACTTTGTCTTAGCTATTTTAATCTTAAATTTTGTCACAATATAGAATATTGAGTTAGCTTAATGTGGGCGTTGGATTCATGTCATTCAGAACTCTAAATCAAAAGTTATGGACGATTTAGTTTGGACATCTCAAGTTTATTGGCTATCTAAATTGATGATTCTAAACTTATCATTGGTGCTAATTGAGGAAAAGTTTACAAAGGAAGCACAATGCATGACATCACGCAGTTTGGGATATATTGGATTACTTAGAGGCTTTGTCATAGCTATTTCGGTCTTAAATTGTGTCACAGTATTGAAAACTAAGCTAGTTTATTGTGGGGTTTGGATTGTGTCATTCTGAACTCTAAATCAAAAGTTATGGACGACTTAGTGCGGACATGTTAAGTTGACCAGCCAGTTAAAATAATAATTCTAAACTGATTATTGGTGCTCATTGAGTAAAGGCTTGTAAATGAAGCATAATGTATGTAATCACGTAGTTTGGAATACATTGGATTACTTGGAGGCTTTGTCCTAACTCTTTGCGTCTCAAATGTTGTCACAATATTGAAAATTGAGTTAGATTTTATGTTGCCTTTGGATTAATGTCATTTTGAGCTCTAAATCAAATGTTAAAGACGATTTAGTGCAGACATGTCAAGTTGATCATCTAGTTAAAATGATCAATCTCAACTGATCATTGGTGCTCATTGAGCAAAGATTTATAAATGAAGCATAATGCATGGCATCACGGAATTTGGAATAGATTGAATTACTTGGAGGCTTTTTCATAGCTATTTCGGTCTTAAATTTTGTCACAATAGAAAATATTAATCTACCTTAACGCGGGCGTTAGATTCATGTCATTCTGAACTCTAAATCAAAAGGTACATATTATTTCGTGCAGACATGTCAAGTTGATCAGCAAGTTAAAATGATCTTTCTCAACTGATCATTGGTGCCTCTTGAGTAAAGACTTATAAGTGAAGCATAATGCATGGCATCACGCAGGTTGGGATACATTGGATTACTTTGAGGCTTTGTCAAAGCTCTTTCAGTCTCAAATGTTTTCACAATATTGAAAATTGAGATTTATTAATGTGGGCGTTGGAATCATCTCATTTTAAGCTCTAAATCAAATGTTAAAGACGATTTAGTGCGGACATGTCAATTTGGTCAGCTAGTTAAAATGATCATTGGTGCTCATTAAGCAAAAGTTTACAAATGAAGCATAATACATGGCATCACTAAATATGGGATAGATTGGATTACTTGGAGGTTTTGTCATAGCTATTTCAATATGAAATTTTGTCACAATATAGAATATTGAGCTATATTAGTGGATTCATGTCATTTTGAACTTTATATCAAAAGTTACGAATGATTTAGTGCTGACATGTCAATTTTATCGGCTAGTTAAATTGACTATTAAAACTGATCATTGGTGCTTATTGACCAAAGGTTTACAAAGAAACCATAATACATGGCATCACGCAGTTGGGAATATATTGGATTACTTGGAGGCTTTGCATAGCTATTTTGGTCTTAAATTTTGTCACAACATAGAAAACCGAGCTATGTTAATGTGGGCATTTGACTCATGTCATTCTGAACTCTAAATCAAAAGTTACGGACGGTTTAGTGTGGACATGTCAATTTTATCGGCTCATTAAATTCATCATTCTAAATTGACAATTAATGCTCATTGAGCCAAGGTTTATAAAGGAAGCATAATGCATGGCATCACGTAGTTTGAGATAGATTGGATTATTTGGAGGCTTTTTCATAGCAATTTTTGTCTTAAATTTTGTCACAGTATATAAAATTGAGCTATGTTAATGTGGGCATTGGATTCACGTCATTCTAAATCAATAGTTACGGACGGTTTAGTGTGGACATGTCAATTTTATTATCTCGTTAAATTGATCATTCTAAATTAAGAATTGATGCTCATTGAGCAAAGGTTTACAAAGAAAGCATAATGCATGGCATCATGCAGTTTGGGATAAATTGGATTATTTGGAGGTTTTGTCATAGCTATTTTGGCCTTAAATTTTGTCACAATCTAGAAAACTGAGCTAGTTTGACGTGGGCGTTGGATTCGTGTCATTCTAAACTATAAATCAAAATTTATGGATAATATAGTGCGAACATGTCAAGTTGATCGGACAGCTAAAATGATAATTCTAAACTGATCATTGGTGCTCCTTGAGTAAAGGCTTATAAGTGAAGCATAATAGATGTCATCATGCAGTTTGCGATACATTTGATTGCATGGATCTATCAGTCTCAAATGTTGTCCCAATATTGAAAATTGGGCTTGATTAACGTGGCCATTGGATTCATGTCATTTTCAGCTCTAAATTATATGTAAAGAAGATTTAGTGCGGACATGTCAAGTTGATCAGCTAGTGAAAATGATAATTCTAAACTAATCATTGGTGCTCATTGAGCAATGATTTACAAATGAAACATAATGCATGGCATCACGCAGTTTGGGATGATTGGATTGCTTGGAGGCTTTGTCTTAGATATTTCCGTCTTAAATTTTGTCACAATATAGAATATAAAGACAGCTTAATGTGGGCGTTGGATTCGTGTCATTCTTAACACTAAGTAAAAAGTTACGGACGATTTTGTGGTCATTGAGCAAAAGGTTTACAAATGTGGAAGCATAATTCATGGCATCGCTAAGTTTGGGATAGATTGGTTTACTTGGAGGCTTTGTCGTAACTATTTTAATCTTAAATTTTGTCACAATATAGAATATTGAGGTATCTTAATGTGGGGATTGGATTCATGTCATTTTGAACTCTAAATGAAAAGTTAAGGACGATTTAGTGCGGACATTTCAATTTTATCGGCTAGTTAAATTGATCATTCAAAACTGATCACTGGTGCTTATTGAGCAAAGGTTTACAAAAGAAGCATAACACATGGCTTCACACAGTTTGGGATATATTGGATTACTTAGAGACTTTTTCATAGCTATGTCGGTCTTAAATTTTGTCACACTATAGAAAGCAAAGCTAGTTTAACATTGGCATTGGATTCGTGTCATTCTAAACTCTAAATCAAATTACGGACATGTGAAGTTGATCGGCCAGTTAAAATGATCATTCTAAACTAATCAATTGTGCTCCTTGTGTAACGGCTTATAAATGAAGCATAATGCATGGTATCACGCAGTTTGGGATACATTGGATTACTTGTGGGCTTTGTCGTAGCTCTTTCATTCTCAACTTTTGTCACAATAAGAAAAATTCAGCTAAATAACTGTGGGCATTGGATTCTTGTCATTTTGAGCAATAAATCAAATGTTAAAGACGATTTAGTGTGTACATGTCAAGTTGATCAGCTAGTTAAAATGATTGTTCTAAACTGATCATTGGTGGTCATTGAGCAAAGGTTTAGAAATGAAGCAGAACTCATGGCATTACTAAGTTTGGGATAGATTGGATTATTTGGAGGCTTTGTCATAGCTATTTTAATCTTAAATTCTGTGACAGTACAAAATATTGAGTTTGCTTATTGTGGGCATTGGATTCATATCATTCAGCACTCTAAATCAAAAGTTACGGACGATTTAGTGTGGACATGTCAAGTTTATCGGCTAGTTAAATTGACGATTCTAAACTGATCATTGGTGCTCATTGAGGAAAGGTTTACAAAGGAAGCATAATGCATGACATCACGCAGTTTCGGATATATTGGATTACTTGGAGGCTTTGTCATAGCTATTTTGTTCATAAATTGTGTCACAATATTGAAAACTAAGTTAGTTTAGTGTGGGGGTTGGATTGTGTCATTCTGAACTCTAAATCAAAAGTTATGGACGACTTAGGGCGGACATGTTAAGTTGATCAGCTAGTTAAAATGATAATTCTAAACTGATTATTGGTGCTCCTTGAGGAAAGGCTTATAAATGAAGCGTAATGCATGTTATCACGCAGTTTGGGATACATTGTATTATTTGGAGGCTTTGTCGTAGCTCTTTCAATCTCAAAAGTTGTCACAATATTGAAAATTGAGCTAGATTAACGTAGTCGTTGGATTCATTTCATTTTGATCTTTAAATCAAATTTAAAGAAGATTTAATGTGGACATGCCAAGTTGATCATCTAGTTAAAATGATCATTCCACTACAAGAAAACATTAACATTTCCGACGGCATTTCCGACGGAAATAAAACTGTCGGACTTTTTCGACGATTTTGCGATGGATTATTGACGGAATACTGAGGGAACTACAACCATTGGGGATCCATCGCTAATTTCCGATGCTCGCATGGCTGTCGGAAAATCGGTGGTGAAACCTGACGGTAAACCATCGACTTTCCGACGAAGGCGTAATCGTCGGGATATCCTCTTGAAACCATCAGAACATTACCGACGACTTCCCGATGACTTCCCGACGGCATGTATCTCAGGCCGTCGGTAATGTTCCGACGACTTCCCGATGTGATACAAGCCTCGATTCAAGACCTATATGCGCGTGGGCTGTTTGGAGAAGGTAAGGTGAGAAACGCGACCTTAGACTTCTTAGATAGGGGGTTTTGGGTTGGTATTCGATGGAAGCGTGAGGTGAACCACACTAGGGGTGATGAACCTCGTGATAAATCACAAACTTAGAGCTAGGAGGGCTGGTCTCGACTAGATTATAAGCGCACAAGTCTCTCTTGAGAGAAAGCTTGTTGGAAGAAAGTTCTACTTTATTAATATCAAAAAGGTTGTCGAACTACAATGCTGGATGGAGCCTTATTAATATGGTCGACAGCTTGACCTTCTAGGGTCGACTCAAAGAAAGAAAAGGAAAGTTTACAAAAGTCACAAATGGAAAATGTACAAAAGTGCATAACCGAAAAAGGACCTATTCCTAAGATGTCTTTAACTCAAAAATGTAAACAATCTAGATCCTACCCTACAAAACAGAAAGAAGCATATATTCGAATTAAAAACTTGCCTTTCTTACCTCACGGCCAAGAAATGGAAGGTGGCAGTCCTTGTGGCATGCACGCGCCTTGCTCCTAGTCTTCGACTTGGAGTAGGGTTAGGAATCTTTGGGCCCTGACCTCTCTTGCCACTAAAGCCCAAGTCTCTGAAGTCCATTGCATTGTTGAGAAGCCTTTGGACTCTTCTTTGCACTTCTGGCCCACTGTCCTTAGTTGATCTTCCTCTAGGAGCTTGTCGACCCATAAGCTGAACTTGTGGAAGAGTGCTCTTGATCTGCTCCTTGTCATTGCTCCTGGTGGCACCACTGGTGTAGACACTTCCTCTAGATGCATGTCCTGAAGCTGGTGGCTTATCTGGTCCGAGTCTCCTTGTGTAGATGCTGAAATGCCAGTGTACTCGGCTGGATCAGCTGTACCGGCTGGACTGTGCGAGGTGCTGGCAGGAATGCCTTCTGGTCCGGCCAAGTTGATCCCGGGGTCGGTGGCGTCACTAAGGAGACCGGCGGTGTCATCCACGTCACCACCAATTGTGCCGGAAGTTTGGGCCTCTCCGCCGGCAATGCTGATCGGTCCGGTCCTGTTGGTCGAGGGTCCGGCGGTACCGCTTGGGCCGGAAGACGTGCCAAATGGCCCGGCTGTCTCAGGCAAGCTCCCTGGTCGGCCAGTCTGGTCTCCTGGCCGGTCATACAACCTGATGTCCCCATCATCCCCTCCCTCTTCAGTAGGTTTTGACCTCAAAACTGGTTCATCTGCATGGATAGGGGCTAAGTCAGTTACGTTGAACGTGTTGGACACATTAAGCTCACCTGGGAGCTCGATCCGGTAGGCGTTGTTGTTGATCCTCTCCAGCACTCTGAATGGTCCATCTCCTCTTGGTGCTGGCTTGGAACTCCTGAGGTTGGGAAACCTCTCCTGCCGTAGTTGTAGCCACACCCAATCGCCTGGTTGAAAGATCACTTCCTTTCTTCCCTTGTTAGCATGAGTCACGTACTGCCCGGTCCTCTTCTCTAAGTTCTCTGCTACCTTCTGGTGTAACTTCCTTATGAACTCTGCCTTGGATGCTCCGTTGATGTTGGTCATTTCTGCTGGTGGCAGTGGCGTTTGCTCCAATGGGGTGAGAGGGTTGAAGCCGTATACTACTTCAAAGGGTGTCTTCTTGGTTGCTGAGTGCACAGCTCGGTTGTAAGCGAACTCTATGAATGGTAGGCTTTGCAGCCAAGTCTTGAGGTTCTTGCCTAGTGTAGTCCTGAGAAGAGTTGATAGTGTCCGGTTGACAACTTCAGTTTGGCCATCGGTTTGAGGATGGCTAGTGGTAGAGAAGAGTAGCTTCGTGCCTAGGTTTCTCCAAAGGGTCCACCAGAAATGGCCGAGGAACTTGGTGTCCCTGTCTGACACGATGGTCCTTGGCACTCCATGAACCCGTACTATCTCCCTGAAAAACATCTCGGCTGTTTGCGTGGCATCATTGACATTAATTGGCACACGGAATGAAGTGTGCCATCTTGGAGAATCTGTCCACCACTACAAAGATTGCATCCTTGTGGTTGATCTTGGGCAGACCTAGAACGAAGTCCATTGAGATGTCCACCCTTGGATGTGTAGGTATGGGTAGTGGGAGATACAACCCATGAGGGTGCACTTGGGACTTCGCCTTTTTGCAAGTGATGCACCTTGCACAATGGGCTTCTACTGACCATTTGATGTGTGGCCAGTAGAAGTGCTCCTTGACCACTGCTAGAGTCTTGTCAACACCAAAGTGGCCCATAAGTCCTCCTCCATGAGCTTCTTGAATGATAAGCTCTCGTAATGATCCTTGTGGTATGCACAGCCTTCTTTCTCAGAACAAGAATCCCTAATGGATGTAAAATTTTCCATGACTCCCTGTGCCACACTCCTTGTAGCTCTCAGCAAAGTCAGGATCATCCTTGTATAGGTCCTTGATGTGCTCGAATCCTAGGACCTTTGCACCCATGGTGGATATCAAGTCAAACCTCCTTGATAGTGCATCGGCTACCGCATTGTCTTTGCCCTTCTTGTACCTGATGACGTACGGGAAGGTCTCTATGAACTCCATCCACCTGGCGTGTCTCCTCTTGAGATTGGTTTGCCGTCTGAGGTGTTTGAGAGTCTCGTGATCAGTGTGGATCACAAACTCCTTGGACAGTAAGTAATGCTGCCAAGTCTCCAATGCTCAGACAAGGGCATAAAGCTCCTTGTCATAAGTGGGGTAGTTCAGTGAGGCACCACCTAGCTTCTCACTGAAGTATGCCACTGGTCTCCCTCCTTGGGTTAGCACTGCTCCTATGCCTATTCCTGAGGCATCACACTCCACTTCAAACGTCTTGTTGAAGTCGGGCAGGACTAGCACTGGTGCATGTGTGAGGCTGTCCTTCAAGGCTTGGAATGCCTTCTCCAGAGCTTCTCCCCTGCTGAATCCCATGTTCTTCTTCACTACTGCCGTCAATGGTGAGGCAATACTGCTAAAGTTTGCACGAATCTTCTGTAGAAGCTGGCCAGTCCATGGATGCTCCTTACTTGGCTGGCTGATGTTGCTTGGTGTTGACCATTCTTGTATGGCTCGAATCTTCTCTTCATCAATCTGTAGGCCCTGTGAACTTACAACAAAACCTAAAAAGACAAGTTTATCAGTACAAAAGATGCACTTCTTGAGATTGGCATAAAGCTTTTCTTGTCGAAGGGTTTTAAGCACCAACTCAAGATGTGTGAGGTGATCCCTTAAGCACTTACTATAAACTAAAATGTCATCAAAATAAACTACAATGAACTTACTGATGTACGCCCTAAGAACATGGTTCATAAAGCGCATGAAGGTGCTTGGGGGTATTAGTCAAGCCAAATGGCATGACTGTCCACTCGTAGAGCCCTTGCTTTGTCTTGAAAGCAGTCTTCCATTCATCACCTTCCTTCATCCTGACCTGGTGGTATCCACTCTTGAGGTCTATCTTGGAGAATAACGTGGCTCCACTCAGCTCATCCAGCATGTCATCCAGCCGTGGTATCGGATGCCATTACTTGACTGTGATGTTGTTGATTGCTCGGCAGTCCACGCACATTCGCCAAGTCCCATCCTTCTTGGGCACTAGTAGCACTGGCATGGCACATGGACTGAGGCTCTCTTGAACATAGTCTTTCTCCAGGAGCTCCTTGACTTGCTTCTCAAGCTCCTTGGACTCCTCTGGACTCATCGGGTAGGCTGGCCGGTTGGGCAGGGATGCTCCGGGCACTAGGTCGGTCTAGTGCTCTATGCCACGTAAAGGAGGCAAGCCTGCTGGTATCTCCTCTGGAAACACATCCTGGAACTTGTTGAGGAGAGTTCCTACTTCCGGAGGTAGCTCTACCTGTTCCTGTTCTATACTCAAAATTTCTTTGAAGACCATTAGTAACATTAAACCCTTCGAGGCTAAAGGTCTCCGGACATGGCTTGGTTGAATAAGAAAATTAGACATGATAAGATTCTTTTCCTTACTTATTTGGAGTTATAGCTCGTGTACCTGGGCAGGTGTAAGAGAAGCCAAGCTGACCTTTCTTTTGTCATGCACAAAAGTGTAGAGATTGGTTCGGCCATCATGCCTGGCTCTTTGTCAAACTGCCATGGCCTTCCTAGCAGAAGATGGCCAGCTTGCATGGGCACCACGTCGCATACGACTTGGTCTTGGTACTTGCCCACACTGAATGGTACAGTGACTTGCTCGTGGATCTTGAGCTCCACTTTGTCATCGAGCCATCTCAATGTATATGGTCGAGGATGCCTTGTCTTCTCTAGACCTAGCTTATCAACCATGTACGCACTAGCAACGTTAGTGCAAGAACCACCATCTATGATGAGGTTACATACCTTGCCCTTGATGGTGGAACGGCTGTGGAAGATGTTCTCCCTCTGGATGGTCTCAGAGGGATCCACCATTGCACTGAGAATGCGTCTAGTGACCAGCACTTCCCCCACATCAGGGTACTCAATGTCACCGTATTCTCCTTCTGGTTCATAGTCCTCTTCATCTTGGGACTCATACTCTCAAGCCTCCGTAATCAGTATGACCTTGTTGTTTGGGCACTCCCTTGAAATGTGTCCACGACCCCTACACTTGAAACAAGTGATGTCACGTGATCTTTGAGGGTTAGAGGACTTACTAGGCTCTCTCTGGTCATGGGTTGGCTCAGGAGGCTTGCTCTTGAACCTTGACTCGATCTCTATGCCTTTGCCATTGTCTACGGGCTTGGGAATGTTGCTTGGTACCCAAGGCGTCTTAGGCTTGCTGCGGATGTCTTGGCTCTTATGTTTGATGTGCTGCTCAGCCTGGTCAGATAGGTGGAATAAGTCTTTGAAGTCATTGTATATTTGCCTTTCCACCTTGCGGCTGAATCTTTCTTGGAGTCCATCCAAGAATTGTGCCATCAAAGCTTCCTCATCGTCATTGAGTTCCAGCCTGTTCCTTAGTCTCTCAAACTCTTCATAGTACTCCTCTACTGATCTGGTACCCTGCTTAAGAGTACGAAAACGTCGTTGCAAATCTCTATGAAAATTGGGTGGAACAAACCTTTGTCTCATGAGGTCTTTCATGTCGACCCATGAGTCTACGGGCCTCAATCATTTCCTCCTTCGGTCAGACACCTCACGATCCCACCAGATGAGGGCATTGTCCGTGAGTTGTGCTACTGCCATGGAGTCTCTCCTAGGGCCTGGTTGGTTGTAGTGATCAAAGATGTGATCCATCCTTCTCTCCCAATCTAGGTAGGCCTCGGGGTCTACTTTTCCTGCAAAACTCGGAGGTGTTAGATTAACATCAGGATGAGTTACCCGGTTGTAGGCGTGTTCATCTCCATCCTCATGATGTCTAGGAGGCATCCTTGGTCTCTGGTGATGTCCATATGGCTCGAAGCCATCACCTTCTGCCTCTGGTTGCCGTGGAGGTCCTCCCGGCCAATGGTGATAGTTATGAGGTTGTGCGTCCTCATATCCATCTGCCTGGGGCTCCTCCTGTTCGTGTCGTGTCCTAAGGTGCTTAGGACCCTCAGCACAGTCTTTCTCAGCTCTCACGTGCCTTATGGCCTGGAATCTCACAGGCCTCTCCACGTGCTCCAACCTCTCGCCTATTGATGCGAGTTGCGTTTGGAGGGTGGTGAACATGGCCATCATGGCCTCGGCTGCATCTCTATTCTCTTCTGCCATTGTGCTACAAGAAAGAAACACAAATTATTTTTCTCCTAAGTGGACTAGGAGGGTTTTCTTTTATAGGGGAATTCGAATTTGCAAAAAGGAAAAAGTTGAGAAAAAGGAAAATCCTGAAAAAAGGAAAGTTTAGAAAAATGGAAACTTCCTACAACTTGTGCTAGCTGTCCAATTCAAATACTTTTCTTTTTAATTTAACTTAAAAATAATGGAAATATGTTTTGAACAAAAAGGAAAACGTGAATGGCAATGCAAAAGTGAATCTAAGCCCTAGTGATACACGTAGAAGCTAGATGCACTCGGTTTGGAGTTTACAGTTATTTTTTTATTTTTCTTGAATGCGACTTAAACTAATGCAATAACAATAAACAAAACTAACTAAAGGATAGAAACAACCTGGTTTAGAAGCTTTAAGCTCTGATACCAAAATGATACAAGCCTCTATTCAAGGCTTATATGCGCGTGGGCTGTATGGAGAAGGTTAGGTGAGAAACTCGACCTTAGATTTCTTAGATAGGGGTTTTTGGGTTGGTATTCGATGGAAGGGTTAGGTGAACCACACGAGGGGTGATGAACCTCGTGATAAATCACAAACTTAGAGCTAGGAGGGCTGGTCTCGACTAGATTCTAAGCGCACAAGTCTCTTCTGAGAGAAAGCTTGTTGGAAGAAAGTTCTACTTTATTAATATCAAAAAGGTTGTCAAACTACAATGCTGGAAAGAGCCTTATTAATATGCTCGACAGCTTGACCTTCAAGGGTCGACTCAAAAAAAGAAAAGGAAAGTTTACAAAAGTGCACAAATGGAAAATGTACAAAATTGCATAACCGAAAAAGGCCTATTCTTAAAATGTCTTTCACTCAAAAATGTAAACAATCTAGATCCTACCCTACAAAACAGAAAGAGGCATATATTCGAATTGAAAACTTACCTTTCTTACCTCACGGCAAAGAAATGGAAGGTGGTCGTCCTTGTGGCATGCACGCGCCTTGCTCCTAGTCTTCGACTTGGAGTAGGGTTAGGAATCTTTGGGCCCTGACCTCTCTTGCCACTAAAGCCCAAGTCGCTGAAGTCCTATGCATTGTTGAGAAGCTTTTGAACTCTTCTTTGCACTTCTGGCCCACTGGCCTTAGTCGATCTTCCTCTAGGAGCTTGTCGACCCATAAGCTGAACTAGTGGAAGAGTGCTCTTGATCTGCTCCTTGTCATTGCTCCTGGTGGCACCACTGGTGTAGAGACTTCCTCTAGATGCCAGTCCTGAAGCTGGTAGCTGATCTGGTCCGAGTCTCCTTGTGTAGATGCTGAAATGCCCGTGTACTTGGCTGGATCGGCTGTACTGGCTGGACTGTGCGAGGTGCTGGCCGGAATGCCTTCTGGTCTGGCCAAGTTGATCCCGGAGTTGGCGGCGTCACTAAGGAGACCGGTGGTGTCATCGACGCACCACCAATTGTGCCGGAGGTTTGGGCCTCTCCGCCGGTAATGCTGATCAGTCAGGTCCTATTGGTCGAGGGTCCGGCGGTACCGCTTGGGCCGGCAGATGTGCCAAATGGCCCGGCTGTCTCGGGCAAGCTCTCTGGTCGGCCAGTCTGGTCTCCTGGCCGGCCATACGACCTGATGTCCCCATCACGATGGCGTGTGTGTTTTAACACTCCATCGGGAATCCGTCGGCAAACATTGTCGGAACGCCGTCAGAAATATCCGACCATTATCGGATTCCATCAGAAATCCGTCGGAAACATAAGAATAATCTATTTAAATTTTGTGTTTATCCATCGGTGGTCGGAAACCATCGGAAATCCATCGCGAGATCAAGATAAAATCTATTCAAACTATGTGATTATCTGGCTGTGGTCGGAAACCGTCGGAATTCCATCGGAAAGGAGAATATTCTTAACAATTATCTGTTTAAAATTCATAATTATCTGTTAATAATTCGTAATAATATGTTAAAAATTCGTGATAATATCTAATTTTCACTATAAATAAGCTATGGTCCTTCACAATTTCAACAGAACAAAAAATTTTAAGAAAATGTGTTCTTCGGGTTCTTATGTTTATTTTCGATCGTGGATGGATAAACCTCGATATGATTCAACAACGGGGGAATTGACTGATGAATTTGCGCAATGTGTTGAAGAGTTCATGGCATTTGCATCAAAGAATAGCATTACATCGGAATACGGTAAAATGTATTGTCCGTGTATTAAATGTCAAAATCATAGATTAATCTCTGTTAGAGAAGTACGTAATCATTTGTATAGGAATAGATTTATGCCAGGTTACAATATTTGGTATTCACATGGAGAAACTGATGCAACGATGCAATATTATGGTAGTACTTCAAAAAGGATAGAAAGTAATAATGTTAGGGTAGAGGAACCGGCATCAGAAGTTGATATAAGCAGAGGTACTGTTCAGATGGTGAATGATGCATTTCGTGATCAAAGAGCATCGTACATTGAAGATATTAGCAAAATAGAGGAACCTATTTTGGAAGCCCGGAATTTTTTTGATATGTTAGAGCATCCAAGCAGCCTTTGTATAAAGTATGTAGAGATGGATTATCGCCTTTATCTGCTGCAAGCAGGTTGATGACGATAAAGAAAGATTTCAACTTGACTGAAGATTGTGTGAATGCGATAGCTCATTTTGTTAGAGATATATTACCTGAAGATAATATTGCCCCTGCTTCATATTACGAGGTTCAAAACCTTGTAGCTGCTCTTGGATTGCCATATCAGATGATCGATGTATATATTGACAACTGCATGATCTATTGGAGAAATGATGAAAACCGCATGAAGTGCCGATTTTGTCACAAACCTCGATTTCAAGAGATAAGCGCCAGAATACCTATTCTGCATAAACGGATGTGGTATTTGCCATTAACAGAGAGGTTAAAGAGGTTATATCAATCTGAACATACGGCAAAACCTATGAGATGGCATGCAGAACATAATTTGAATGGAGAAATTGTGCATCCCTCGGATGCAGAAGCATGGAAACATTTTCAAGAGGTTTATCCTACTTTTGCATATGAGCCTAGAAATGTATACCTCGGGTTATCTACAGATGGAATAAACCCTTTTGGGAAGCATGGGAGGCAATACTCGTTGTGGCTAGTTATCGTTACACCTTATAATTTGCCTCCTTTGTGCATGAAACGAGAGTTTTTGTTTCTAAAAATTCTCGTCCCGGCCCAGAGCATCCTAAGTGATCGCTTGATATTTTCATGCAGCCAATAATTCATGAGTTAAAAATATTGTGGGAAAATGGTGTCGAAGCATTTGATGTTTCCAACCAACAGAACATCTTGATGTGAGCAATACTTATGTGGACGATAAGTGATTTTCCAGCATATGGTATGTTACCAGGATGGTCGACGCATGGAACATTAGCATGCCCATATTGTCAAGATAATAGTGATGCGTTCCAACTTAAACACGGACGAAAGACTAGTTGGTTCGATTGTCATCATCGATTTCTACCACAAGATCATCCATATCGCCAGAGCACGATATTGTTTAGGAAAAACAAAAAAATTTTTGATGCTCCACCTCATATTCTTGACAGGAATTATATGATGACTCAACTTAGAGATTCTGGTGCTGAGAGAACGGCTTCATGTAGAGGTAATGGACATTACCCTATTGGTGGTTGTGGCGAATAACATAATTGAAACCAGAAGAGCATTTTTGTGATTTACAATATTGGAAGGACCATTTGTTGCGCCATAATCTAGATGTTATGCACATTGAGAAGAATTTTTTCGACAACATAATGAATACCGGTCTAAATGTGCAAAGAAAAACAAAAGATCATTTGAAAGCTAGATTGGATTTGCCGGATATTTGTTCTTGGAAAGAACTACATGTAATGTGAAATGGAAAATCATTGTCTCCTGCATTCTGGTTGGATGCGCACGCAAAAGATGAATTATTTGACTGGATTAAGCATAGTGTCAAATTTTCAGATGGATACGCATCTAATCTTCGTAATTGTGTCGATACTATTGAAGGTAAATTTTCAGGGATGAAAATTCATGATTGTCATGTTGTCATGCAAAGACTATTCCCATTTGCCTTTAGCGATCTACTGCCTAAAAACGTCCACGGAACACTTGCAGGTACGTTTACATTATTTTATATATAAATAATTATAATTTCATATATTATATGATATTAAAATATATTTTTTATGTAGGGATTGGTGCTTTTTTCTGAGATTTATGTACAAGATCACTTACTACAGACGATATCCGAAATTTAGAGGAATAAATATTGGTTCTCATTTGTAACCTAGAAAAAATATTTCCACCTGCATTTTTTGATGTTATGGAACATCTTCCTATTCACCTCCCTAGAGAGGCAGCGCTTGGAGGACCTGTTCCGTACCGATCAATGTATCCTTTTGAGAGATATATGTTCCATCTAAAGAAAAAAGTTAAAAATCTTGTCAGGATTGAAGGTTCAATCGTCGCACAAAGTATTAATGAACAAACATCTAACTTCCCCAGCTACTATTTTCCATCGCAAGTGCAAACAAAAAATAGACGACATGCAAGACATGATGATGGAGAAGAAAAACCAAGCTATCAAGTGTATGTGCCAGAAATATTTGCACAAATTGGACGTTTAAGTGGAAAAGGGAAGACGCGACGCCTATCAGAGGAGGAACACAATCACTTGCATTTGTATATTTTGACAAACTGCGATGACGTTTTGGAATATGAAGGGTACATTCAATTAAATTTTGTTTTTAGTTGTTATTATAATTTATTGTTAATTACTTTTTTCATAATTAGCAGGATATACATGGAACAAATACGTGTTCATTATTCAGATTACAGTGAGAATGAGTTGGTCGAACTTAAAAAAAGCGAATTTGCAAGATGGTTGTATTTTTATGTTAGTGTTACCATAATTATGTAATTTTCAATAATAGTTTACTATATATATATATATATTTTTATATTTGACTACATTCAATTATTTTGTAGGTTACTACAGGTCCTTCTAGGGGGATAACGTTTCCCACATGGTTAGTTGAGTTGGTGAGTGGTCCTACATTTATTGCAAAATCTTGTCCAATGTACTGCACTTGTGGATATGCTTTTAAGAGTCATCGTTAAAGAAAACTCACAAACAACTTGTAATTATGGTGTATCATCTTAATCGGGAGAAATTGTATACAACGATGTTCTTCGTGAAATATTAGAAGTTCACTATGCAGGAATGATTGATTTGAGGTGTATTGTGTTCTATTGTGACTGGTATGACCCTGTCATGAGTCAACGTGAAGAAGAATTCGGTGTTACATCTGTCCACTCTCGTAAGCGACATAGAAAAAATGATCCTTTTATACTTGCATCCCAAGCGGATCAGGTTTGTTACATTCAATATCCTCGTGTGAAGAACAAGCAAGATCCTGGGATTACAGTGACCTCAATACATCCTAGAGGAATGGAATGTGGTATTACCGAACAAGAGCCTATGCAACAAAGCACAATTGGTAACTTAGGTTCAATAGACACTTCTCTTGAAGTTAAGCTTGTTGTTGATGACACCACGAACGCAGATTACAACATGTTTCAAGATTCAGAAGAAGAGACGAGTTTGACGACCAAAATTCAATTAATTCGGAATGTTCATCAGATTCAGATTAAATTTTTGATAATAATATTTTTGTCCATAATTTAATTTTATATAAATTATATTTTTTAAATTCAGATTCAGATTCAGATTTAATAATTTTTTTCCATACTTCATTTATATATGTTCATAAATCAACTTTATATATAAAAAATAATAAAAAATCAACTTTATCAAATCGTAAATGGTGACAAATGGTGCAGAAGTTTTTGGACTCAATTTTATCAAATCGTAAATGAAGACAAATCAGAGCAAATAAAACAAAGCTTCGTCGACATTTTTTTCTCTTTTTTTTACCTGACAATTTCTTACTTTCATGTCGAGTTTTTATTTAGTTTCCTTTGGTTTTGTTTTAACATTTAATACATTTTCACATTTAGTTATCATTTGGTACAGTTACATTGACTAAAGAAATGTGATATTCTAAAATTCAATTGATGGTTTTCTGACGGATTTCCGACGGCTTTATTAAAACCATCGGAAATCTGTCGGCAAGCTTTATTTCATATACATAACCGACAGATTTCCGATGGTTTTAGCCAAGCCGTGGGAAATCCGTCGGAAAACCATCAATTGAAACGTGGTCAGACTATTTGTCGAACATGCACGGAGTTTAAGTCATCCGTCGAAATACCGACGGATTAAAAATTTTTACGCATGAATCGTAATTCCCAACGCGGTTTTTGGTGAAAATATTAATAAAGTCCCAACGGATTTCCGACGGAAATTTCCGTTGGGAATGTCTAATATAACCTACGGTTCAGTTTCTTCTCCTCTATCTTGTTTCTCTCCTTCTCTCTGCCTTTTTGCCTCCCCGCCGCAGTTTTCGCCTCCCCGTCGACAGTTTTTGCCTCTCCGCCGATAGTTTTCACCGGAAGTTACCTTAACTCGTCCGAAATCATGTAAGTTTTTTCAGTTTCTAGATAAAATTGATTGATCACGAGTATAAAATTTCTCTTTGCGAATTTATTGAATTTGTGGAGGAGGAGATTCTTCTCCGTCGTCTAAGGAGGCGACGAATAATAAATTTATCAGCTCAAGTCTTGCGTGGTCTTATACCTCTGTTCGCATCTTGTCCTGTGGTATAAGAATGTAGTTTTATTTGGAGCTGTGTGCTTAGTGACCCAAAGTGAAAGCTATGTGAAAGAGTAAACAATAAAACAAGTATAATAATGAAAACATTGCATTCAAGATGTATCGTTCGCAAATTCCACTCTATGATCTCATTATTTAGGTTGTACAGTCGATGATTTTACACATTTTTTGGTGTTGGTTTATGTTTTTGGTTTTATGTATAATCCATCCAAAACAACCACACTTTAAGGATAAAATCATGGGCTAATTGGTCTAATAATTATTTTAACTTCTTTTTTCCCTTTTCAATCAAGTTTTCTTCTGCTTACTTATCCCAAAGAGAAACACACATCTATCTTCTGATTACAAATTTTTTTTGTTTTAAATATTGATTTAATCTTATGATCATATTAGAACAATCTCTCCTGATTAAGTTTCAATAATTGTGTTATTATCAACTCGGTAACAATACACTAACACTAATGATATAAATTGCTCTGTTCAACAATCAAACTGTTATTAATGTACTAGGGAGATATTAACATAGTCAAGTTATTTTTTGTCAATTGTAGAACACATACGGTAGGTAGTATTAGAATTTTTAAAAATAATATAATTTAATATTAAAAAAATATAATTTCATTTTAAAATAAAAAATCTTAAATTAAAAAGTAAAAAAGAATATAAATATAATATTTTAAATATAAATATTTTTTATTAAACATATTTTAAACAACAAGTTGAAATCTTAACCAATCACGGTTATTTTTTTACTCGATTTAATGATTCTAATCAATTTTCATTGAAATAAAAATAATTGATTATTATTTAAATAATTTAATGTTTCAAAAAGAATATGGCAAATAGTAAATATAGATAGATTGATAAAATATCACAATCATAATGTTTTAAGGTCGTATTAAGATTACCAAATACGTGATGAGTTGTATACTGCGAGTTGCATACCAACTTAAGTTTCATAATCTGCAAATGATTCTTTCCGACCAATGACAATTGAAGAATTGGTTCAGCAGGCTGGTCGTGAACTTCTTACTTTTCTTGATCCGAGGCGTTAAGAAAATTTGACATAGTAAATTAAATTTTCTATAAATATATTTAAATTAATTATTTTTACGATATTCTATAATTATATTTAAAATAATTATTATAACGCTATTCTAATAAAAAGTTCATAGGTTTGGTATTCAAACAACGGAATAAGCAAATCTATATTAAATATGCTTCATTCTCTTTTGAACAAACCATATACCAAATTTAAAGATATTCCGTACGAGGAACATCAGATTTGGTTCAAGACGTTTACATTACGTTATTTAAATTTCAAATATATAATTGTTTGAAATAGTTTTTAATAATATTTTTAGTAAAACATAAGTAAATTTCGCAGCAAGAATTTACATGGGATCCCATGAACACAAAATTGGTGGAAGAAGCTTTCGTAAAAGAGGCTGCAGTACAAATTTCCCGCCACATGAACGAGTGGAAACAAAAATGGAAAAAGGGAAAAGATAAACCAAGAGGATTGAATGAGTCGGTTTGGAACGACTTTATTCGTTATTGGGAATCTTCCAGCGCTTAGGTCATCTCGAGAACTAATTCGGGAAACCGGAAGAGCAACCGAGGAGGCAAAGGCATTTATATTCACAATGCCGGATCGACTAGTTTTCTGAGATGAGCTGATCAATTGGTAAATTAATTATATTTATTATTATTTAAAAATTTTTAAATTTTTAATTTAGAATTTTTTACTTTTAGACACAAAAAATTGGAGCCCCTCCATATCACTTGAAACTTCTCGAGGCTGTGAACACGAACAAAAAGACTCGTCGTATCAAAGATGGTCTCGTTAATTAGATCATCGAAAAAGTAAAAAGGAAAAAAGTGATATTTTAACCCAGTAGTCTCAAGTTAGTTCTTCATCTTCGGTCACCGAATTACCTTGTTCTGAGATTAACCGTCTCGTTCTTGATGTAAGTTTCATTTTTTTTAAATATATAATTAATATTATAATAATTTTCTTTAAATTTTCTAATAATATTTTTTTATTTTTACAGGAAGTAACATTTTCTAAGGATCGCCATCCAGGACTCGGGAGAGTTGCAGATATCGGTCGTGCAACATCTGCAGCTAGAAACGAGGAGAATGAACAGCTAAAATAAGAAATGGCGGCTATGAAAATAGAGATGAATAATCTCAAAAGCATTGTAGAAATGATGAGAAATAAATTGCCTGATAATTCGTCTTTAATTCCCGATGGAGTTTTCATTGAAAATCTGTTGGAGATTTCCGACGACACGGACCATCGAATATCCGTCGGTATTTTCCGATAGACATTCTCTATCAAAACTGCGTCGGAAGTTTCCGATGGGACAATTAATCGCCAAGCTGTTGGAAATTCCTGATAAGTTCCCAACAGAAATTTATTTCTGACAAAATAGTCCCGACGGATGATGTTCGTCCGAAAGTAGATGGGAATCTGCATTACTGACGTTTTTCCAACGAATATGGCCATCGGGAATATGCTGTTTTCTTGTAGTGTTCTAAACTGATCATTGGTGCTCATAGAGCAATGATTTATAAATGAACCATAATCCATGGCATCATGCAGTTTGGGATAGATTGTATTACTTGGAGGCTTTGTCATAGCTATTTCGTTCTTAAATTTTGTCACATTATAGAATATTGATTAAGCTTAACGTGGGCATTAGATTCGTGTCATTCTGAACTCTGAATCAAAAGTTATAGACAATTTAGTGCGGACATGTCAAGTTGCTCGACCAGTTAAAATGATCATTCTAAACTGATCAATTGTGCTCCTTGAATAAAGACTTATAAATGAAGCATAATGCATGGTATCACGCAATTTGGAATACATTGGATTATTTGGGGGCTTTGTCGTAGCTCTTTCAGTCTCAACTTTTGTCACAATATTGAAAATTGAGCAAGATTAACGTGGGTGGTTGATTCTTGTCATTTTGAGCTCTAAACCAAATATTATAGACGATTTAGTGCACAAAGGTCAAGTTGATCAGTTAGTTAAAATGATCATTCTGAACTCATCATTGGTGGTCATTGAGCAAAGGTTTACAAGTGAAGCATAACTCATGGAATCACTAAGTATGGGATAGATTGGATTATTTGGAAACTTTGCCATAGCTATTTCGGTCTTAAATTGTCTCACAATATAGAAAACTAAGCTACTTTGATGTGGAGATTGGATTCGTGTCATTCTAAACTCTAAATCAAAAGTAATGGACGATTTAATGCGGACATCTTAAGTTAATCAGCAAGTTAAAATGATAATTTTAAACTGATCATTGGTGCTCCTTAAGGAAAGCCATATAAATGAAGCATAATGCATCTTATCACGCAGTTTGGGATACATTGGATTACTTGGAGGTTTTTGTCTTAAATGTTGTCACAATATTGAAAATTGAGCTAGATTAACGTGGTCGTTGGATTCGTGTCATTTTGAGCTCTAAATCAAATTTATATAAGATTAAGTGCGGACATGTCAACTTGATCATCTAGTTAAAATAATCATTCTAAGTTGTTCATTGGTGCTCATTGAGCAATCATTTATAAATGAAACATAATGCATGGCATCACGCTGTTTGGTATAGATTGGATTTCTTGGAGGCTTTTTTGTAGCTATTTCAATCTTAAATTTTTTCACAATATAGAATATTGAGCTATCTTAATGTGGGTATTGGATTCATATCATTCTGAACTCTAAATAAAAAGTTATGGATGGTTCAGTGCGGACATGTCAATTTTATCGGCTAGTTAAATTGATCATTCTACACTGATCATTGATGCTCATGGAAAAGGTTTACAAAGGAAGCATAATGTATGGCATCATGCAGTTTGGGATATATTGGATTATTTGGAGGCTTTGTCCTAGCTATTTCGGTCTAAAATTTTGTCACAATATATAAAATTGAGCTAGTTTAATGTAGGGGTTGGATTCGTGTCATTCTGAACTCTAAAGCAAAAGTGACGGACGATTTTATGCGGACATGTTAAGTTGATCGGCCGGTTAAAATGATAATTCTAAACTGATCATTGGGGCTCATTGAGTAAAGGCATATAAATGAAGCATAATGCATGTCCTCATGCAGTTTGGGTTACATTGGATTACTTGGAGGCTTTTTCGTAGCTCTTTCAGTATAAAATGTTGTCACAATATTGAAAATTGAGCTAGATTAACGTGGTTGTTGGATTCTTGTCCATTTGAGCTCTAAATCAAATTTAAAGAAGATTTAGTGCAGACATGTCAAGTTGATCAGCTAGTTAAAATGATCATTCTAAACTGATCAATGGTGCTCATAGAGCAATGATTTATAAATGAAACATAATGCATGGCATCACGCAGTTTGGGATAGATTGAATTATTTGGAGGCTTTGTCGTAGCTATTTTCTTCTTTAATTTTTTTCACAACATACAATATTGATCTAGCTTAACGTGGGCATTGAATTCGTGTCATTCTGAACTCTAAATCAAAAGTTACAGATGATTTAGTATGGACAAGTCAAGTTTCTCGGCCTATTAAAATGATCATTCTAAAATGATCATTGGTTATAATTGAGCTAGATTATTGTGGGCGTTGGATTCATGCCATTTTGATCTCTAAATAAAATGTTAAAGCCGATTTAGTGCGGACATGTCAATTTGATCAGCTAGTTAAAATGATCATTCTTAAACTTATCGTTGGTGCTCATTAAGCAAAAGTTTACAAATAAAGCAGAATGCATGGCATCACTAAGTATGGGATAGATTGGAGTACTTGGAGGCTTTGTCGTATCTATTTCAATCTTAAATTTTTTCACAATATAGTATATTGAGCTATCTTAATGTGAACATTGGATTCATGTCATTCTGAACTCTAAATCAAAAGTTATGGAAAATTTAGTGCAGACATGTCAATTTTATCGGCTAGTCAAATTGATCATTCTAAATTGATCATTGAGGCTCATGGAGAAAAGGTTTACAAAGGAAGCATAATGCATGGCATCACACATTTTGGGATACATTGGATTATTTGGAGGCTTAGCCATAGCTATTTCGGTCTTAATTTTGTCACAATATAGAAAACTAAGCTAGTTTGGGATACATTGGATTACTTGGTGGCTTTGTCGTAGCTCTTTCAGTCTCAAATGTTGTCACCATATTGAAAATTAAACTATCTTAACGTGAGTGTTGGATTCGTGTTATTTTGAACTCGAAATCAAATGTTTAAGACGATTTACTACAGACATTTCAAGTTAATCAGCTAATTAAAATGATCATTCTAAACTGATCATTGGTGCTCATTGAGAAAAGGTTTACAAATGAAGTATAATGCATGGCATCACTAAGTTTGGGATAGATTGGATTACTTGGAGTCTTTTCGTAGCTATTACAATCTTAAATTTTGTCACGATATAGAATATTGAGCTATCTTAATGTGGGCATTGGATTCATGTCATTCTGAACTCTAAATAAAAAGTTAGAGATGATTTATTGTGAACATGTCAATTTTATGCGCTAGTTAAATTGATCACTCTAAACTGATCATTGGTGGTGATTGAGCAAATGTTTACAAAGGAAGCAAAATGCATGATATCAAACAGTTTGGATTAGATTGGATTTCTTGGAGGCTTTGTCATAGCTATTTCGGTCTTAACTTTTGTCATAATATAGAAAACGGAGCTACTTTAACGTGCGCGTTGGATTTGTGTCATTCTGAACTCTAAATCAAAAGTTATGGACGATTTAGTGCGGACATGTCAAGTTGATCGGCCAGTTAAAATGATAATTCTAAACTGATTATTGGTGCTCCTTGAGAAAAGGCATATATATGAAGCATAACGCATGTTATCACGCAGTTATTGACACATTGGATTACTTAGAGACTTTGTCGTAGCTCTTTCTTTCTCAAATGTTGTGACAATATTGAAAATTGAGCTAGATTAACTTGGCCATTGGATTCATGACATTTGGAGCTCTAAATGAAATGTTTAAGACGATTTACTGCAGACATTTCAAGTTAATCAGCTAATTAAAATGATCATTCTAAATTGATAATTGGTGCTCATTGAGCAAAAATTTACAAATCTACAAAATTCATGGCATCATGCAGTTTGGGATAGATTAGATTAATTGGAGGCTTTCTCTTAGCTATTTCGGTCATAAATTTGGTCACAATATAGAATATTCATTTAGCTTAACATGGACGTTGGATTCGTCTCATTCTGAACTCTAAATCAAAAGTTACGAATGATTTTTTGCAGACATGTCAAGTTGATCGGCGAGTTAAAATGATCATTCTAAACTGGTCATTGCTGCTCCTTGAGTAAAAGCTTATAAACGAAACATAATGCATGGCATCACGGAGTTTGGGATACAATTTATTACATGGGGGCTTTGTTGTGGCTCTCTCAGTCTCAAATGTTGTCACAATATTGAAAATTGAGATAGATTAACGTGGGCATTAGATTCATGTCATTTTGAGCAGTAAATCAAATGTGAAAGATGATTTTTTAATGCGGACATGTCAAGTTGATCAGCTAGTTATAATGATCATTCTAAACTCATCATTGGTGCTCATTGAGAAAAGGTTTACAAATGAAGTGTAATGCATGGCATCACTAGGTTTTGGATAGATTGGATTACTTGGAGGCTTTGTCGTATCTATTTCAAAATTAAATTTTGTCACAATATAGAAAACTGAGATAGTTTAACATGGGCGTTGGATTCGTGTCATTCTAAACTCTAAATGAAAAGTTACGGACGATTGAGAGCAGACATGTGAAGTTGATCGGCCAGTTAAAATGATCATTCTAAACTGATAATTGGTGCACCTTGAGTAAAGACTTATAAATGAAGCATAATGCATGGTATCACGCAATTTGGGATACATTGGAATAATTGGGGGCTTTATTGTAGCTCTTTCAGTCTGAGCTTTTGTCGCAATATTGAAAATTGAGCTAGATTAACATGGGCAGTTGATTCTTCTCATTTTGAGCTCTAAATCAAATATTAAATACGATTTAGTGCGCACAGGTCGAGTTGATCAGATAGTTAAAATGATCATTCTAAAGTTGATCAGTGGTGGTCATTGAGCAAAGGTTTACAAGTGAAGCATAACTGATGGCATTAGTTAGTATGGGATATATTAGATTATTTGGAGGCTTTGTCGTAGCTATTTTAATCTTAAATTCTGTCACAATAGAGAATATTGAGCTAGCTTAATGTGGGCTTTGGATTCATGTCATTCAGAACTCAAAATCAAAAGTTAATGACAATTTCTAGTGCGGACATGTCAAGTTTATCGACTAGTTAAATTGATGATTCTAAACTTATCATTGGTGCTCATTGAGAAAAGGTTTACAAAGGAAGCATAACTCATGGCATCACTAAGTATGGGATAGATTGGATTATTTGGAGGCTTTGCCATTGCTATTTCTGTCTTAATTTATCTCACAATATAGAAAACTAAGCAAGTTTGATGTGGGGGTTGGATTCGTGTCATTCTGACGATTTAGTGTGGACATCATAAGTTGATCACCCAGTTAAAACGATAATTTTAAACTAATCATTAGTGCTCCTTGAGGAAAGCCTTATAAATGAAGCATAATGCATGTTATCACGTAGTTTAAGATACATTGGATTACATCGGGGCTTTGTCATAGCTCTTCAGTCTCAAATGTTGTCACAATATTGAAACTTGAGCTAGGCTAACATGGGCGTTGGATTCATGTCATTTTGATCTCTAAATCAAATGTTAAAGATTATTTAGTGCGTACATGTCAAGTTGATCAGCTAGTTATAATGATCATTCAAAACTGATCATTGGTGCTCATTGAGTAAAGGTTTAGAAATGAAGTGTAATGCATGGCATCACTAAGTTTTGGATAGATTGGATTAGTTGGAGGTTTTGTCATAGCTATTTCAATATAAAATTTTGTCACAATATAGAATATTGAGCTAGCTTAATGTGGGTATTGGATTCATGTCATTCAGAACTCTAAATAAAAAGTTACGAACGGTTTATCGCGGACATGTCAGGGTTATCAGCCAGTTAAAATGATAATTCTAAACTGATCATTGGTGCTTCTTGGAAAAAGGCTTTTAAGTGAAGCATAACGCATGTCATCACGCAATTTTTTGATACATTGGATTACTTAGAGGCTCTATCGTAACTCTTTCAGTCTCAAATATTGTCCTAATATTAAAAATTGAGCTTGATTAACGTGGCCTTTGTACTCATGTCATTTAATCAAATGTAAAGAAGATTTAGTGCGGACATATCAAGTTAGTCAGCTAACTAAAATGATCATTCTAAACTGATCATTGGTGCTCATTGAGCAAATATTTACAAATGAAGCAAAATGCATGGCATCACACAGTTTGAGATATATTAGATTACTTGGAGGCTTTGTCTTAGCTATTTCGGTGTTAAATTTTGTCACAAAATAGAATATTGAGCTAGCTTAATGTGGGTATTGGATTCATGTCATTCAAAACTCTAAATAAAAAGTTACGAACGGTTTATTGCGGACATGTCAGGGTTATCGGCCAGTTAAAATGATAATTCTAAACTGATCATTGGTGCTTCTTGGAAAAAGGCTTTTACGTGAAGCATAACGCATGTCATCACGCAATTTTTTGATACATTGGATTACTTAGAGGCTCTATCGTAACTCTTTCAGTCTCAAATATTGTCCTAATATTAAAAATTGAGCTTGATTAACGTGGCCTTTGTACTCATGTCATTTAATCAAATGTAAAGAAGATTTAGTGCGGACATATCAAGTTAGTCAGCTACCTAAAATGATCATTCTAAACTGATCATTGGTGCTCACTGAGCAAATATTTACAAATGAAGCAAAATGCATGGCATCACACAGTTTGAGATATATTAGATTACTTGGAGGCTTTGTCTTAGCTATTTCGCTGTTAAATTTTGTCACAAAATAGAATATTCAGCTAGCTTAACGTGGACGTTGGATTTGTGTCATTCTGAACTATAATTCAAAAGTTGCAGACGATTATGTGCGGACATGTCAAGTTGATCGGCGAGTTAAAATGATCATTCTAAACCGGTCATTGCTGCTCCTTGAGTAAAGGCCTATAAATAAAGCATAATGCATGACATCAAACAGTTTAAGATACATTGGATTACATGGGAGCTTTGTCGTAGCTCGTTCAATCTCAAATGTTGTCACAATATTGAAAATTGAGCTAGATTAACGTGGGCGTTGGATTCATGTCATTTTGAGCTCTAAATCAAATGTTAAAGAGGAATTAGTGAGGACATGTCAAGTTTATCAGCTAGTTATAATGATCATTCTAAACTGATCATTGGTGCTCATTGAGTAAAGGTTTACAAATGAAGTGTAATGCATGGCATCACTAAGTTTAGGATAGATTGGATTACTTGGAGGCTTTGTTGTAGCTATTTCAATCTTAAATTTTGTCACAGTATAGAATATTGAGCTAGCTTAACGTGGCCTTTGGATTCTTGTCATTCTAATTTTTAAATCAAAAGTTACGGATGACTTAGTGGGGAGATGTCAAGTTGATCGCCCAGTTAAAATGATCATTCTAAACTAATCATTGGTGCTGCTTGAGTAAAGGCTTTTGAATGAAGCATAATGCATGGCATCACGCAGTTTCAGAACATTGGATTACTTGGAGGCTCTTGCAGCTCTTTCAGTCTGAAACATTTTCACAATATTGAAAAACTGAGCTGGATTAACGTGGGTGTTGGATTCATGTCATTTTGAGCTCTAAATCAAATGTTAAAAACGATTTAGTGGGGACATGTCAAGTTTATCAGCTAGTTAAACTGATCATTCTGAACTCATCATTGGTACTCCTTTAGTAAAGGCTTCTAAATAAAGCGTAATGCATGGCATCACGCAGTTTGGGATACATTGGATTACTTGGAGCCTTTGTTATAGCTCTTTCAGTCTCAAACTTTGTCACAAAATAGAAAACTGAGCTAGATTAACATGGCCTTTGGATTTATGTCATTTTGAGCTGTAAATCAAATGTTAAAGATGATTAAGTGCAGACATGTCAAGTCGATCAGCTATTTAAAATGACCATTCTAAACTAATCATTGGTGCTCATTGAACAAAGGTTTATATATGAAGAATAATGCATGGCATCCAGCAGTTTGGGATAGATTGGATTACGTGGGGGCTTTGTCATATCTATTTTGGTCTTAAATTAATCATAATATAGAAAACTATGCTAGCTTAACGTGGGCATTGGATTCGTGTCATTCTAAACTCTTAATAAAAAGTTTCGGTCGATATAGTGCGGACATGTCAAGTTGATCGGCCAGTTAGAATGATCTTTCTAAACTTATCATTGGTGCCTCTTGAGTAATGGGTTGTAAATGAAGCATAATGCATGGCATCACGCAGTTTGGGATACATTAGATTACTTGAAGGCTTTTTCGTAGCTCTTTCAATCTCAAATTTTGTCACAATATTGAAAACTAAGCTAGATTAACATGGGCGTTGGATTCATGTCATTTTAACCTCTAACTGAAATGTTAAAGAAGATTTAGTCCGGACATGTCATGTTGATCAGCTTGGTCAAATGATTATGCTTAATTGATCAATGGTGCTGATTGAGCAAAGATTTACAAATGAAGCATAATGCATTGCATTCAGCAGTTTGGGATAGATTGGATTATTTTGGGGCTTTGTTTTAGCTATTCGGTCTTAAATTAATCATAATATAGAAAAATGAGCTAGCTTAACGTGAGCGTTGGATTCGTGTAATTCTGAATTCTAAATCAAAAGTTTTGGTCGATTTAGTGCGGACATGTCAAGTTGATCGGTCAGTTAAAACGATCATTCAAAACTGATCATTGCAGCTCCTTGAGTAAAGCCTTTATAAATGAATCATAATGCATGGCATGTCAACTTCATCAGATAATTAAAATGATCATTCTAAATTGATCATGGGTGCTCGTTGAGTAAAGACTTATAAATGAAGCACAATGCATGTCATCACGCATTTTGGGATAAATTGGATTACTTTGAGTCTTTATCGTAGCTATTTTGGTCTTAAATTTTGTCACAATATAGAAAATTGAGCTAGATTAACGTGGGCGGTTGATTCTTGTCATTTTGAAGAATAAATAAATAGTTATGGACTATTTAGTGGGGACATGTCAAGTTGGTCAGCTAGTTAAAATGATTATTCTAAACTGATCATTGGTGCTTCTTCAGTAAAGTCTTATAAATGAAGCATAATGCATGGCGTCATTCAGTTTGGGATAGATTGGATTATTTATAGCCTTTGTCATTGCTATTTCGCTCTTAAATTTTTTCACAATATAGAAAATTGAGCTAGCTTAACGTGGGTGTTGGATTCCAGTTATTTTGAACTCTAAATAGAAAAATACGGACGATTTAGTGCGGGCATGTCAAGTTGATCGACCAGTTAAAATGATCATTCTAAAATGATCATTGGTTCTCCTTAAGTAAAGGCTTATAAATGAAGCATAATGAATGACATCACGCAGTTTGTGATACATTGGATTACTTGGAGGAATTTTTGTAGCTCTTTCACTCTCAATTGTTGTCACAATATGTAAAACTGAGCTAGCTTAACATGGGTGTTGGACTCATGTCATTTTGACCTCTATATCAAAAGTTAAAGACGATTTAGTGTGGACATGTCAAGTTGATCAGCTGGTCAAAATAATCATTATTAATTGATCATTAGTGCTCCTTGAGTAAGGGCTTGGAAATGAAACATAATGCTTAGGATCACACAGTCTGAGAAAGAATGGAGTAGTTGGAGGCTTTGTCATAGCAATTTTTGGGTCTTATATTTTGTCATAATATAGAAACTTGAGCTAGTTTAACGTTTGCGTTGGATTCGTTTCATTTGAAATCTAAATCAAAATTTATGGCCGATTTAGTAAACATGTCAAGTTGATCGGCCAATTAAAATAATCATTCCAAACTGATCATTAGTGCTCCTTTAGTAAAGGGTTATAAATGAAGCATAATGCATGGCATCACACACTTTGGGAAACATTGCCTTACTTGTAGGCTTTTTCATTGCCCTTTCAGTCTCAAATGTTGACAATATAGAAAATTGAGCGAGCTTAACGGGGGCGTTTAATTCTTGTCATTCTGAACTCTAAATCAAAAGTTACAGAGGATTTAGTGCGTACATGTCATGTTGATCAGCCAGTTAAAATGATCATTCTAAACTTATCACTGGTGCTCTTTGAGTAAAGGCTTGAAAATGAAGCATAATGAATTGCATCACGCAGTTTGGGATACATTGGATTACTTGAAAGCTCTTTCGTAGGTCTTTGAGTTTCAAATGTTGTATAGAAAATTGAGCTAACTTAATGTGGGCGTTGGACTCATGTCATTTTGACCTCTAAATATAAAGTTAAAAACGATTTTGTGCGGGCATTTCTAGTTGATCAGCAAGTTAAAATGATCACTCAAAACTGATCATTTGTGTTCCTTGAGTAAAGGCTTAAGCATAATGCATGGTATCATGCAGTTCAGGATAGATTGGATTACTTTGAGGCTTTGTCATACCTATCTCGGTTTTATATTTTTTGAAAATTTAGAAAATTGAGCTAGCTAAACATGGGCATTGGATTCGTGTTATTTTGAACTCTAAATCAAAAGATACGGAGAATTTAGTGCGGACATGTCAAATTGACTGGCCAGTTAAAATGATCATTCTAAACTGATGACTAATGCTCCTTGAGTAAAGGCTTATAAAATACATTGGAGTAGTTGGAGGCTTTTTTGCAGCTCTTTCAGTCTCAAATGTTGTCAAAATATGGAAAATTGAGTTAGCTTAACGTGGGCACTGGACTCATGTCATTTTAAGCTCTAATTCACAGGTCAAACATGATTTAGTGCGGACATGTCAAGTTCTTCAGCTAGTTAAGATGATCATTCTAAACTGATCATTGCTGCTCCTTGACTAAAGGCTTATAAATGAACCATAATGCATAGCATCACGCAGTTGGGGATACATTGGATTCCTTGCAGGCTTTGTCATTGCTCTTTCAGTCTCAAATGTTGTCACAATATAGAAACTTTAGCTAGTTTAACGTGGGTGTTGGATTCGTGTCATTTTGAACTCTAAATCTAAAGTTATGGACGACTTACTACGGACATGTCAAGTTGATCAGCCAGTTAAAATGATGATTCTAAAATGATCATTGGTGCTCCTTGACTAAAGGCTTATAAATGAAGCTTAATGCATGACATCACGAAGACTGGGATCGATTGGATTACTTGGAGACTTTTTCGTTTCTCTTTCACTCTCAAATGTTGTCGCAATATGGAAAATTGAGTTTATTTAACTTTTGCATTGGACTCAGGTCATTTGGAGCTCTAAATGAAAAGTTAAAAACGATTTAGTGCAGACATGTCAAATTGATCAGCTAGTTAAAATGATCATTCTTAATTGATCATTGGTGCTTCTTGAGTAAAGGCTTATTAGTGAAGCATAATGCATGGCAACAAGCAGTTTCACACAGGCTTTGTCGTATCTCTTTCGGTATCAAATGTTTTTATAATATAGAAAATTGAGTTACTTTAACGTGGGCTTTGGATTTGTGTCGTTCCGAACTCTAAATTTAAAGTTACGGATGATTTACATCAACATGTCAAGTTGATTGGCCAGTTAAAATGATCATTCTAAGCTTATCAATGGTGCTCCTTCAGTACTGATGCATAAATGAAGAATAATGCATGACATCACGTAGTTTGGGATACATTGGATTATTTGGAGGCTTTTTCGTAGCTTTTTTAGTCTCAAATGTTATCACAATATGGAAAATTGAGCTTGCGTTACGTGGGCGCTGGACTAATATCGTTTTGAGCTCTAAATCAAATTAAAGATGATATAGTGTGGACATGTCAAGTTGATCAGCTAGTTAAAACGATCATTTTAAACTGATCATTGGTGCTCCTTCAGTAAAGGCTTATAAAATAAGCATAATGCATGGCATAACGCAGTGGAATAAAATGGATTACTTGGAGGCTGTATCATAGCTATTTCGGTGTTAAATTTTGTACCAATATAGAACATTTGGCTAGATTAATGTTGGCATTGGATTCGTGTCATTCCGAACTCTAAATCAAAAGTTACGGACAATTTAGTGCAGACATGTTAAGTTGATCTACCAATTAAAATGATCATTCTAAAATAATCATTACTGCTCCTTAAGTAAAGGCTTATAAATTAAGCATAGTGCATGATATCACGCAGTTTGGGATACACTGGATTACTTGGAGGCTTTTATGTAGCTCTTTAAGTCTCAAATGTTTTCACAATATGGAAAACAGATAAGCTAGCTTAACGTGGGCATTGGATTCATGTCATTTTTACCTCTAAATCAAAATTTAAAGATGATTTAATGTGGACATGTCCAGTTGATCAGCTAGTCAAAATAATCATTATTAATTGATCATTGGTGCTCCTTGAGTAAAGGCTTGAAAATGAAACATAATGCATGGGATCACACAGTTTGAGATAGAATGGAGTAGTTGGAGGCTTTGTCATAGCTATTTTTGGGTCTTATATTTTGTCATAATAAAGAAACTTGAGCTAGTTTAATGTTTGTGTTGGATTCGTTTCATTTGAAATCTAAATCAAAATTTATGGACGATTTAGTGCAGACATGTCAAGTTGATCGGCCAATTAAAATAATCATTCCAAACTGATCGTTAGTGCTCCTTTAGTAAAGGGTTATAAATGAAGCATAATGCATGGCATCACACACTTTGGGAAACATTGCATTACTTGTAGGCTTTGTTGTTGCTCTTTCAGTCTCAATTGTTGACAATATAAAAAATTAAGCAAGCTTAACGGGGGCGTTTGATTCTTGTCATTCTGAAATCTAAATCTAAAGTTACAAAGGATTTAGTGTGTACATGTCATGTTGATCGGCCAGTTAAAATAATCATTCTAAACTTATCACTGGTGCTCCTTGAGTAAAGGCTATAAAATGAAGCATAATGCATGGCATGACGTAGTTTGGGATACATTGGATTACTTGGAGGCTCTTTCGTAGCTCTTTGAGTATCAAATGTTGTATGGAAAATTGAGTTAGCATAACGTGGGTGTTGGACTCATGTCATTTTGACCTCTAAATATAAAGTGAAAATCGATTTTGTGCGGACATGTCAAGTTGATCAGCAAGTTAAAATAATTACTCTAAACTGATCATTAGTGCTCCTTGAGTAAAGGCTTCAGCATAATGAATGGTATCACGCAGTTCGGGATAGATTGGATTACTTTGAGGCTTTGTCGTACCTATCTTCGTGTTATATTTTTGATAATTTAGAAAATTGAGCTAGCTAAACGTGGGTGTTGGATTCGTGTCATTCTGAACTCTAAATCAAAAGTTACAGAGAATTTAGTGCGGACATGTCAAGTTGATTTGCCAGTTAAAATGATCATTCTAAACTGATGACTAGTGCTCCTTGAGTAAAGGCTTATAAAATACATTGGATTAGTTGGAGGCCTTTTCGCAGCTCTTTCAGTCTCAAATGTTGTCAAAATATGGAAAATTGTGCTAGCTTAACGTGGGTATTGGACACATGTCATTTTGAGCTCTAATTCAAAGGTCAAGCACGATTTAGTGCGGACATGTCAAGTTGTTCAGCTAGTTAAGGTGATCATTCTAAAGTGATCATTGCTGCTCCTTGACTAAAGGCTTATAAATGAAGCAGAAGGCATAGCATCACGCAGTTTGGGATACATTGGATTCCTTGCAGGCTTTGTCATCGCTCTTTCAGTCTCAAATGTTGTCACAATATAGAAAATATAGCTAGTTTAACATGGTCGTTGGATTCGTGTCATTTTGAACTCTAAATCCAAAGTTACAGATTACTTACTACGGACATGTCAAGTTGATCAGCCAGTTAAAATGATGATTATAAAATGATCATTGGTGCTCCTTGACTAAAGGCTTATAAATGAAGCGTAATGCATGACATCACGAAGTTTGGGATCGATTGGATTACTTGGAGACTTTTTCGTATCTCTTTCACTCTCAAATGTTGTCACAATATGGAAAATTGAGCTAGTTTAACTTTTGCATTGGACTCATGTCATTTGAAGCTCTAAATGAAAAGTTAAAAACGATTTAGTGCAGACATGTCAAGTTGATCAGCTAGTTAAAATGATCATTCTAAATTGATCATTGGTGCTTCTTGAGTAAAGGCTTATTAGTGAAGCATAATGCATGGCATCAAGCAGTTTCACACAGGCTTTGTCGTATCTCTTTTGGTATCAAATGTTTTCATAATATAGAAAATTGAGCTACCTTAACATGGGTGTTAGATTCGTGTCATTCTGAACTCTAAATTAAAAGTTACGGACGATTTACAGCAACATGTCAAGTTGATTGCCCAGTTAAAATGGTCATTCTAAGCTTATCAATGGTGCTCCTTCAGTAATGACGTATAAATGAAGCATAATGCATGACATCACGTAGTTTGGGATACATTGGAATATTTGGAGGCTTTTTCGTAGCTCTTTAGTCTCAAATGTTGTCACAATATGGAAAATTGAGGTTGCTTTACGTGGGCGTTGGACTAAAAACGTTTTGAGCTCTAAATCAAAAGTTAAAGATTATATACTGCGGACATGGCAAGTTGATCAGCTTGTTAAAACGATCATTTTAAACTGATCATTGGTGCTCCTTTAGTAAATGCTTATAGAATAAGCATAATGCATGGCATAACGTAGTTTGGACTAAAATGGATTACTTGGAGGCATTGTCGTAGCTATTTCGGTGTTAAATTTTGTAACAATATAGAACATTGAGCTAGATTAATATGAGCATTGGATTCGTGTCATTTTGAACTCTAAATCAAAAGTTACATACGATTTAGTACGGAAATGTTAAGTTGATCTACCAGTTAAAATGATCATTCTAAAATGATCATTGCTGCTCCTTAAGTAAAGGCTTATAAATTAAGCATAATGCATGATATCACGCAGTTTGTGATACATTGGATTACTTGGAGGCTTTTATGTAGCGCTTTAAGTCTCAAATAATGTCACAATATGGAAAACTGAGCTAGTTTAACATGGGCGTTGGATTCATGTCATTTTTACCTCTAAATCAAAAGTTAAAGATGATTTAGTGTGGACAAGTCAAGTTGATCAGCTAGTCAAAATAATCATTATTAATTGATCATTGGTGCTCCTTGAGTAAAGTCTTGGAAATGAAACATAATGCATGGGATCACAGAGTTTGAGATAGAATGGAGTAGTTGGAGGCTTTGTCATAGCTATTTTTGGGTTTTATATTTTGTCATAATATAGAAACTTGAGCTAGTTTAACGTTTGCGTTCGATTCGTTTCATTTGAAATCTAAATCAAAATTTATGGACGATTTAGTACATACATGTCAAGTTGATAGGCCAATTAAAATAATCATTCCAAACTGATAATCAGTGCTACTTTAGTAAAGGGTTAAAAATCAAGCATAATGCATGGCATCAAACACTTTGGGAAGCATTGCATTACTTGTAGGATTTGTCGTTGCTCTTTCAGTCTCTAATGTTGACAATATAGAAAATTGAGGCAGCTTAACGGGAGCGTTTGATTCTTGTCATTCTGAACTCTAAATCAAAAGTTACATAGGATTTAGTGCGTACATGTCATGTTGATCGGCCAGTTAAAATGATCATTCTAAACATATCACTGGTGCTCCTTGAGTAAAGGCATTAAAATGAAGCATAAGTAATGGCATCACGTAGTTTGGGATACATTGGATTACTTGGAGGCTTTTTCGTAGCTCTTTGAGTATCAAATGTTGTATGGAAAATTGAGCTAGCTTAACATGGGCGTTGGACTCATGTCATTTTGACACCTAAATATAAAGTTAAAAATGATTTTCTGCGTACATGTCAAGTTGATCAGCAAGTTAAAATGATGAATCTAAACTGATCATTAGTGCTTCTTGAGTAAAGGCTTAAGCATTATGCATGGTATCACGCAGTTCGGGATAGATTGGATTACTTTGAGGCTTTTTCGTACCTATCTTGGTGTTATATTTTTTGACAATTTAGAAAATTGAGCTAGCTAAATGTGGGCGTTGGATTCGTATCATTCTGAGCTCTAAATCAAAAGTTATGGAGAATTTAGTACGCACATGTCAAGTAGATTGGCCAGTTAAAATGATCATTCTAAACTGATGACAAGTACTCCTTGAGTAAAGGCTTATAAAATACATTGGATTAGTTGGAGGCTTTTTCGCAGCTCTTTCAGTCTCAAATGTTGTAAAAATATGGAAAATTGAGCTAGATTAACGTGGGCGTTGGACTGATATCATTTTGAGCTCTAATTCAAAGGTCAAGCACGATTTAGTGCGGACATGTCAAGTTGTTCAGCTAGTTAAAGTGATCATTCTAAGCTGATCATTGCTGCTCCTTGACTAAAGGCTTATAAATGAACCATAATGCATAGCATCACGGAGTTTGGGATACATTGGATTCCTTGCAGGCTTTGTCGTCGCTCTTTCAGTCTCAAATGTTGTCAGAATATAGAAAATTTAGCTAGTTTAACATGGTCGTTGGATTCGTGTCATTTTGAACTCTAAATCAAAAGTTACGGATGACTGACTACGGACATGTCAAGTTGATCAGCCAGTTAAAATGATGATTCTAAAATGATCATTGGTGCTCCTTGACTAAAGGCTTATAAATGAAGCGTAATGCATGACATCACGAAGTTTGGGATCGGTTGGATTACTTGGAGACTTTTTCGTATCTCTTTCACTCTCAAATGTTGTCACAATATGGAAAATTGAGCTAGTTTAACTTTTGCATTGGACTCATGTCATTTGAAGCTCTAAATGAAAAGTTAAAAACGATTTAGTGCAGACATGTCAAGTTGATCAGCTAGTTAAAATGATCATTCTAAATTGATCATTGGTGCTTCTTGAGTAAAGGCTTATTAGTGAAGCATAATGCATGGCATCAAGCAGTTTCACACAGGCTTTGTCGTATCTCTTTTGGTATCAAATGTTTTCATAATATAGAAAATTGAGCTACCTTAACATGGGTGTTAGATTCGTGTCATTCTGAACTCTAAATTAAAAGTTACGGACGATTTACTGCATCATGTCAAGTTGATTGGCCAGTTAAAATGATCATTCTAAGCTTATCAATGGTGCTCCTTTAGTAATGACGTATAAATGAAGCATAATGCATGACATCACGTAGTTTGGGATACATTGGAATATTTGGAGGCTTTTTCGTAGCTCTTTAGTCTCAAATGTTATCACAATATGGAAAATTGAGCTTGCTTTACGTGGGCGTTGGACTAAAAACGTTTTGAGCTCTAAATCAAAAGTTAAAGATGATATACTGCGGACATGGCAAGTTGGTCAGCTTGTTAAAACGATCATTTTAAACTGATCATTGGAGCTCCTTTAGTAAATGCTTATAGAATAAGCATAATGAATGGCATAACGTAGTTTGGAATAAAATGGATTGCTTGGAGGCATTGTCGTAGCTATTTCGGTGTTAAATTTTGCAACAATATAGAACATTGAGCTAGATTAATGTGGGCATTGTATTCGTTTCATTTTGAACTCTAAATCAAAAGTTACATACGATTTAGTACGGAAATGTTAAGTTGATCTACCAGTTAAAATGATCATTCTAAAATGATCATTGCTGCTCCTTAAGTAAAGGCTTATAAATTAAGGATAATGCATGATATCACGCAGTTTGTGATACATTGGATTACTTGGAGGCTTTTATGTAGCTCTTTAAGTCTCAAATGTTGTCACAATATGGAAAACTGAGCTAGTTTAACATGGGCGTTTGATTCATGTCATTTTTACCTCTAAATCAAAAGTTAAAGATGATTTAGTGTGGACAAGTCAAGTTGATCAGCTAGTCAAAATAATCATTATTAATTGATCATTGGTGCTCCTTGAGTAAAGTCTTGGAAATGAAACATAATGCATGGGATCACACAGTTTGAGATAGAATGGAGTAGTTGGAGGCTTTGTCATAGCTATTTTTGGGTTTTATATTTTGTCATAATATAGAAACTTGAGCTAGTTTAACGTTTGCGTTGGATTCGTTTCATTTGAAATCTAAATAAAAATTTATGGACGATTTAGTACATACATGTCAAGTTGATAGGCCAATTAAAATAATCATTCCAAACTGATAATCAGTGCTACTTTAGTAAAGGGTTAAAAATCAAGCATAATGCATGGCATCAAACACTTTGGGAAGCATTGCATTACTTGTAGGATTTGTCGTTGCTCTTTCAGTCTCTAATGTTGGCAATATAGAAAATTGAGGCAGCTTAACGGGAGCGTTTGATTCTTGTCATTCTGAACTCTAAATCAAAAGTTACATAGGATTTAGTGCGTACATGTCATGTTGATCGGCCAGTTAAAATGATCATTCTAAACATATCACTGGTGCTCCTTGAGTAAAGGCATTAAAATGAAGCATAAGTCATGGCATCACGCAGTTTGGGATACATTGGATTACTTGGAGGCTTTTTCGTAGCTCTTTGAGTATCAAATGTTGTATGGAAAATTGAGCTAGCTTAACATGGGCGTTGGACTCATGTCATTTTGACACCTAAATATAAAGTTAAAAATGATTTTCTGTGTACATGTCAAGTTGATCAGCAAGTTAAAATGATGAATCTAAACTGATCATTAGTGCTCCTTGAGTAAAGGCTTAAGCATTATGCATGGTATCACGCAGTTCGGGATAGATTGGATTACTTTGAGGCTTTTTCGTACCTATCTTGGTGTTATATTTTTGGACAATTTAGAAAATTGAGCTAGCTAAATGTGGGCGTTGGATTCGTATCATTCTTAGCTCTAAATCAAAAGTTATGGAGAATTTAGTACGCACATGTCAAGTAGATTGGCCAGTTAAAATGATCATTCTAAACTAATGACTAGTGTTCCTTGAGTAAAGGCTTATAAAATATATTGGATAAGTTGGAGGCTTTTTCGCAGCTCTTTCAGTATCAAATGTTGTAAAATATGGAAAATTGAGCTAGATTAACGTGGGCGTTGGACTCATGTCGTTTTGAGCTCTAATTCAAAGGTCAAGCACGATTTAGTGCGGACATGTCAAGTTTTTCAGCTAGTTAAAGTGATCATTCTAAACTGATCATTGCTGCTCCTTGACTAAAGGCTTAAAAATGAACCATAATGCATAGCGTCACGCAGTTTGGGATACATTGGATTCCATGCAGGCTTTGTCGTCGCTCTTTCAGTCTTAAATGTTGTCAGAATATATAAAATTTAGCTAGTTTAACATGGTCGTTGGATTCGTGTCATTATAAACTCGAAATCAAAAGTTACGGATGATTGACTACGGACATGTGAAGTTGATCAGCCAGTTAAAATGATAGTTCTAAAATGATCATTGGTGCTCCTTGACTAAAGGCTTATAAATGAAGCGTAATGCATGACATCACGAAGTTTGGGATCGATTGGATTACTTGGAGACTTTTTCGTATCTCTTTCACTCTCAAATGTTGTCACAATATGGAAAATTGAGCTAGTTTAACTTTTGCATTGGACTCATTGTCATTTGAAGCTCTAAATGAAAAGTTAAAAACGATTTAGTGCAGACATGTCAAGTTGATCATCTAGTTAAAATGATCATTCTAAATTGATCATTGGTGCTTCTTGAGTAAAGGCTTATTAGTGAAGCATAATGCATGGCATCAAGCAGTTTCACACAGGCTTTGTCGTATCTCTTTTGGTATCAAATGTTTTCATAATATAGAAAATTGAGCTACCTTAACATGGGCGTTAGATTCGTGTCATTCTGAACTCTAAATTAAAAGTTACGGACGATTTACTGCATCATGTCATGTTGATTGGCCAGTTAAAATGATAATTCTAAGCTTATCAATGGTGATCCTTCAGTAATGACGTATAAATGAAGCATAATGCATGACATCACATAGTTTGGGATACATTGGAATATTTGGAGGCTTTTTCGTAGCTCCTTCAGTCTCAAATGATATCACAATATGGAAAAATGAGCTTGCATTACGTGGGCGGTTGACTAATATCATTTTCAGCTCTAAATCAAAAGTTAAAGATGATATAGTGCGGATATGTCAAGTTGATCAGCTAGTTAAAACAATCATTTTAAACTGATCATTGGTGCTCCTTTAGTAAATGCTTATAGAATAAGCATAATGAATGGCATAACGTAGTTTGGAATAAAATGGATTGCTTGGAGGCTTTGTCGTAGATATTTCGGTGTTAAATTTTGTAACAATATAGAACATTGAGCTAGATTAATGTGGGCATTGGATTCGTTTCATTTTGAACTCTAAATCAAAAGTTACGGACGATTTTGTGTGGACATGTTAAGTTGATCTACCAGTTAAAATGATCATTCTAAAATGATCATTGCTGCTCCTTAAGTAAAGGCTTATAAATTAAGGATAATGCATGATATCACGCAGTTTGTGATACATTGGATTACTTGGAGGCTTTTATGTAGCTCTTTAAGTCTCAAATGTTGTCACAATATGGAAAACTGAGCTAGTTTAACATGGGCGTTGGATTCATGTCATTTTTACCTCTAAATCAAAAGTTAAAGATGATTTAGTGTGGACAAGTCAAGTTGATCAGCTAGTCAAAATAATCATTATTAATTGATCATTGGTGCTCCTTGAGTAAAGTCTTGGAAATGAAACATAATGCATGGGATCACAGAGTTTGAGATAGAATGGAGTAGTTGGAGGCTTTGTCATAGCTATTTTTGGGTTTTATATTTTGTCATAATATAGAAACTTGAGCTAGTTTAACGTTTGCGTTCGATTCGTTTCATTTGAAATCTAAATCAAAATATATGGAAGATTTAGTACATACATTTCAAGTTGACAGGCCAATTAAAATAATCATTCCAAACTGATAATCAGTGCTCCTTTAGTAAAGGGTTATAAATCAAGCATAATGCATGGCATCACACTTTGGGAAGCATTGCATTACTTGTAGGATTTGTCGTTGCTCTTTCAGTCTCAAATGTTGACAATATAAAAATTGAGGCAGCTTAACAGGAGCGTTTGATTCTTGTCATTCTGAACTCTAAATCAAAAGTTACATAGGATTTAGTGCGTACATGTCATGTTGATCGGCCAGTTAAAATGATCATTCTAAACATATCACTGGTGCTCCTTGAGTAAAGGCATTAAAATGAAGCATAAGTCATTGCATCATGCAGTTTGGGATACATTAGATTACTTGGAGGATTTTTTGTAGCTCTTTGAGTATCAAATGTTGTATGGAAAATTGAGCTAGCTTAACATGGGCATTGGACTCATGTCAATTTGACACCTAAATATAAAGTTAAAAATGATTTTCTGGGTACATGTCAAGTTGATCAGCAAGTTAAAATGATCACTCTAAACTGATCATTAGTGCTCCTTGAGTAAAGGCTTAATCATTATGCATGGTATCATGCAGTTCGGGATAGATTGGATTACTTTGAGGCTTTTTCGTACCTATCTTTGTGTTATATTTTTGACAATTTAGAAAATTGGGCTAGCTAAACGTGGGCATTGGATTCGTGTCATTCTGAGATCTAAATCAAAAGTTACGGAGAATTTAGTGCGCACATGTCAAGTTGATTGGCCAGTTAAAATGATCATTCTAAACTAATGACTAGTGTTCCTTGAGTAAAGGCTTATAAAATATATTGGATAAGTTGGAGGCTTTTTCGCAGCTCTTTCAGTCTCAAATGTTGTAAAATATGGAAAATTGAGCTAGATTAACGTGGGCGTTGGACTCATGTCGTTTTCAGCTCTAATTCAAAGGTCAAGCACGATTTAGTGCGGACATGTCAAGTTTTTCAGCTAGTTAAAGTGATCATTCTAAACTGATCATTGCTGCTCCTTGACTAAAGGCTTAAAAATGAACCATAATGCATAGCGTCACGCAGTTTGGGATACATTGGATTCCATGCAGGCTTTGTCGTCGCTCTTTCAGTCTTAAATGTTGTCAGAATATAGAAAATTTAGCTAGTTTAACATGGTTGTTGGATTCGTGTCATTTTAAACTCGAAATCAAAAGTTACGGATGATTGACTACGGACATGTGAAGTTGATCAGCCAGTTAAAATGATAGTTCTAAAATGATCATTGGTGCTCCTTGACTAAAGGCTTATAAATGAAGCGTAATGCATGACATCACGAAGTTTGGGATCGATTGGATTACTTGGAGACTTTTTCGTATCTCTTTCACTCTCAAATGTTGTCACAATATGGAAAATTGAGCTAGTTTAACTTTTGCATTGGACTCATTGTCATTTGAAGCTCTAAATGAAAAGTTAAAAACGATTTAGTGCAGACATGTCAAGTTGATCAGCTAGTTAAAATGATCATTCTAAATTGATCATTGGTGCTTCTTGAGTAAAGGCTTATTAGTGAAGCATAATGCATGGCATCAAGCAGTTTCACACAGGCTTTGTCGTATCTCTTTTGGTATCAAATGTTTTCATAATATAGAAAATTGAGCTACCTTAACATGGGCGTTAGATTCGTGTCATTCTGAACTCTAAATTAAAAGTTACGGACGATTTACTGCATCATGTCATGTTGATTGGCCAGTTAAAATGATAATTCTAAGCTTATCAATGGTGATCCTTCAGTAATGATGTATAAATGAAGCATAATGCATGACATCACATAGTTTGGGATACATTGGAATATTTGGAGGCTTTTTCGTAGCTCCTTCAGTCTCAAATGATATCACAATATGGAAAAATGAGCTTGCATTACGTGGGCGGTTGACTAATATCATTTTCAGCTCTAAATCAAAAGTTAAAGATGATATAGTGCGGATATGTCAAGTTGATCAGCTAGTTAAAACGATCATTTTAAACTGATCATTGGTGCTCCTTTAGTAAATGCTTATAGAATAAACATAATGAATGGCATAACGTAGTTTGGAATAAAATGGATTGCTTGGAGGCTTTGTCGTAGATATTTCGGTGTTAAATTTTGTAACAATATAGAACATTGAGCTAGATTAATGTGGGCATTGGATTCGTTTCATTTTGAACTCTAAATCAAAAGTTACGGACGATTTTGTGTGGACATGTTATGTTGATCTACCAGTTAAAATGATCATTCTAAAATGATCATTGCTGCTCCTTAAGTAAAGGCTTATAAATTAAGGATAATGCATGATATCACGCAGTTTGTGATACATTGGATTACTTGGAGGCTTTTATGTAGCTCTTTAAGTCTCAAATGTTGTCACAATATGGAAAACTGAGCTAGTTTAACATGGGCGTTGGATTCATGTCATTTTTACCTCTAAATCAAAAGTTAAAGATGATTTAGTGTGGACAAGTCAAGTTGATCAGCTAGTCAAAATAATCATTATTAATTGATCATTGGTGCTCCTTGAGTAAAGTCTTGGAAATGAAACATAATGCATGGGATCACACAGTTTGAGATAGAATGGAGTAGTTGGAGGCTTTGTCATAGCTATTTTTGGGTTTTATATTTTGTCATAATATAGAAACTTGAGCTAGTTTAACGTTTGCGTTCGATTCGTTTCATTTGAAATCTAAATCAAAATATATGGAAGATTTAGTACATACATTTCAAGTTGACAGGCCAATTAAAATAATCATTCCAAACTGATAATCAGTGCTCCTTTAGTAAAGGGTTATAAATCAAGCATAATGCATGGCATCACACTTTGGGAAGCATTGCATTACTAGTAGGATTTGTCGTTGCTCTTTCAGTCTCAAATGTTGACAATATAAAAATTGAGGCAGCTTAACAGGAGCGTTTGATTCTTGTCATTCTGAACTCTAAATCAAAGTTACATAGGATTTAGTGCGTACATGTCATGTTGATCAGCCAGTTAAAATGATCATTCTAAACATATCACTGGTGCTCCTTGAGTAAAGGCATTAAAATGAAGCATAAGTCATTGCATCACGCAGTTTGGGATACATTGGATTACTTGGAGGATTTTTCGTAGCTCTTTGAGTATCAAATGTTGTATGGAAAATTGAGCTAGCTTAAGATGGGCGTTGGACTCATGTCAATTTGACACCTAAATATAAAGTTAAAAATGATTTTCTACGTACATGTCAAGTTGATCAGCAAGTTAAAATGATCACTCTAAACTGATCATTAGTGCTCCTTGGGTAAAGGCTTAATCATTATGCATGGTATCACGCAGTTCGGGATAGATTGGATTACTTTGAGGCTTTTTCGTACCTATCTTGGTGTTATATTTTTGACAATTTAGAAAATTGGGCTAGCTAAACGTGGGCGTTGGATTCGTGTCATTCTGAGCTCTAAATCAAAAGTTACGGAGAATTTAGTGCGCACATGTCAAGTTGATTGGCCAGTTAAAATGATCATTCTAAACTAATGACTAGTGTTCCTTGAGTAAAGGGTTATAAAATATATTGGATAAGTTGGAGGCTTTTTCGCAGCTCTTTCAGTCTCAAATGTTGTAAAATATGGAAAATTGAGCTAGATTAACGTGGGCGTTGGACTCATGTCGTTTTGAGCTCTAATTCAAAGGTCAAGCACGATTTAGTGCGGACATGTCAAGTTTTTCAGCTAGTTAAAGTGATCATTCTAAACTGATCATTCCTGCTCCTTGACTAAAGGCTTATAAATGAACCATAATGCATAGCATCACGCAGTTTCGGATACATTGGATTCCATGCAGGCTTTGTCGTCGCTCTTTCAGTCTTAAATGTTGTCAGAATATAGAAAATTTAGCTAGTTTAACATGGTCGTTGGATTCGTGTCATTTTAAACTGGAAATCAAAAGTTACGGATGATTGACTACGGACATGTGAAGTTGATCAGTCAGTTAAAATGATAGTTCTAAAATGATCATTGGTGCTCCTTGACTAAAGGCTTATAAATGAAGCGTAATGCATGACATCACGAAGTTTGGGATCGATTGGATTACTTGGAGACTTTTTCGTATCTCTTTCACTCTCAAATGTTGTCACAATATGGAAAATTGAGCTAGTTTAACTTTTGCATTGGACTCATTGTCATTTGAAGCTCTAAATGAAAAGTTAAAAACGATTTAGTGCAGACATGTCAAGTTGATCAGCTAGTTAAAATGATCATTCTAAATTGATCATTGGTGCTTCTTGAGTAAAGGCTTATTAGTGAAGCATAATGCATGGCATCAAGCAGTTTCACACAGGCTTTGTCGTATCTCTTTTGGTATCAAATGTTTTCATAATATAGAAAATTGAGCTACCTTAACATGGGCGTTAGATTCGTGTCATTCTGAACTCTAAATTAAAAGTTACGGACGATTTACTGCATCATGTCATGTTGATTGGCCAGTTAAAATGATAATTCTAAGCTTATCAATGGTGATCCTTCAGTAATGACGTATAAATGAAGCATAATGCATGACATCACGTAGTTTGGGATACATTGGAATATTTGGAGGCTTTTTCGTAACTCCTTCAGTCTCAAATGATATCACAGTATGGAAAAATGAGCTTGCATTACGTGGGCGGTTGACTAATATCATTTTCAGCTCTAAATCAAAAGTTAAAGATGATATAGTGCGGATATGTCAAGTTGATCAGCTAGTTAAAATGATCATTTTAAACTGATCATTGGTGCTCCTTAAGTAAAGGCTTATAAATTAAACATAATGCATGATATCACGCAGTTTGGAATAAAATGGATTACTTGGAGGCTTTTATGTAGCTCTTTAAGTCTCAAATGTTGTCACAATATGGAAAACTGAGCTAGCTTAACGTGGGCATTGGATAAATGTCATTTTTACCTCTAAATCAAAAGTTAAAAACGATTTAGGTGGACATGTCAAGTTGATCAGCTAGTCAAAATAATCATTATTAATTGATCATTGATGCTCCTTGAGTAAAGGATTGAAAATGAAACATAATGCATGGGATCACACAGTTTCAGATAGAATGGAGTAGTTGGAGGCTTTGTCATAGCTATTTTTGGGTCTTATATTTTGTCATAATATAGAAACTTGAGCTGGTTTAACGTTTGCGTTGGATTCGTTTCATTTGAAATCTAAATCAAAATTTATGGGCGATTTAGTACAGACATGTCAAGTTGATCGGCTAATTAAAATAATCATTCCAAACTGATCATTAGTGCTCCTTTAGTAAAGGGTTATAAATGAAGCATAATGCATGGCATCACACACTTTGGGAAACATTGCATTACTTGTAGGCTTTGTCGTTGCTCTTTCAGTCTCAAATGTTGACAATATAGAAAATTGAGCCAGCTTAACGGGGGCGTTTGATTCTTGTCATTCTGAACTCTAAATCAAAAGTTACAGAGGATTTAGTGCGTACATGTCATGTTGATCGGCCAGTTAAAATGATCATTCTAAACTTATCACTGGTACTCCTTGAGTAAAGACTTTAAAGTGAAGCATAATGCATGGCATCACGCATTTTGGGATACATTGGATTACTTGGAGGCTCTTTCGTACCTCTTTGAGTATCAAATGTTGTATGGAAAATTGAGCTAGCTTAACATGGCCATTGGACTCATGTCATTTTGACCTCTAAATATAAAGTTAAAAACGATTTTGTGCGGACATGTCAAGTTGATCAGCAAATAAAAATGATCACTCTAAACTGATCATTAGTGCTCGTTGAGTAAAGGCTTAAGCATAATGCATGGTATCTCGCAGTTCGGGATAGATTGGATTACTTTGAGGCTTTGTCGTACCTTTCTTGGTGTTATATATTTTGACAATTTAGAAAATTGAGCTAGCTAAACGTGGGCGTTGGATTCATGTCATTATGAAATCTAAATCAAACGTTATGGAGAATTTAGTGCGGACATGTCAAGTTGATTGGCCAGTTAAAATGATCATTCTAAACTGATGACTAGTGCTCCTTGAGTAAAGGCTTATAATATACATTGGATTAGGTGGAGGCTTTTTCGAAGCTCTTTCAGTCTCAAATGTTGTCACAATATGGAAAATTGAGCTAGCTTAACGTGGGCGTTGGACTCATGTCATTTTTAGCTCTAATTCAAAGGTCAAGCACGATTTAGTGCGGACATGTCAAGTTGTTCAGCTAGTTAAAGTGATCATTCTAAACTGATCATTGCTGCTCCTTGACTAAAGGCTTACAAATGAAGTATAATGCATAGCATCACGCAGTTTCTTACAGGCTTTTTCGTCGCTTTTTCAGTCTCAAATGTTGTCACAATATAGAAAATTAGCTAGTTTAACGTGATCGCTGGATTCGTGTTATTTTGAACTCTAAATCCAAAGTTACAGATGACTTACTACGGACATGTCAAGTTGATCAGCCAGTTAAAATGATGATTCTAAAATGATCATTGGTGCTCCTTGACTAAAGGCTTACAAATGAAGCGTAATGCATGACATCACGAAGTTTGGGATCGCTTGGATTACTTGGAGACTTTTTTGTATCTCTTTCACTCTCAAATGTTGCCACAATATGGAAAATTGAGCTAGTTTAACTTTTGCATTGGACTCATGTCATTTGGAGCTCTAAATGAAAAGTTAAAAACGATTTAGTGCAGACATCTCAAGTTGATCAGCTAGTTAAAATGATCATTCTAAATTGATCATTGGAGCTTCTTGAGTAAAGGCTTATTAGTGAAGCATAATGCATGACATCAAGCAGTTTCACACAGGCTTTGTCGTATCTCTTTTGGTATCAAATGTTTTCATAATATAGAAAATTGAGCTACCTTAACATGGGCGTTGGATTCGTGTCATTCTCAACTCTAAATTAAAAGTTACACACGATTTACAGCGACATGTCAAGTTGATTAGCCTGTTAAAATGATCATTCTAAGCTTATCAATGGTGCTCCTTCAGTAATGACGTATAAATAAAGCATAATGCATGACATCACGTAGTTTGGGATACATTGGATTATTTGGAGGCTTTTTCGTAGCTCTTTCAGTCTCAAATGTTATCACAATATGGAAAATTGAGCTTGCATTACGTGGGCGTTGGAAAAATATCGTTTTGAGCTCAAACTCAAAAGTTAAAGATGATATCGTGCGGACATGTCAAGTTGATCAGCTAGTTAAAACAATCATATTAAACTTATCATTGGTGCTCCGTCAGTAAAAGCTTATAAAATAAGCATAATGCATGGCATAACGCAGTTTGGAATAAAATGGATTACTTGGAGGCTTTGTCATAGCTATTTCGGTGTTAAATTTTATAACAATATAGAACATTGACCTAGATTAATGTGGGCATTGGATTCGTGTCATTTTGAACTCTATATCAAAAGTTACGGACGATTTTGTGCGGACATGTTAAGTTGATCTACCAGTTAAAATGATAATTCTAAAATATTCATTGCTGCTCTTTAAGTAAAGGCTTATTAATTAAGCATACTCCATTATATCACGCAGTTTGGGATACATTGGATTACTTGGAGGCTTTTATGTAGCTCTTTAAGTCTCAAATGTTGTCACAATATGGAAAATTGAGCTAGCTTAACGTGGGTGTTGGACTCATGTCATTTTTAGCTCTAATTCAAAGGTCACGCACGATTTAGTGCGGACATGTCAAGTTGTTCAGCCAGTTAAAGTGATCATTCTAAACTGATCATTGCTGCTCCTTGACTAAAGGCTTACAAATGAAGTATAATGCATAGCATCACGCAGTTTCTTACAGGCTTTTTCGTCGCTTTTTCAGTCTCAAATGTTGTCACAATATAGAAAATTAGCTAGTTTAACGTGGTCGCTGGATTCGTGTCATTTTGAACTCTAAATCCAAAGTTACAGACGACATACTACAGACATGTCAAGTTGATCAGCCAGTTAAAATGATGATTCTAAAATGATCATTGGTGCTCCTTGAGTAAAGGCTTATAAATGAAGCGTAATGCATGACATCATGAATTTTGGGATCGCTTGGATTACTTGGAGACTTTTTCGTATCTCTTTCACTCTCAAATGTTGTCACAATATGGAAAATTGAGCTAGTTTAACATTTGCATTGGACTCATGTCATTTGGAGCTCTAAATGAAAAGTTAAAAACGATTTAGTGCAGACATGTCAAGTTGATCAGCTAGTTAAAATGATCATTCTAAATTGATCATTGGTGCTTCTTGAGTAAAGGCTTATTAGTGAAGCATAATGCATGACATCAAGCAGTTTCACACAGGCTTTGTCGTATCTCTTTTGGTATCAAATGTTTTCATAATATAGAAAATTGAGCTACCTTAACATGGGCGTTGGATTCGTGTCATTCTCAACTCTAAATTAAAAGTTACAGACGATTTACAGCGACATGTCAAGTTGATTAGCCTGATAAAATGATCATTCTAAGCTTATCAATAGTGCTCCTTCAGTAATGACGTATAAATAAATCATAATGCATGATATCACGTAGTTTGGGATACATTGGATGATTTGGAGGCTTTTTCGTAGCTCTTTCAGTCTCAAATGTTATCACAATATGGAAAATTGAGCTTGCATTACGTGGGCGTTGGACTAATATCGTTTTGAGCTCTAAATCAAAAGTTAACGATGATATCGTGCGGACATGTCAAGTTGATCAGCTAGTTAAAACAATCATTTTAAACTTATCATTGGTGCTCCTTCAGTAAAGGCTTATAAAATAAGCATAATGCATGGCATAACGCAGTTTGGAATAAAATGGATTACTTGGAGGCTTTGTCATAGCTATTTCGGTGTTAAATTTTATAACAATATAGAACATTGACCTAGATTATTGTGGGCATTGGATTCGTGTCATTTTGAACTCTATATCAAAAGTTACCGACGATTTTGTGCGGACATGTTAAGTTGATCTACCAGTTAAAATGATAATTCTAAAATAATCATTGCTGCTCCTTAAGTAAAGACTTATAAATTAAGCATACTGCATTATATCACGCAGTTTGGGTTACATTGGATTACTTGGAGGCTTTTATGTAGCTCTTTAAGTCTCAAATGTTGTCACAATATGGAAAACTGACCTAGCTTAACATAGGCGTTGGATTCATGCCATTTTTACCTCTAAATCAAAAGTTAAAGTCGATTTAGTATGGACATGTCAAGTTGATCAGCTAGTCAAAATAATCATTCTAAATTGATCATTGGTGCTCATTGAGTACATGATTAGAAATGAAACATAATGCATGGGATAACGCAGTTTGAAATAAAATGGAATTGTTGGAGGCTTTGTGTTAGCTATTTCAGTCTAAAATTTTTTCATAATATAAAACTTGAGCTAGCTTAACATTCGCGCTGAATTCGTTTCATTTGAAATCTAAATCAAAATTTACGGACGATTTAGTGCAGACATGTCAAGTTCATCGGCCAATTAAAATAATAATTCCAAACTGATCATTAGTGCTCCTTTAGTAAAGGCTTATAAATGAAGCATAATGCGTGGCATCACACACTTTGGGAAACATTGCATTACTTGAAGGCTTTGTCATTGCTCTTTCAGTCTCACATGTTGTCATATGATTTAGTGCGCACATGTCAAATTGATTGGAAAGTTAAAATGATCATTATAAACTTATCTCTAGTGCTCTTTGAGTAAAGGCTTATAAAATACATTGGATTACTTCGAGGCTTTTTCATAGCTCTTTCAGTTTCAAATGTTGTCACAATATGGAAAATTAAGCTAGCTTAACGTGGGCATTGGACTCATCTCATTATGAGCTCTAATTCAAAGGTCAAACAAGATTTAGTGCGGACATGTCAAGTTGATCAGCTAGTTAAAATGATCATTCTAAACTGATCATTGCTACTCCTTGAGTAAAGGCTTATAAATGAAACATAATGCATGGCATCACGCAGTTTGACATAGGATTCCATGCAACCTTTGTCGTAGCTCTTTCAGTCTCAAATGTTTTCATAATATAGAAAATTGAGCTACCTTAACGTTGGTGTTGGATTCGTGTCATTTTGAACTCGAAATTAAAACTTACGGACAATCTAGTGCGACATGTCAAGTTGATTGGCCAGTTAAAATGATCATTCTAAGCTGATCAATGGTGCTCCTTCACTAACGACTTATAAATGAAGCATAATGCATGGCATCGTGTAGTTTGGGATACACTGAATTATTTGGAGGCTTATTCCTAGATCTTTCAGTCTCAAATGTTGTCACAATATGGAAAATTGAATCTGCTTAACGTGGGCGGTGCACTAATATCGTTTTCAGCTCTAAATTAAAAGTTAAATATGATATAGTGCGGACATGTCAAGTTGATCAACTAGTTAAAATGATAATTCTAAACTGATCATTGGGGCTCCTTCAGTAGAGGCGTATAAATGAAGAATAATCCATGGCATCACGCACTTTGGGATAGAATGGACTAATTGGAGCATTTGTTGTAGCTATTTCGGTGTGAAATTTTATCACAATATAGAAAATTGAGCTAGCTTAATGTTGGCGTTGGATTCGTGTCATTTTGAACTTTAAATCAATAGTTCCGGATGATTTAGTGCGGACATGTCAAGTTGATCGACCATTTAAAATAATCATTCTCAAATGATCATTGGTGCTCCTTGAGTAAAGGCTTATAAATGAAGCATAATGCATGACATCACGCAGTTTGGGAAACATTGGATTACTTGGAGGCTTTGGCGTATCTCTTTCTGTCTCAAATGTTTCATAATATGGAAAATTGGGCTAGCTTAACGTGGGCTTTGGATTCGTGTCATTCTGAACTCTGAATCAAAAGTTACGGATGATTTAGTGGGCACATGTCAAGTTGATCGGCCAGTTAAAATGATCATTCTTAACTCATCATTGGTGTTCAATGAGTAAAGGCTTCAAATGAAGCATAGTGCATGGCATCACTCAGTTTCGGATAGGATGGATTACTTGGAGGCTTTGTGTATCTATTTCGGTCTTAAATTTTAAGAAAACGTAGAAAATTGAGATAGCTTAACGTGGGCATTGGATTCGTTTCATTTTGAACTAAAAATCAAAAGTTACGGATGATTTAATGAAGACATGTCAAGTTGATCGGCGAGTTAAAATGATCATTCTAAAATGATCATTGGTGATCCCTGAGTAAAACCTTATAAATGAAACATAATGCATGACATCACGTAGTTTAGGATATATTGGATTACTTGGAGACTTTGTCGTAGCTATTTTCGTCTTAAATTTTGTCAAAATATAGAAAATTGAGCTAGGTTAATGTGGGTGTGTGATTCGTGTCATTTTGAACTCTAAATAAAAAGCTACGGACGATTTTTTGTGGACATGTCAAGTTGATTGGTGAATTAAAATGATAATTCTTAACTAATCATTGGTGCTCTTTGACTAAAGACTTATAAATGAAGCATAATGCATGGCATCACGCAGTTTGGGATAGAATGGTATGCTTGGAGGCTTTGTCATAGCTATTTCGGTCTTAAGTTTTGTCAGAATATAGAACTTTTACCTAACTTAATGTGGGCATTAGATTCGCGTTATTTTGAACTCTAAATCAAAAGTTACAGACGATTTAGTGCGGACATGTCAAGTTGATGGATGAGTTAAAGTGATCATTCTAAAATGATCATTGGTGATCCTTTAGTAAAGGCTTATAAATGAAGCATAATGCATGGCATCACGCAGTTTAGGATGCATTGTATTACTTGCAGGCTTCAGCGTAGCTCAATGAGTCTCAAATGTTGTCATAATATAGAAAGTTGAGCTACCTTAACATGACAATTGGATTCGTGTCATTCTAAACTCTAAATCAAAAGTTACTGATAATTTAGTGCGGACATGTCAAGTTTATCGGCCTGTTAAAATTATCATTCTAAACTGATCATTGGTGCTCCTTGAGTAAAGGGTTATAAATGAGCATAATGCATGGCATCACGCAGCTCGGGATAGAATAGATTACCTGAAGGCTTTATCATAGCTATTTTGGTCCTTAATTTTGTCACAATATAGAAAACTGACCTAGCATAATGTGGGCATTGGATTCGTGTCATCCTGAACTCTAAATAAAAAGTTACATATGATTTAGTGCAGACATGTCAAGTCGAACAGCCAGTTAAAATGATCATTCTAAACTATTCATCGGTGCTCCTTGAATAAAGTCTTATAAATGAAGCATAATGCATGACATCACACAGTTTTGGATACATTAGATTACTTGGAGGCTTTGGCATAACTCATTCAGTGTCAATGTCGTCACAATAAAGAAAATTTAGCTAGCCTAACGTTGGCGTTGAATTCGTATCATTTAGAACTCTAAATCAAAAGTTACGGATAATTTAGTGCGGACATGTCAAGTTGATCAGCTAGTTTAAATGATCATTCTAACCTGATCATTAGTGCTCCTTGAGTGAAGGCTTATATATGAAGCATAATCCATGGCATCACGAAGTTTGGGAGAGATTGGATTACTTAGAGGCATTGTCGTAACTATTTCATTCCTAAATTTTATCACAATACAGAAAATTGATCTAGATTAACGTGGGGGTTGCATTAGTGTCGTTCGGAACTGTAAACAAAACGTTACTGACGATTTTGTACAGACATGTCAAGTTGATTGGCGGTTAAAATTATCATTCTAAACTGATCATTGGTGCCCCTTGAGTAAAGGCTTAATAATGAAGCATAATGCATGGCATCACGCAGTTTGGGGTATATTGGATTACTTGGAGGCCTTGTTGTAGCTATTTTGAAGTTAAATTTTTGTCGCAATATAGAAAATGGAGCTAGCTTAACGTCGTTGGTGGATTCGTGTCATTCTGAAATCTAAATTAAAAGTTACGGACGATATAAAGCAGACATGCCAAGTTCATCGGCCAGTTAAAAAGATCATTCTAAAGTGATAATTGGTGCTCCTTGAGTAAAGGCTAATAAATGAAGCATCATGCATGGCATCACGCAGTTTGGGATACAATGGATTAGTTTGATGCTTTTATTAATCTCTTTCAGCCTCAAATGTTGTCATAATATGGAAAATTGACCTAACTTAACATGGGCGTTGGACTCATTTGATTTTAAACTCTAAATCAAAAGCTAAAGATGATTTAGTGTGGACATGTCAAGTTGATCAGCTAGTTAAAATGATCATTCTAAACTGATATTGGTGCCCCTTGAGTAAAGGCTTAATAATGAAGCATAATGCATGGCATCACACAGTTTGGGATAGATTGGATTGCTTGGAGGCCTTGTTGTAGCTATTTTGAAGTTAAATTTTTGTCGCAATGTAGAAAATTGAGCTAGCTTAACGTCGGTGGTGGATTCGTGTCGTTCTGAAATCTAAATTAAAAGTTACGGACGATATAGTGCAGACATGTCAAGTTCATCGGCCAATTAAAATAATCATTCTAAAGTGATCATTGGTGCTCCTTGAGTAATGGCTTATAAGTGAAGCATCATGCATGGCATCACGCAGTTTGGGATACATTGGTTTAGTTGGATGCTTTTTTTAATCTCTTTCAGTCTCAAATGTTGACATAATATGGAACGTTGAGCTAACTTAACATGGGCGTTGGACTCATTTGATTTTTAGCTCTAAATCAAAAGCTAAAGGTGATTTAGTGTGGACATGTCAAGTTGATCAGGTAGTTAAAATTATCATTTTAAACTGATCATTGGTGCTCCTTGAGTAAAGGCTTATAAATGGAGCATAATGCATGGCATCACGGAGTTTGGGATAGATTTGATTATTTGGAGGCTTTCTCTTAGAAATTTTGGTTTTAAATTTTTCCACAATGTAGAAAATTGAGCTATCTTAACGTGGGTATTGGATTCATGTCATTTTGAACTCTGAATAAAAAGTTACTGAAGATTTCATGCGGACATGTAAAGTTGACCGGCCTGTTAAAATGATCGTTCTAAACTGATCATTGGTGCTCCTTGATTAAAGGCTTATAAATTATGCATAATGCATGACGTCACGCAGTTTCGGATACATTGCATTACTTGGAGGCTTTGTCCTAGCTCTCTTAGTCTTAATTGTTTTCACAATATGAAAAATTGAGCTTGCTTAACATGGGCTTTGAGTTCATGTCATTTTGATCTCTAAATCAAAAGTTAAATATGAGTTAGTGCGGACATGTCAAGTTGATCAGCTAGTTAAAATGATTATTCTAAACTGATTATTGGTGCCCCTTGTGTAAACGCTTAAAAATGAAGCATAATGCATGACATCACACAGTTTGGGAAGGATGGGACTACTTGGAGTTCTTGTCGTAGCTATTTCGCTCTTAAATTTTGTCACAATATAAAAAATTGAGCTAGCTTAACGTGGGTATTGGATTCGTGTCATTTTGAACTCTAAATCAAATGTTACGAACGATTTAGTGTGGACATGTAAAATTGATCGGCCAGTTACAATGATCATTCTAAACTGATCATTGGTACTCCTTGAGTAAAGGCTTATAAATGAAGCATAATGCATGGCATCACAGAGTTTGGGATACATTGGATTACTTGGAAGCTTTGTCGTAGCTCTTTCAGTCTCAAATGATATAACAATATAGAAAATTGAGCTAGCGTAACGTGGGCGTTGGATTCATGTCATTTTGAACTCCAAAATCAAAAGTAACGGTCAATTTAGTGTGGACATGTCAAGTTGATCAGCTAGTTCAAATGATTATTCTAAACTGATCATTGGTGCTCCGTGAGTAAATGCTTATAAATGAAGCATAATACATGGCATCATACATTGGATTATTTAGAGGCTTTTTCGTAGCTATTTCGGTGTTAAAGTTTATCACAATATAGAAAATTAAGCAAACTTAACGTGGGTTTTGGATTCGTGTCATTATCAACTCTAAATCAAAAGTTATGGACGATTTAGTTCGGATATGTCAAGTTGATCAGCTAGTTAAAAAGATCATTCTAAACTGATCAGCTAGATAAAAAGATCATTCTAAACTGATCATTGGTGCTGCTTCAGTGATGTGAGCATGGCCAGCGAAGAATCACAACCTAAGGACCAGCTTAAACCATAGGAGGAAAAAGCCACTAAAGATGCTAAGGAGCAGCTAGAACCCACAAATATTGGAGATGAAAGCCTACAAATTTTCAATGGCCCCATTACCGGATCCAAGCAAGCCAATCTTAAGACAACACTACAGCACCTTCTCAACACCATTCAGGCCAGTTTAGTGTGTGCTAATCCAACCACATGGGTTGTGATTCAAGCCACCTAAACCTCACCAAGAGAGGTGACTTGGATTGTACCCTTTTTCCCTATTCTTAGTTTTTTCCCAATGGGTTTTCTAAGATAGGTTTTTAAATGAGGCAAGCCCAAGATACTTTACCACAGCCTCTTGGTGAATCATCCACGAAATCTAAGGATTTTCAACGTGCCTAGCCTTTGTCATTCACACAGAGCAAGCTGATAATCTAAGGATTTTCAACCATCCTTGAGAAGTATCATTCAATTTCCCTTGTTTTCGGATCCATCCACTTAAGAGCTCACACATCCGCAAATTACATCATCATTTCACCCATTCCGCAACTTCAATCCATTCACCCACTCTTCCACAACAAATTGGAGCTGATCAGGGCCTTGATCCTCATCAAGATCACATCATTGAGTAAATACTTATAAATGAAGCATAAGGCATGGCATCATCCAGTTTGAGATAGATTAGTTTAGTTGTAGGCTTTGTCGTAGCTATTTCAATCTTAAATTTTATCACAATTTAGGAAACTGAGTTAGCTTAACGTGGGTGTTGGATTCGGGTAATTATGAACTCTAAATCAAAAGTTATGGATGACTTAGTGTGGATATGTCAGGATGATCGGCCTGTTAAATGACCATTCTAAACTGATCATTGTTGCTCCTTGTGTAAATGCTTAGAAAAGAAGCATAATGCATGATATCATGCAGTGTGGGATACATTCGAATTTTGTCGTAGCTCTTTCACACAGAGGCTTTGTCGTAGCTCTTTCAGTATCAAATTTTGTCACAATATGGAAAATTGATCTAGCTTAACGTGGGCGTTGGATTACTGTGATTTTGATCTCTAAATCAAAAGAAAAAGACGATTTAGGGTGGACATGTCAAGTTAATCAGCTAGTTAAAATGATCATTCTAAACTAATCATTGGTGCTCCTTGAGTAAAGGCCTATATATGAAGCATACTGCATGACATCACGCATTTTGGGATAGATTGGATTATTTGGAAGCTTTGTCATTGCTATTTTGGTCTTAAATTTTGTCACAATACAGAAAATTGAGGTCGATTAACGTGAGCGTTGGATTATTGTCATTCTGAACTCTAAATCAAAAGTTACGGATGATTTAAAGAAGACATGTCAAGTTGATCGATCAGTTAAAATGATCATATAAATGAAGCATAATGAATGGCATCACGCAGTTTGGGATACATTCGATTACGTGGAGGCAATGTTGTAGCTCTTTCAGTCTCAAATGTTGTCACAATATGGAAAATTGAGCTAGATTAACCTAGGCGTTGGATTAATGTCATTTTGATCTCTAAATCAAAAGTTAAAGAGGATTTAGTGCGGACATGTTAAGTTGATCAGCTAGTTAAAATGAACATTCTAAACTGATCATTGGTGCTCCTTGAGTAAAGGAGTATAAATGAAGCATAATGCATAGCATCACCCAGTTTGGGATAGCTTGGATTACTTGGAGGCTTTTTCGTAGATATTTCGATCTTAAATTTTGTAACAATATAGAAAATTGAGCTAGCTTAACGAAGGTGTTGGAATCACGTCATTGTGAACTCTAAATCAAAAATTACGAACAATTTAGTGCGGACATGTCAAGTTGATTGTCTAGTTAAAATGATTATTTTAAACTGATCGTTGGTGCTCCTTGAGTAAAGGCTTATAAATGAATCATAAATGCATGGCATCACGCAGTTTGGGATACATTGGATTACTGAGGCTTGGTCGTTGCTCTTTTAGTCTTATATGTTGTCACAATATGGAAAATGATCTAGATTAACGTGGGTGTTGGATTAGTGTCATTTTCAGCTCTAAATCAATAGTTAAATACGATTTAGTACAGACATGTCAAGTTAATCAGCTAGTTAAAATGATCATTCTAGACTTATCAATGGTGCTCCTTAAGCAAAGGAGTATAAATGAAGCATAAGGCATGGCATCACCCAGTTTGGGATAGATTTGATTACTTGTAGGCTTTGTCGCACCTATTCGATCTTATGTTTTGTCACTGTATAGAAAATTGAGCTAGCTTAACGTGGGTGTTTGATTCGTGTCATTCTGAACTCAAAATCAAATGTTACGGACGATTTAGTGCGGATCATTCTAAAGTGATCATTGGTGCTCCTTGAGTAAATATTTATAAATGAAGTATAATATATGACATCAGGCAGTTTAAGATACATTGGATTACTTGGAGGCTTTTTCGTAGCTCTTTCAGTCTCCAATGTTGTCACAATATAGAAAGTCAGGGCATGACATCACCTTGTTTGGGATAGATTGGATTATTTTTAGGCATTGTTGCAGCTATTTCGATCTTAAATTATGTCACAATATAGAAAATTGAGCTAGCTTAACGTGGGTGTTGGATTCGAGTCGTTCTGAACTATAAATCAAAAATTACGGACTATTTAGTATGGACATGTCAAGTTGATCAGCTAGTTAAAATGATCATTCTAATCTGATCATTGGTTCTCCTTCAGTGATGTGAGCATGGGCAGCATGGAACCACAACCTAAGGAGCAGCTTGAACCAGAGGAGGAAGAAGCCACTAAAGATGCTAAGGAGCAGCTAGAACCCGTGGATATCGGACATCAAAGTATATAAATCTTCAATCACCACATTACCCGATCCAAGCAAGCCAATATTATGACAACACTACAACACCTTCTCAACACCATTCAGACCAGTTTAGTGTGTGCTAATCCAACAACATTGGTTGTGATTGAGGCCCCCTAAACCTCACCAAGAGAGGTGACTTGGATTGTACTCTTTTAAAAGTTAAAGATGATTTAGAGTGGACATGTCAAGTTGATCAGCTAGTTAAAATGATCATCCTAAACTGATCATTGGTGCTCCTTGAGCAAAGGCTTATAAATAATGCATACTGCATAACATCACGCAGTTTAGGATTGAATGGATTATTTTGAGGCTTTGTCGTGGCTATTTTGGTATTAAATTTTGTCACAACATATAAAATTGAGTTAGCTTAACGTGAATGTTGGATTTGTGTCATTCTGAACTGTAAATCAAAACTTACAGACAATTTAAAGCAGACATGTCAAGTTGATCGAGTAATTAAAATGATCATATAAATGAAGCATAATGAATGGCATCACGCATTTTGTGATACATTCGATTACATGGCGGCGTTGTTGTAGCTCTTTCAGTTTCATATGTTGTCACAATATGGAAAATTGAGTTCGCTTAACGTGGGCGTTGGATTCATGTTATTTTGATCTCTAAATCAGAAGTTAAAGACGATTTAGTGCGTACATGTCAAGTTGATCAGCTAGATAAAATGATCATTCTAACTGATCATTGGTGCTCCTTAAGTAAAGGCTTATAATGAAGCATTATGGATGGCATCACACAGTTTGGGATACATTGGATTACTTGGAGGCTTGGTCGTAGCTCTTTCAGTATCAAATGTTGTCACAATATCGTAAATTAAGCTAGTTTAACATCGGTGTTGGATTCATATCATTTTGAGTTCTAAGTCAATTGTTAAATATGATATAGTGCGGACATGTCAAGGTGATCTGCTAGTTAAAATGATCATTCTAAACTGATCATTGGTGCTCCTTGAGCAAAGGAGTGTAAATGAAGCATAAGGCATGGCATCACCCAGTTTGGGATAGATTGGATCAGTTGTACCCTTTACCATAGCTATTTAGATCATAAATTGTGTCAAAATATAGAAAATTAAGCTAGCTTAACAAAGGTGTTGGATTCGTGTCGTTCAGAACTTGAAATCAAATGTTACGGATGATTTAGTGCGGATGATTCTAAAGTGATCATTGGTGCTCCTTGAGTAAATACTTATAAATGAAGCATAATACATAACATCACAAAGTTTGAGATACATTGGATTACTTGGAGGCTTTTTCGTAGCTATTTCAGTCTCCAATGTTGTCACAATATAGAAAGTTAGCCAAATTAACGTGGGCATTGCACTCATGTCATTTTTAGCTCTAAATCAAAAGTTAAATACGATTTAGGATGGAAATGTCAAGTTGATCCGGTAGTTCAAATGATCATTCTAAATTGATCATTGGTGCTCCTTAAGTTAAGGCTTATAAATGAAGCATCATGCATGACATCACACATTTTGGGATTGTTGATTATTTGGAGGCTTTGTCGTAGCTATTTAGGTATTAAATTTTGTTACAATATAGAAAATTTAGCTGGCTTAATGTTAGCATTATATTCGTGTCATTCTAACTCTAAATAAAAAGTTACAGATGATTTAGGGCGGAAATGTCAAGTTGATCGGTTAGTTAAAATGATCATATAAATGAAGCATAATGAATGGCATCACGTAGTTTTGGATACATTGGAATACGGGGAGGCTTTGTCGTAGCTCTTTTACTATTAAATTTTGTCACAATATGGAAAATTGAGCTAGTTTAATGGGGGTGTTAGATTCATGGCATTTTGATCTCTGAATCTAAAATTAAAGACGATTTAGTGTGGACATGTAGAGTTGATCAGCTAGTTAAAATAATCATTCTAAAGTGATCATTGGTACTCCTTGAGTAATGGCTTACAAATGAAACATAATGCATGGCATCACACAGTTTGGGATACATTGGAATACTTGGACACTTTGTTGTATCTCTTTCAGTATCAAATGTTGTCACAATATAGAAAATTGATCTAGCTAACGTGGGCGTATGATTCACGTCATTCGGAACTCTAAATAAAAAGTTATGGACGATTTAGTGTGTACATGTAAAGTTGATTAGCTAGTTAAAATGATCATTCTAAATTGATCATTGGTGCTCCTTAGGTAAAGGCTTATAAATGAAGCATAATGCATGACATCACACAGTTTGGGATAGATTGGACTACTTTGAGGCTTTGTCGCAGCTATTTCAATCTTAAATTTTGTCACGATATAGAAAATTGAGCTGGCTTAACGTGGGCATTTGGACTCGTGTCATTCTGAACTCTTATATCAAAAGTTACGGACGATTTATTGCCGACATGTCAAGTTGATCAACAAGTTAAAATGATAATTCTAAACTGATCATTGGTGCTCCTTGAGTAAAGCCTTATAAATGAAGCATAATGCATGACACACGCAGTTTGGGATACATTGGATTACTTTGAGGCTTTGTCGTAGCTCTTTCTGTATCAAATTTTATCACAAGATGGAAAATTGAGCTAGCTTAACGTGAGCTTTGGATTCATGTCATTTATGTCTCTAAATCAAAATTTAAAGACGATTTAGCGCATACATGTCAAGTTGATCAGCTAGGTAAAATGATCATTCTAAACTGATCATTGGTGCTCTTTGAGTAAAGGCTTATAATTGTAGCACAATGCATGGCATCATGCAGTTTTGGATAGATTGGATTATTTGGAGGCTTTCTCGTAGGTATTTTAGTCTTAAATTTTGTCACAACATAGAAAATCGAGCTAGTTTAATGTGAGCATTGGATTTGGGTCATAATCAAAAGTTACGAATGATTTAGTGTTGACATGTCAAGTTAATTGTCCAGTTAAAATGATCATTCTAAACTGATCGTTGGTGCTCCTTGAGTTAAGGCTTATAAATGAAGCGTAATGAATGGCATCACGCAGTTTGGGATACTTGCATGGAGGCTTTTTCTTAGCTCTTTCAGTCTAAAATGTCCTCAGAAAATTGAGCTAGATTAACGTGGGTGTTGGACTCATGTAATTTTGAGCTCTAATTAAAAGGTTGAAGACGATTTAGTGGGGACATGTCAAGTTGATCAGCTAGTTAAAATAATCATTCTAAAGTGATCATTGGTACTCCTTTAGTAAAGGATTACAAATGAAATATAATGCATGGCATCACACAGTTTGGGATACATTGGAATACTTGGACACTTTGTCGTAGCTCTTTCAGTCTCAAATGTTGTCTAAAATTGAGCTAGCTGAACGTGGTCGTTTGATTCGTATCATTTTGAACACTAAATCAAAAGTTACGGACGATTTAGTACTGACATGTTAAGTTAATCGGTAAATTAAAATGATTATTCTAAACTGATGATTGGTGATCCTTGAATAAATGCTTATAAATGAAGCATAATGCATGATATTACGCACTATGGGATACATTGTATTACTTTAAGGCTTTCTCGTAGCCCTTTTTAGTACCAAATTTTGTCACAAAAAGGAAAATTTAGCTAGCTTAACGTGGGTGTTGGAATCATGTCATTTTGATCTCTGAATCAAAAGTTAAAGACGATTTAGGGCAGACATGTCAAGTTCATCAGATAGTTAAAATGATCATTCTAAACTGATCATTGGTGCTCTTTGAGCAGAGGATTATAAATAAAGCATACTGCATGAAATCACACAGTTTGGGATAGATTGGATTATTAGGACGCTTTGTCGTAGATATTTTGGTCTTAAATTTTGTCACAATATAGAAAGATGTGGTTGCTTAACGTGAGCGTTAGATTCGTGTCATTCTGAACTCTAAATCAAAACTTACAGACGATTTAAAGCAGACATGTCAAGTTGATCGACTAGTTAAAATGATCCTATAAATGAAGCATAATGAATGGCATCAAGCAGTTTGGGATACATTTGATTACTTGGAGGCGTTGTTGTAGCTCTTTCAGTCTCAAATGTTGTCACAATATGGAAAATTGAGCTCGCTTAACTTCGGCGTTGGATTCATGTCATTTTGATCTCTAAATAAAAAGTTAAGGATGATTTAGTGCGGAAATGTCAAGTTGATCAACTTGTTAAAAAGATCATTCTAAACTGATCATTGGTGTTCCTTGAGTAAAAGCGTATAAATGAAGCATATTGCACAGCATCACCCATTTTGGGATAGATTGGATTACATGGAGGCTTTGTCTTATCTATTTTGGTCTTATATTGTTTAGCAATATAGAATATATTGCTAGCTTAGCAAAGGTATTAGAATCATGTCATTGTGAACTCTAAATCAAAAGTTACAAGCGATTAATTGCGGACATGTCAAGTTGATTGGCTAGTTAAAATGATCATTCTAAACTGATCATTGGTGCTCCTTGAGTACACATAAATGAAGAATTATTCATGGCATCACGCAGTTTGGGATACATTGGATTACTTGGAGGCTTGGTTGTAGCTCTTTCAGTCTCAAATATTGTCACAGTATGGAAACTTGAGCTAGCTTAACGTGGGTGTTGGATTCATGTCATTTTGAGCTCCAAATGAATAGTTAAGGATGATTTGGTACGGACATGTCAAGTTAATCAGCTAGTTAAAATGATTATTCTAAACTGATCATTGGTGCTCCTTGAGCGAAGGAGTATAAATGAAGCATAACGCATAGCATCACCTAGTTTGGGATAGACTGGATTACGTGTAGGCTTTGTCATAGTTATTTCGATCTTAAATTATGTCACAATATAGAAAATTAAGCTACCTTAACATGGGTGTTGGATTCGTGTCGTTCTGAACTCGAAATCAAATGTTACAGACGATTTAGTACGGACTTGTCAAGTTGATAAGCCAGTTAAAATGATCATTCTAAAGAAATTATTGGTGTTCCTTGAGTAAAAACTTGTAAATGAAGCATAGTACATGACATCACGCAGTTTTTGATACATTGGATTACTTGGGGGCTTTTTCGTAGCTCTTTCAGTCTCAAATGTTGACACAAGATAGAAAGTTAGCCAAATTAATGTGGGCGTTGGACTTATGTCATTTTGAGCTCTAAATCTAAAGTTAAAGACGATTTAGGACGGACATGTCACGTTGATCAGCTAGTTCAAATGATCATTTTGAACTGATCATTGGTGCTCCTTGAGTAAAGGCTTATAAATGAATCATAATGCATGGCATCACGCATTTTAGGATAGATTGGATTATTTAGAGGCTTTGTCGTAAATATTTTGGCCTTAAATTTTGTCACAATATAAAAAATTGAGCTGTCTTAACATTAGCGTTAGATTCGTCTCATTCTAACTCTAAATAAAAAGTTACAGACAATTTAATGTAGACATGTCCAGTATATCGGCTAGTTAAAATGATCATATAAATGAAGCATAATGAATGGCATCACGTAGTTTGGGATACATTGGATTAGTGGAGGCTTTTTTTGTAGCTCTTTCAGTATCAAATTTTGTCACAATATGGAAAATTGAGCTAGGTTAACGTGGGTGTTGGATTCATGTCATTTTGATCTCTGAATCTAAAGCTAAATACGACTTAGTGCGGACATTTCAAGTTGATCAGCTAGTTAAAATGATAATTCTAAACTGATCGTTAGTATTCCTTGAATAAAGGCTTACAAATGAAACATAATGCATGGCATAACGCAGTTTGGGATACATTGGAATACTTGGAAACTTTATCGTAGCTCTTTCTGTCTCAATTGTTGTCACAATACAGAAAATTGAGCTACCTAACGTGGGCATTGGATTCATGTCATTCTGAGCTCTAGCTCAATAGTTACAGACGATTTAGTGCGTACATGTCAAGTTGATCAGCTAGTTAAAATTATCATTCTAAATTGTTCAAAGGTGCTCTTTAAGTAAATGCTTATAAATGAAACATAATGCATGACATCGCACAGTTTGGGATAGATTGGATTAATTTGAGGCTTTGTCATAGCTATTTCAATCTTAAATTTGTCACAATGTAGAAAATTGAGTTAGCTTAACGTGAGCGTTTTGGACTCGTGTCATTCTGAACTTTTATACCAAAAGTTACGGACGATTTATTACCAACATGTCAAGTTGATCGACAAGTCAAAAGAATAGTTTTAAGCTGATCATTGGTGCTCCTTGAGTAAATGCTTATACATGAAGCATAATGCATGATATCACGCACTTTGGGATACATTGGATTACTTTGAGCTTTCTCGTAGGTATTTTAGTTTTAAATTTGCTCACAGTATAGAAAATTAAGCTAGTATAACGTGAGCATTGATTTGTGTCATTTTGAACTTTAAATCAAAAGTGATGGACAATTTAGTACGGACATATCAAGTTGACAGGCCTGTTAAAATGATTATTCTAAATAGATCATTGGTGCTCCTTGAGTAAATGCTAATTAATGAAGCATAATCCATGGCATCATGCAATTTGGTATAGATTGGATTACTTGGAGGCCTTGTCGTAGCGATTTGGGTTTAAATTTTTTCAAAATATAGAAAATTGAGCTTGCATAATGTGTATGTTGGATTTGTATCATTTTGAACTCTAAATCCAAAGTTACAGACGATTTAGTGCCGACATTTCAAGTTGATTGGGCAGTTCAAATGATCAATCAAAACTGATCATTGGTACTCCTTGGGTAAAGGCTTATAATCAAAGCATAATGCAAGGCATCACGCATTTGGGATAGATTGGATTATTTGGAGGTTTTTTCCTAGTTAGTTTGGTATTAAATTTTATCACAATATAGAAAATTGAGCTAGTTTAACGTGGGCATTGGCCTCATGTCATTTCGAGATCTAACTCAAAGGTTAAAGACGAATTAGTGCGGACATATCAAGTTGATCAGCTGGTTAAAATTATCAATCTAAACTAATCATTTGTGCTCCTTTGAGTAATGTGTGGCATCACACAGTTTGGTATAGATTGGATTACTTTGAGGCTTTGTCGTAGCTATTTTGGTCTTAAAATTTGTCATAATATAGAAAACTGTACTAGCTTAACGTGGATGTTGGATTCGTGTCATTTTGAACTCTAAGTCAAATGTAACGGACGATTTAGTGCGGAAATGTCAAGTTGATCGACCAGTTAAAATGATTGTTCTAAACTGACCATTGATGCTTCTTGAGTAAAGGCTTATAAATGATGCAAAACGCATGGCATTACGCAGTTTTTGATAGACTAGATTATATGGAGGCTTTGTCATAGATATTTTGGTATTAAATTTTGTCACAATATCGAAAATTGAGCGAGATTAACATGAGCGTTGGATTCGTGTCATTCTGAACTCTAAATCAAAAGGTATGGTTGATTTACAGCGGACATGTCAAGTCTATCGGCCAGTTAAAATGATCATTCTAAACTAATAATTGGTGCTTTTTGATTAAAGGCTTATAAATGAAGCATAATGAATGGCATCACGTAGTTTGGGATATATTGGATTACTTGGAAACTTTGTCGTAACTATTTTGGTTTTAAATTTTGTCACAATATAGAAAAATGAGCTAGCTTAACGTGGGCATTGGATTTGTGTAATTTTGAACTCTAAATCAAAATTTACGGACGATTTAGTGTGTACATGTCAAGTTAATCGGCCAGTTAAAATGATCGTTTTAAACTGATCATTGATGCTCCTTGAGTAAAGGCTTATAAATCAAGCGTAATGCATACCATTACTCAGTTTGGGATAGATTGGATTATTTGAAGGCTTTGTCTTAGATATTTCAATCTTAAATTTTTTCACAATATAGAAAATTAAGCGAGCTTAACATGAGCATTGGATTCGTTTCATTCTGAACTCTAAATCAAAAGTTACGAACGATTTACTGCGGAAATGTCAAGTTGATCGGCCAGTTAAAATGATCATTCTGAACTAATCATTGGCACTCCTTGATTAAAGGCTTATAAATGAAGCATAATGAATGGCATCACGAAGTTTGGGATACGTTGGATTACTTGGAGCCTTTGTAGTTGGTCTTTTAGTCTCAAATGTTGTCACAATATGGAAAATTGAGCTAGATTAACGTGTGCATTGGGCTCGTGTCATTTTGAGCGATAAATCAAAATTTAAAGAGGATATATTGCGGACATGTCAAGTTAATCAGCGTTAAAATGATCATTCTAAACTTATCACTTGTGCTCCTTGAGTAAAGGCTTATAAATGAAGTGTAATGCATGGCATCACGCAGTTCAGGATAGATTGGATTACCTAAAGGCTTTGTCGCAGCTATTTTGGTGTTAACTTTTATGAAAATATAGAAAATTGAGGTAGATTAATGTAAGCGTTGGATTCGTGTCGTTCTCTAAATCAAAAGTTACCAACGATGTCATGCGGACATGTCAAGTTGACCAACCAGTTAAAATGATCATTCTAAACTAATCATTGGTGCTCCTTGTGTAAAGGCTTATAAATGAAGCATAACGCATGGCATCACGCAGTTCAAGATAGATTGGATTACTTGGAGGCTTTGTCGTAACTATTTTGGTGTTAAGTTTTCCCACAATATAGAAAATTGATATAGCTTAACTCTAAATCAAAAGTTACGAACGATTTACTGCGGACATGACAAGTTGATCGGCCTGTTAAAATGATCATTCTAAACTGATCGGTGGTGCTCTTTGAGTTAAGGCTTATATACAAAGCATAATGCATGACATCACACTGTTTGGGATGCATTGGATTACTTGGAGACTTTTTCATAGCTGTTCCAGTTGCAAATGTTGTCACAATACGGAAAATTGAGCTACCATAACGTGGGCGTTGGATTTGTGTCATTTCTATCTCTATTCCAACAGTTAAAGACGATTTAGTGCGGACATGTCAAGTTGATAAGTATTAAAATGATCATTCTAAACTAACAATTGGTGCTCTTTGAGTAAAGGTTTATAAATAAAGCATAATGCATGGAATCACGCAGTTCGGGATAGATTGGATTACTTAAAGGCTTTGTCATAGCTTTTTTATTGTTAACTATTATCAAAATATAGAAAATTGAGCTAGCTTAACGTGGGCGTTGGATTTGGTCATTCTGAACTCTAACTCAAAAGTTACGGACGATTTAGTGCAGACATGTCAAGTTGATCGGCCTGTTAAAATGATCATTCTAAACTGATCATTGGAGCTCCTAGAGTTAAGGCTTATATATGAAGCATAATGCATGACATCACACCATTTGGGATACGTTGGATAACTTGGAGGCTTTTTTGTAGCTCTTTGACTATCAAATATTGTCACAATATGGAAAATGTAGCTTATTTAACGTAGCCGTTGGATTTGTGTCATTTTGAGTTCTAATTGAAAGGTTAAAAACGATTTAGTACAGACATGTCAAGTTGATCAGCGTTAAAATGATCGTTTTAAACTTATCACTAGTGCTCCTTGGGTAAAGGCTTATAAATGAAGTATAATGCATGGCATCACGCAGGTCGGGATAGATTGGATTACTTAAAGGCATTGTCGGAGGTATTTCGGTGTTAATTTTTATCAATATATTTACAAGATTAAGCTAGCTTAATGTGGGTGTTGGATTCGTGTAATTCAGAACTCTAAATGAAAAGTTAGTGACAATTTAGTGTGGACATGTCGAATTGATCGGCATGTTAAAATGATCATTCTAAACTGATCAATTGTGCTCCTTGAGTAAGGGCTTCTAAATGAAGCATAATGCATGGCATCACGCAGTTTTGGATATATTGGATTACTTGGAGGCTTTTCGAAGCTCTTTCAGTCTCAAATGTTGTCACAATATGGAAAATTGAACTAGCTTAAAATGGGCTTTGGATTCGTGTCATTTTGAGCTATAATTCAAAAGCTAAAGCCGATTTATTGCGGACATGTTAAGTTGATCAGTGTTAAAATGATCATTCTAAACTTATAATATGTGCTCCTTTAGTAAAGGCTTATAATGAAGCATAATGCATGGAATCACGCAGTTCGGTATAGATTGGATTACTTAAAGGCTTTGTTTTAGCTATTTTGGTGTAATATAGAAAATATAGAAAATTGAGCTAGCTTAATATGGGCGTTAGATTCGTGTCATTCTGAACTTTAAAAAAAAGTTATGGACAATTTAGTGCAGAAATATAAAATTGATCGGCCTATTAAAATGATCATTCTAAACTGATCACTGGTGCTCCTTGAGTAGAGGCATATAAATGAAGCATAATGCATGGCATCACGTAAATTTGCATATATTTGATTACTTGGGGGGTTTTTTCGTAGCTTTTTCAGTCTGAAATGTTGCCACCATACGGAAAATTGAGCTAATTTAATGTGGGTATTGGATTCGTGTCATTTTGAGCTCGAATACAAAAGGTTAAAGACAATTTAGTGCGGACATGTCAAGTTGATCAGCTAGTTAGAATGATCATTCTAAATTGATCATTGGTGCTCTTTGAGTAAAAGCTTATAAGTGAAACGTAATGCATGGGATCATGCAGTTTGGGAAAGATTAGATTAGTTGGTGGCTTTTTCGTACTTATATAGCTTAACGTGGGCATTGGATTCGTGCCATTTTGAACTCTAAATCAAAACTTACAGACGATACAGTGCGGACATGTCTGTTTAAATGATTATTCTAGAGTGATCACTGGTGCTCGTTGAGTAAAGGCTTATAAATGAAGCATATAGCATGGCATCACCAATTTGGGAAACATTGGATTATTTGGAAACTTTTTCGTTTTTCTTTCAGTCTGAAAGGTTGTCATAATACTAAAAATTGAGCTACCCTAACGTGGGCGTTGGTTTCGTTTCATTTTGAACTCTAATTAAAAGGTTAAAGACGATTTAGTGCGGACATGTCAAGTCGATCAACTAGTTAAAATGATGATTCTAAACTCATCATTGGTGCTCCTTGAGTAAAAGCTTATAAATGAAACATAATGTATGGCATCATGCAATTCGGGATAGATTAGATTACTTGGAGGATTTGTCATAGCTAATTGGGTCTTAAATTTTGTCACGATATACAATATTGAGCTTGCTTAACGTTGGCGTTAGATTTTTGTCATTTTGAAGTCTGAGTCAAAAGTTACAGACTATTTAGGGTGGACATGCACTACAAGAAACCATAAATATTTTTGATGGCCATTCTGACGGAAAAAATTTCGTTAGAATATTTCGATGGTTTGTCGGTGGTTTTCCGACAGATTGCCGAGCGATGTCAACTCATTGATATGTAATCGGTAAATCTTGATGCCTACAGTACCATCAAGAATTCAATGGTAAAACCCAACGGCCATCAGTCGAATTACCGATGACATCAACGACGTCAAGTTCTCCTCGCTAAACTATTGGTACGTTCTGACGAAATCAAAACCGTCTGGCTTTACGGACTACTTCCTGACAGATTTGCTTTTTCAAATGCCATCGGTAATCCATCAATAATATATTGGTTGACCGATTCTGCGTAATTATTTTTTAAGTTGACTATATCCTTAAGTCTTCAGCATTCCGTCGGTATTTCCGATGACTTTCCGACGATGTCCTATTTTTTAGCAGTTGTTTGTTTGAGCGATCCGTAAATCTTGAGGGTCATCGGAAACTGTCTGGAAATGGTCGGAAACAATTGGAAATCCTTTGGACAAAACGTAGCAAACTTCATGCGGATATTCTTAAGAATCTTAAAAAATCATTTAAAAATTCGTGATAATCTGTTAAAAATTCGTGATAATCTTGTAATTTCAATTATAAAAAATACGCTCTGCTCCTTCATAGTTTCACCATAACAAAAAATCTTAACAAAATGTCTTATTCAGGTTCTTATGATTATTTTTGTTCGTGGATGGATAAACCTTGTTATGATTCAACTATGGGGAAATTGGCAGATGAATTTGCGCAAGGTGTTGAGGAATTCATGACATTTGCATCAAACAATAGTATGACATCGGAATAAGGTAATATGTATTGTCCATGTAATAAATGTCAAAATTATAGATTAATCTGTGTTAGAGAAATACGTAATCATTTGTATAGGACTGGATTTATGCCGGGTTAAAAAATTTGGTATTCACATGGAAAAACTGATGCAACGATGAAATATTATGGTAATACTTCAAAAAGGTTAGATAGTACTAATGTTAAAGTAGAGGAACCGGCATCAAAAGTTGATATAAATGGTAGTACTGTTCAGATGGTGAATGATGTGTTTTGTGAACAAAGAGCATCGTACACTAAATTTAGGAGTAAAATAGAGGAACCGAATTCGGAAGCCCAGAAAGTTTTTGATATGTTAGATGAATCCAAGCAGCATTTGTATAAAGGATGTAGAGATGGATTAATTATCGCCTTTATCTGATGCAGAAGGTTGATGACGATAAAGACGAATTTCAACTTGGTTGAAGATTGTGTGAATGTGATTGCTGATTTTGTCAAAGATATATTACCTGAAGATTATGAGATTCAAAAACTTGTAGCTGATCTTGGATAGCCATCTCAGATGATCGATGTATATATTGGCAATTGCGTGATCTATTGGAGAAATGATGAAAACCGCATGAAGTGCCGATTTTGTCACAAACCTCGATTTCAAGAGACAAGCAGCAGAGTACCTATTCTGCATAAACAGATGTGGTATTTGTCATTAATAGAGAGGGAGGTTATATCAATCTGAACACACGGCAAAGCCTATGAGATGGCATGCAGAACATAACTCAAATGGAGAAATTGTGCATCCCTCGAAAACAGAAGCATATTAACATTTTAAAGAGGTTTATCCTAGTTTTGCATATTAGCCTAGGAACATATATCTCGGGTTATCTATAGATGGATTCAACCCTTTTTGGAAGCATGGGAGGCAATATTCGTTGTGGCCAGTTATCGTGACACCTTATAATTTGCCTCCTTCGTTGTGCGTGAACGAGAATTTTTGTTTCTAACAATTCTCGTCCCCGGTCTAGAGCATTCTAAGCGATCGTTTGATATTTTCTTGCAGCCACTAATTCATGGGTTAAAAATGTTGTGGAAAAATGGTTTCGAAGCATTCGTTGTTTCCAACAACATTACTTCTTGATGCGAGTAGTACTTATGTGGACCATAAGTGATTTACCAGCATATTGTACGTTATTAGGATGGTTGACGCATGGAAGGTTAACATACCCATATTATCAAGATAATACTGATGGGTTCCAACTAAAACACAGACGAAAGACTAGTTGGTTTGATTATCATCGATGATTTCTCCCAGAAGATCATCCATATCGCCGGAGCAAGACATTTTTTAGGAAACACAAAATTTTTTTTGATGGTCCACCTCCTATGCTTGACGGGAATTATATGATGACTAAACTTAGAGATTTTGGTGTTGAGAGAACGGATTCATGTGGAGGTAAAGGACATTACCCATTTGATGGCTGGGGCGAATACCATAATTGGCACAAGAAGAGTATTTTTGGGGATTTACCATATTGGAAAGACCAATTTAGATGTTATGCAAATTTAGAAGAATTTTTTTTATAACATAATGAATACCGTTCTAAATGTGCAAGGAAAAAAGAAAGATAATGGAAAGCTAGATTGGATTTTGCCGGATATTTGTTCCTGGAACGAACTACATGTAATGTCAAATGGAAAATCATTGTCTCCCGAATTCCGGTTGGATGCGCATGCAAAAGACAAGTTCGTTGAGTGGATTAAACATAGTGTCAAATTTTCAGACGGATACACATCTAATCTTCGTAATTGTGTTGATACTATTGAACGCAAATTTTCAGGGATAAAAAGTCATGATTGTAATGTTGTCATGCAAAAACTATTTCCATTTTCCTTTAGCGATCTTCTGCCTAAAAACGTTCACAGAGCAATTGCAGGTACGTTTACATTATTTTATATATAATTAATCATAATTTTAAATATTATATAATATTAATTTTATATTATACTGGGATTGGTGCTTTTTCCAAGATTTATTTACAAGATCACTTAGTGGAGATGATATTCGAAATTTGGAGGAAAAAATACTGGTTCTCATTTGTAACCTTGGGAAATTTTTCCACCAGCGTTTTTTGATGTTATGAAATATCTTCCTATTCACCTCCATAGAGAAGCAGCGCTTGGAGGACCTATCCAGTACCGATGGATGTATCCTTTTGAAAGATATATGTTCCACCTAAAGAAAAAAAAGTTTAAAAATCTTGTCAGCGTTGAAGGTTCAATTGTCGCACAAAGTATTAATGAAGAAACATCTAATTTTGCCAGCTTATATTTTCCATCGCAAGTCCAATAAAAAAATAGATGACCTGCATGACATGATGATGGATGAGAAAAACCAAGCTATCAAATGTATGTGCCAGAAGTATTTACACAAATTGAACATTTAAGCTGAAAAAGGAAAACACGATGCCTATCAGAGGAGGAACACAGTCACTTCCATCTGTATATTTTGACAAATTGTGATGACGTTTTGGAGTATGAAAGGTACATTCAATTATTATAATTTATTTTATTATTATAATTTATTTTTAATTATTTTGTTTATAATTAATAGGATATACATGGATCAAATACATGTTCATTGCTCAAATTACACAGAGAATTAGTTGGTCAAACTTAAAAAGAGCAAATTTACAAGATGGTTGCACTTTTATGTCAGTGTTACCACAATTATATAATTTTTAATAATAGTTTCCTCTTTATATATATAAATATTTAGTTGAGTGCATTCAATTATTTTGAAAGTTATTACGCATCCTACTAAAAGGATAACGTTTTCCACGTAGTTAGTTGAGTTGGTGAGTGGGCTGGTTCATAGATCATTGGGCTTCGATTACCAAGGAATAGAGACTTTACAAATAAAGCCCGAAGATTGGTATTCTATCGCTGTAATTTTATATGTATATGGTTACAATTGTTTACGTTCGCAATATGCCTATGATGTGGCACCAGGTGGCCTCTTAGCGAGTGTGAGTCCTACATTTACTGCAAAATATTATCCAATGTACTGTACTCATGGATATGTTTTTAAGAGTCATCGCGAAGTAAACTTACAAACAACTTGTAATTATGGTCTATCATCTCAATCTGGTGAAATTGTATACAACAGTGTTTTTCGTGAAATATTAGAAGGTCACTATCCAGGAATGATTGATTTGAGGTGTATTGTATTCTACTGTGAGTGGTATGAGCCTGTCATGGGTCAACGTCAAGACGAATTCGGTGTTACTTCTGTCCACTCTCGTAAGCGATATCAAAATATGATCCTTTTATATTTGCATCACAGGCGGACAGGTTTGTTACATTCGACATCCTCGTGTGAGGAACAAGCACGATCTTTGGATTACAGTTATATCAATACATCCTAGAGGACTGGTATGTGTTGTTTCCGAACAAGACCCTATGTAGCAAATCACAATTGGTAACTTAGGTTCCATAGAGATTTCTCTTGAAGTTAACCTTGTTGTTGATGATACCACGGACACAGATTGCAATGTTTCAAGATTTAGAAGAAGAGATTGGCGAGTATGAGGACGAAAACTCAGCTACTTCGGAATGTTCATCAGCTTCAGATTATATCTGTGATAATAATGTTTTAGTTTTTATGATATTTTAATTTTCAGTGTTAAATAATATTTTTTTTGAAAATTTTGTCTCTGTTCGATGGAGTTCCGACGGAATTATAACATCCATCGCTAAACCATCGGATTCCCGACGTCTTATGGTATTGGTACACCTCGTGTATCTTTGGAAACACTAAATACACTTTCCGATGGAGTGTCGATGGCTTTGTTATATCCGTCGGCGTGCCGTCGGAAATTCCATTTGGATTCCTAACGATTTAGGGTATTGGTAATATACCCTCTCGTGTCAGAGAATCCATAGAAACACCGGAGACTATATCTGACGGCTTTCCGAAGGCTTTGTTACATCCGTCTGAATTCCATCTATAATATCCGACGACGGTGCGATGAAAAGTATTTATAATATAGACTATAGTAGATTTAAAATTATTAAAAATTGTATGGTTGGACAAAACAAAATGGTACATATTTCTAATGTTATATACTAGATATTTGTTTCAAAATAACCATTTTTATAAACAGTTCCACTACAAATCAAAAACCGTAGTTAGGGAACTTGTAGTCAATAGAACAATACTATTAACAATACTATAAGCAAGCTAAACATAAACAAACTTCAAAATTTAATTAAATAATAAATTTCTTTAGATCAAATAAATTAATGTTGATATTTTTTAAAATTCTTAATAATTTTTGAAATTATATTTTAAAATAGAAAAATTATATTTTGTTAATTCCGATGGATTTCCGTCAGAAGGCCATCTAATCATATTCGTCAGAAGGTCGTCGAACATATACAACATGGACTGACTATTTCGCGTACATGCAGGGATTTCGGTATTCGTCGGAAATCCATCATAAATGACTGACAGATTTCCGACGCTATTAAAATATATGATAGGATTGTAAGTTACTACGTGGGTTTTCGCAAAAATATTTATTATATAACCGACGGATTACCGACGGTAATTTCTATCAGAAATATCTAATATAACCTACAAACCAACTCCTCGTATTTCAGTTCTAATCCTGTTTTCTCTCCCAGCCCCTTCCCTTCCGCCACTGTTATCGCCAGAACTTCCTGATACAAGCTTCGATTCAAGGCTGTATGCGCGTGGGCTGTGTGGAGAAGATTAGGTGAGAAACTCAACCTTAGGCTTCTGGATGGGGGTTTTCTGGTTGGTAAAAGATGGAAGGGTGAAGTGAACTACACGAGGGGTGAAGTGAACTACACTAGGGGTGATGAACCTCGTGAAAAATCACAAAATTAGAGCTAGGAGGGCTGGTGTCAACTAGGTTCTAAGCGTACAAGTCTCTTAAGAGAATAACTTGTAGAAAGAAAATTCGATCTTTATTAATTATCAAAAAGGTTGTCGAACTACAATGCTGGAAGGAGCCTTATTAATATGCTCGACAGCTTGAACTTCTAGGGTCGACTCAAGAAAATAAATGGAACACTTATAAAAGTGCACAAATGGAAAACTTACAAAAGTGCACAAATGGAAAACTTACAAAAGTGCATAACCGAAAAGGACTTATTCCTAAAATATCTTTGACTCAAAAAATGTAAATAATCTAAATCCTACCCTGCAAAACGGAAAGAGGCAAATATCTAATTTGAAAACTTACCTTTCTTACCTCACGGCCAAGAAATGGAAGGTGGCCGTCCTTGTGACATGCACGCACCTTGCTCCTAGTCTTCGACTTGGAGTAGGGTTAGGAATCTTTTGGCCCTGACCTCTCTTGCCACTAAAGCCCAAGTCTCTGAAGTCCCTTGCATTGTTGTGAAGCCTTTGGACTCCTTTTTGCACTTCTCGCCAAATGTCCCTTGTCGATCATCTTCTAGGACCTTGTCGACCCACAAGCTGAATTTGTGGAAGAGCGCCCTTGATCTGCTCCTTGTCATTGCTCCTGTTCGCACAACTAGTGTAGAGACTTCCTCTAGATGCATGTCTTGAAGCTGGTAGCTTATCTAGTACGAGTCTCCTTGTGTAGATGTGGAAATCGTGGTGTAATCGGCTGGATCGGCTGTACCAGCTGGATCGGCTGTACCAGCTGGACTGTGCGAGGTACTGGCTGAAATGTCATCCCAGCCGGCCAAGTTGATTCCGGAGCCTGCGGCATCACCAATTGGACCGGCGGTGTTATCCACGCCGCCACGAGTTGGGCCAGAGGTTTGGGCCTCTCCGCCGGCAATGTTGGTCGGTCCAGCCTGGCTGGTCAAAGGCCTGGCGGTACCGCTTGCACCGGCAGACGTGTCAAATGGCCCGGCTGTCTCGGGCAAGCTCCCTGGTCGCCCAGTCTGGTCTCCTGGCCGGCCATACGACCTGATGTCCCCATCACTTCCTCTCGCCTCACCTTCCGCCACTGTCATTGCCGGAAATTTCCTCTCGCCTTGGTAAGTTCAGACGCCGGAAATGTAAGTTTTGCCCAAAAATTCCCTCCCTTAAAATTGATTAAGCGTCCACATTTCTTTTAAGTCTTCTTGTTTATTTTCCTCCGTATCATCCTCATCAATATCAAACTTGATATACAAAGTTTTAATCTTAAATTATATTGCAAGTACAGAGTAAAAAACTTAGATTAGCAAAAAAAAAATAGATTAGAGATGTGTATTGGGTTAGTGATATTAGAAGATTATGTATGTGGATTTCAGTTTTGGAGAGATTTAAGTGAATTTGAATGAGTTAGCGAATTTATAAGATCTTTAGTTAAAATATAACATTTTCTAGGGAGTTTAGGAGTATTTTGTTTGGTTAAAAATAGAAACTAATGAAAAAAAAATAACAGTAAGGTTTATTGCATCTACGAAGGTAATGCTGAAATATCGTAAAAAGAATGCTATTGATCACATATATAACTAACCCTAATTATCAACTTTAGAAGTCCTCAACTATAACCATTCGTATCGAGCAGCCCATTAACCGTCGAGTAAAAACATTTTGCTAATCTAAGTTTTTTTTTGTAAACATAACTACATTTTTGATGTTTCCGACTAATCATATGATTGAGGATCGATTTGTTCTATTGTAAATTCACGGAGTTGAGGGATCCATGAATCCAACTAAAGACAATTGATCTTTTGAACATACTTTAAAAAAATCTTTTGAGTAAGATTTTGTTAGACAACTAAAACTAATTTAGTATTTTTTTAGTAAATTTGGCACAATTCAGTAATTTCTTAATTACAACACTATTTAGTATTAATAATATATATATTCTAGTATTTTTTAGCTTTTCATAGGGTTTAAAATGAATATTTGATTTTTTATTTTAATTATTGATTTTTTTTATTTAATATTTGTGAATATAAAGTTGATTTATGTAAACGCTATGATAAATGTATATTTTATCATTATATTTTCTATTTTATATAATATAACAAGTTTTTAATTACAAAAATGATTTACTATTATGAAAAGATATATCTTAGGTTTCAAATATTTAAACTGTTGTATATGTGAAAATTTATATTTTTAACACGATCAACATTTTGAATCCAATTATTACAAGAAGTTTAAAAGAAAAATGATTAAAAATGATAAAAAAATTTCCGCATAAAATAGAGAAAATAGTAAATATCTTTTGAGTAAGATTAAACAACTATTTTTTAACGACTAAAATTAAATTTTATTATTAATTTACATGATTAAAATATTTGGATATTTTAAAATTGGGTTTAGAATATAAATCACAAATAACAAATATAGATAAACTAATAAAATATCATAATCACAATGTCTTAAAGGTCGTATCAAGAGTAGCAAAGACGTGATGATTCGTCTAATTCGAGTTTTATACCAACTCAAGTTACAAAATCTGAAAATGATTCTTATCGGCCACTGACAATTGAAGAATTAACATACTGGAAGTGAACTTTTTACTTTTCTTGATCCGATACGTCAAGGGAATTCGACATGGTATTTTAATTTTTTATAATTATATTTAAAATATTTATTTGAACGTTATTCTAGTAAAAAATCATAGGTTTGGTATTTCAAACAACGGAATAAGCAAATATATATTAAAGATGCTTCATTATCTATTGAACAAACCATATACAAAATTAAGAGATATTCCGTACGAAGAACGTCAGATTTGGTTCAGCACGTTTGCGGTACGTTAATTAATTTTAAATATTTAATTAGTTTAAATATTTTTTAGTAATATATAAATAAATTTCGTAACAAAAATTTACATGGGATCCCATGAACACAAAGGTGGTGGAAGAAGCTTTTCAAAAAGAGGTTGCGATACAATTTTCCTCCCACATGAATGAGTGGAAACAAAAGTGGAAAAGGGAAAAAACAAACCAAAAGGGTTAAAAGAGTCGGCTTGGAGCAAATTGATTTGTTATTGGGAATTTTCTAGCGCTGAGGCTATCTCGAGAACTAATTCAAAAAATCGGAAGAGCGACCGAGGAGGCAAAGATATTTACATTCACAATGTTGGATCGAATAGTTTTCTGAAACAAACCGATCAATTCGTAAATTTATTATTATATTAGTTTTATTTATTATTATTTGAAACTTTTTAAATATTTGTTTAGTATTTTTTTAATTTTAGGCACAAGAATTTGGAGAGCCTCTAGATCACTTGCAACTTCTCGAGGCCATCCACTCCAACAAAAGACTGGTGTCATCCAAGATGGTCTCGTTACTGAGATCATCGAAAAAGTGAAAAATAGAAAAAGTGATATTTTGTTTCAGCAGCTTCAAGTTGGTTCTTTATTTTCGGTCGGCGAATTGCCTCGTTATTACATGAACCGTATGATTCTTAATGTAAGTTTGATTTTACTTTTTTATTTATTTTTATATGTAATATTATAATATTTTCTAATAATATTTTAATTTTTTACAGCAAATACCATTTTCGAAGGGTCATCATCCATGACTCGGTATAGTTGCAGATACCAGTGGTACAACATCTGCGGATGGAAATGAGGAGAACACCGAATTAAACAAAAAAATGGCGACTATGCAGATATAGATGACTAAGCTGAAAACTTTTGTAGATTTTATGAAAACTAAATTCCCGGATTATCAAGATGGATTTTTCCTCTTTGTGTTCCTTCTCCCATGTAATTTATAGATTTTATATTTCAAAACAATTAAAATTAAAAATTATTATATTTTTAATTTGAAATATTATTTTTTATTTAATTGTTTTAATATTTTTATTAATATTTAAAAATATTTTTTAAATTTCAAAAATTTTAAATTTTATTTAAAAAATATTTATGTAAAAAAATTTTAAAAATTAATAAATTTTTTATTGTAAGTGTTTGGTTATTTCAAACGGAAAGAGTTGTCAGAAAACCGAGAAATGTCTGACGGATAGAGTTATCGCTAATCCGTCAGAATTACCAATTGGCAGAATTCCATCGGGAAGTGTCGATGGCTCTATTTCATTGGGTTTGCATCGGTTGTGTCGGTTGTTTCCGACGCCATGTATCATCGGTATTAAGTATGCCATTCCCAATGGCCATTTTCATCGGTAGTCATCAACGAAGTACCGACGGACAAGTTCCATCGCAAATACATCTGTAATGTCCGACGGAACCTGCCCATCGAATATCCGTTGGTTATTGCCAATGGGTGGAGTTCATCACAAATCCGTTGGTAATTCCCAACTATTTCCAGATGCTTATGATTTCCAACAAAATAGTCCCGACCGATATATTTTGTTCGAAATCCGTCCGAAAAGGCATTTTTCGACAGATTTCCGACAAATACTGTCGTCGGGAAATATATGTTTTCTTGTAGTGATCTCAAGTTGATTGTACTATTAAAATGATCATTCTAAACTTATTATTGGTGCTCCTTGATTAAAGGCTTATAAATGAAGCATAATGCATGACATTACGCTATTTGGGATAAATTGGATTAGTTCGAGACTTTTTCGTAGCTCTTTCAGTATACAATGTTGTTACAATATAGAAAATTTACCTAGCTTAACGTTGGTGTTGGACTCATGTCATTTTGAGCTCTAATTCAAAGGTTACGGACGATTTAGTGCGGACATGTCAAGTTGATCATCTAGTTAAAATGCTCATTTTAAATTGATCATTGGTGCTCCTTGAGTATAGGCTTATAAATGAAACATAATACATGACATCACGCAGTTTGGGAGATATTGGAATAATTGGAGGCATCGTCATAGCTATTTCGGTCTTCAATTTTGTCACAATATAGAAAATTCAGCTAGTTTAAAGTGGGCATTGGATTCTTGTTATTTTGAACTCTAAATCAGAAGTTATAGACGACTTAGTACGTACATGTAAAGTTTATCACCCAATTAAAATGATCATTCAAAACTGATCATTGGGGATCCTTGAGTAAAGGCTTATAAATGAAGCATAATACATGGTATCACGCAGTTTGAGAGAGATTGAAATACTTCGAGGTTTTGTCGTAGCAATTTTGATGATAAATTCTTTCACAATATAGAAAATTGAGCTAGCTTAACGTGGGTGGTTGATTCATGATGTTTTGAACTCTAAATCAAAAGTGATGGAAGATTTATTGTAGACAAATCAAGTTGATTGGCCAGTTGAAATGATCATTCTAAAGTTATCATTGGTGTTCCTTGAGTAAAGGTTTATAAATGAATCATAATGCAAGGGATCACACAGTTTGGGATACATTGGATTACTTGGAGGCTTTTTTGTAGCTCTTTTAGTCTCAAATATTGTCACAATATAAAAAATTGAGCAAGCTTAAAGTTGACGTTGGATTCGTGCCATTCTGAACTCTAAATCAAAACTTATTGATGATTTAGTGCGGACATATAGAGTTGATTAGCCAGTTAAAATGATCATTCTAAACTGATCATTTGTGCTCCTTGAGTAAAGGCCTATAAATGAACCATAATGTATGGCATCATGCATTTTCGGATAGATTGGATTATTTGGAGGCTTTGTCATAGCTATTTCGGTCATAAATTTTTTTTACAATATACGAAATTGAGCTAGCTTAATCGTGGGTGTTGGATTCGTGTAATTTTGAACTTTAAATCAAAAGTTACAAACGATTTAGTGCGGACATGTCAAGTGGATATGGCAATTAAAATGATCATTCTAAAATTATCATTGATGCTCATTTAGTAAAGGCTAATAAATGAAGCATAATGCAGGACATCACGCAATTTGGGATACATTGGAATAAATGGAGGGTTTGTCATCGCTCTTTCAGTATCAAATGTTGTCAAAATATAAAAAATTGAGCTAGATTAATGTAGGCATTGGATTCTTGTCATTTTGAACTGTAAATCAACTGTTAGGGATGAGTTAATGCGGACATGTCAAGTTGATAAGCTTGTTAAAATGATCATTTTAAATTAATCATTGGTGCTCACTGAGTAAAGGCTTATAAATGAAGCATAATGCATGACATCATGTAGTTTGGGATACATTGGATTATTTGGAGGCTTTCACATTGCTTTTGCAATCTCAAATGTTGTCCAATATTGATAATTGAGCTAACTTAACGTGGACGTTGAACTCATTTCATTTTGAGCTCTACATCAAAATTTAAAGACGATTTAGTGCGCATATGTCAAATTGATCAGCTAGTTAAAATGATCATTCTAAACTTATCATTGATGCTCGTTGACTAAAAGCTTGTAAACAAACCATAATGCATGGCATCATGCAGTTCGGGATAAATTGGATTACTTGTAGGCTTTCTTAAATTTTGTCAAAATACAGAAAATTGAGCTAGATTAATGTGGGTGTTGGATCCGTGTCATTTTGAACTCTAAATGAAATGTTACAAATGATTTAGTGCGGACATGTCAAGTTCATCAGCCAGTTAAAATGATCATTCTAAATTTATCATTGGTGCTTCTTGAGTAAAGACTTATAAATGAAACATAATGCATGGCATCAAACATTATGGGATAGATTGGATTATTTGGAGGCTTTCTCTTAGCTATTTCGGTCTTAAATTTTGTCACAATATAGAAAATTAAGCTATCTTAATGTGGGCGTTGGAGTCATGTAATTTGGTGCTCTAAGTCAAAACTTGCGGAATATTTAGTGTGGACATGTCAAGTTGATCATCTAGTTAAAATGATCATTCTAAACTGATCATTGGTGCTACTTGAGTAAAGACCTATAAATGAAGTATAATGCATGGTATCACGTAGTTTACAATAGATTGGATTACTTGGAGGCTTTGTAGTACGTCTTTCAGTCTCTAATGTTGTCATAATATAGAAAATTGAGCTAGCTTATCGTGGGCATTGGACTCATGTCATTTTGACCTCTGAATTAAAAGTTACAGACAATTTAGTGCATCATCCAGTTAAAATAATAATTCTAAACTGATCGTTGGTGCTCCTTGAGTAAAAGCTTATAAATGAAGTATAATGCATGGCATCATGCAATTTGGGATACATTGGATTACTTGGAGGGTTTGTAGTAGCTCTTTCAGTATCAAATGTTGTCACAATATGAAAAATTGATCTAGGTTAACGTGGGCACGGTAACATCATTTTGTGCTCTGAATCAAAAGTTAAAGACGATTTAGTGGGGACATGTCAAGTTGAGCTTCTAGTTAAAATGATCATTCAAAACTGATTGTTGGTGCTCCTAGAGTAAGCGCTTATAAATGAACCGTAATGCATGACATCACACAGTTTTGGATAGATTGGATCATTTGGAGGCTTTGTCGTAGCTTTTTTGGTCCTTAATTTTGTCACAATATAGACAATTGAGCTAGTTTAACGTGTGGGTTGGATTCGTGTTATTATGAACTCTAAATATAAAGTTACGGGCGATTTAGTGCGGACATGTCAAGTGATCAGCTAGTTAGAATGATCATTATAAACTTATCATTGGTGCTCCTTGAGTAAAGGCCTATAAATGAAGCATTATGCATGACCTCACGCTGTTTGGAATAGATTGGATTACCTGTAAACTTTGTCATAGCTATTTTGGTATTAAATTTTGTCACAATATAGAAAATTAAGCTATCTTAACATGGGCATTGTATTCGTGTCATTTTGAACTCCAAATCTAAAGTTACGGACGATTTAGTGCATATATGTCAAGTTGATCGGCCACTTAAACCGATCATTGTAAACTGATCGTTGTTGCTGCTTGAGTAAAGGCTTATAAATGAAGCATAATGCATGACATCACGCAGTTTAGTATTCATTGTATTACTTGGAAGTTATGCAGTAGCTCTTTCAGTATCAGATGTTGTCACAATAGTGAAAATTGAGGTAGCTTAACGTGGGCGTTGGACTCTTGTCATTCTGACCTCTAACTTAAAAGTTAAAGAGGATTTAGTGTGGACATATCAAGTTGATGGGCCAGTTAAAATGAATATTCTAAACTGATCATTGGTGCTCCTTGAGTAAAGGGTTATAAATCAAATATAATGCATGGCATCACGCAGTTTGGGATACATTGGATTACTCGGAGGGTTTGTAGTAGCTCTTTCAGTCTGAAATGCTGTCACAATAGGGAAAATTGAAGTAGCTTAACATGGGGGGTTGGACTCTTGTCATTCTGAGCTCTAACTCAAAAGTTAAAAACTATTTAGTGCGGAAATGTCAAGTTGATCAGTTAGTTAAAATGATCATTCTAAACTGATCATTGGTGCTCCTTGAGTAATGACTTATAAATAAAGTATAATGCATCACATCACGTAGTTTAAGATATATTGGAGTACTTGGGGGCTTTGTCATAGCTATTTTGGTTTTATATTTTATCACAATATAGAAAATTGAGCTAGCTTAACGTGGGCGTTGGAGTCGTGTCATTTTGAGCTCTAAATCAAAAGGTAAAGCCGATTTAGTGCGCACATGTCGAGTTGATCAGCTAGTTTAATGATCATTCCAAACTGATCATTGGTGCTCATTGAGAAAAGGCTTATAAATGAAGAATAATGCATGGCATCACGCAGTTTTTGATACATTGGATTACTTCGAGGCTTTGTAATAGCTCTTTCAGTATCAAATGTTGTCACGATATGGAAACTTGAGCTATCTTAACGTAACCGTGTGACTGATGTCATTTTGAGGTCTAAAACAAAAGTTACGGATTACTTAGTGAGGACATGTGAATTTGATCATCCAATTAAAATGATCATTCTAAACTGATCATTGGTGCTCCTTGAGTAAAGACTTATAACTGAAACATAATACATGGCATCACGAAGTGCTCCTTGATCACTGCTAGTGTCTTGTCAACACCAAAGTGGCCTATAAGACCTCCTCCATGAGCTTCTCTGGTAATAAGGACTCATAGAGATCCTTGTGGTATGCACAACCTTCTTTCCCGGAACAAGAACCCATCATGGATGTAGAACTTGCCATGACTCCCTATGCCACTCTCCTTGTAGCTCTCAGCAAAGTCAGGATCATCCTTATACAAGTCCTTGATGTGCTCGAATCCTAAGACTTTTGCTTCCATTGTAGATTTCAAAGCAAACCTCCTTGATAGTGCATCGGCTACCACATTATCTTTGCCCTTTTTGTACTTGATGACATAAGGGAAGGTTTCTATAAACTCCATCCACCTACCATGTCTTCTCTTGAGGTTGGTTTGCCCTGTAAGGTGTTTGAGAGCCTCGTGATCAGTGTGGATCACAAACTCCTTGGTCAAAAAGTAATGTTGCCAAGTCTCCAAAGCTCGGACTAGGGCATAGAGCTCCTTGTCGTAGGTGGGGTAATTCAGTGAGCCCCCACCTAACTTCTCACTGAAGTATGCCACTGGCCTTCCTTCTTGGGTTAGCACTGCTCCTATGCATATTCCAGAGGCATCACACTCCACTTCAAACGTCTTGTTGAAGTCGGGCAGGACTAGCACTGGTGCATGCGCGAGGCTGTCCTTCAAGGCCTGGAATGCCTTCTCTTGAGCTTCTCCCCAGCTGAACCGCACATTCTTCTTCACTACTACCGTCAATCGAGAGGCAATGCTGCTGAAGTTGGGCACGAATCTTCTGTAGAAGCTGGCAAGGCCGTGGAAGCTTCTCACTTGGGTGATGTTGCTCGGTGTTGGCCATTCTTGTATGGTTCGAATCTTTTCTTCTTCAACCTGTAAGCCTTGTGAACTTACAACAAAGCTGATGTACACCCTAAGAACTTGGTTCATAAGGCGCATGAAGGTGCTTGGGGCATTAGTCAAGCCAAATGGCATGACTGTCCACCCGTAGAGCCCTTGCTTTGTCTTGAAAGCAGTCTTCCACTCATCACCATCTTTCATTCTGACCTGGTGGTATCCACTCTTGAGGTCTATCTTGGAGAAGACCATGGCTCCACTCAGCTCATCTAGCATGTAATCCAGCCGTGGTATAGGATGCCGGTACTTGACTGTGATGTTGTTGATTGCTCGGCAGTCTACTGACATTCGTCAAGTCCCATCCTTCTTTGGGACTAGCAACACTGGTACAGCACATGGACTGAGCTTCTCTCGAACATAGCCGTTCTCCAGGAGCTCCTTAACCAGCTTCTCAAGCTCCTTGGACTCCTCTGGAGTCATCCGGTAGGCTGCTCGATTGGGGAAGGCTGCTCCGGGCACGAGTTTGATCTGATGCTCTATGCCGCGTAAGGGAGGCAAGCCTGATGGTATCTCCTAAGGGAATATGTCCTGGAACTTGTTGAGGAGGGCTGCTACTTCAGGAGGTAGCTCTACCTGTTCTTTTTCTACACTCAAAGCTTCTTTGAAAACCATTAATAACATTAAGTCCTTTGAGGCTAAAGCTCTCCGGACATGACTTTGTTGAATAAGAAAATTAGACTTAATGAGTTTCTTTTCCTTACTCATTTGTTGTTGCAGCTCATGTACCTGGCAGGTGTGAGAGGAGATAGGCTGGCCTTTCTCTTATCGTGCACAAAGCTGTAGAGATTGGTTCGGCCATCATGTGTTATCTCCTTGTCGAACTGCCATGGCCTTCCTAGCAGAAGATGGCCAGCTTGTATTGGGACTACGTCAAAAACTACCTGATCCTAGTATTTGTCCACACTGAATGGCATGGTTACTTGCTCATGGATCTTGAGCTCCACCTTGTCATCTAGCCATCTCAGTCGATATGGCCGGGGGTGCTTTGTCTTCTCTAAACCTAGCTTATCAAGTATATAGGCACTGGCCACGTTACTTCAAGAACCAGCATCTGTGATGAGATTACATACCTTTCCCTTGATGGTGCACCAGTTGTGGAAGATGTTCTCACTTTGAATGGTCTCGGAGGGGTCTACCATTGCACTGAGGATGCATCTAGTGACCAGTACTTCCCCCACATCAGGGTACTCTATGTCATCCTATTCTGCTTCTGGTTCAAAGTTCTCTTCATCTTGAAACTCATATTCTCCAGCTTCCATGATCAGCATAACTCGGTTGTTTGGGCACTCCCATAAGATGTGACCGCGACCCTTACACTTAAAGCAAGTGATATCACGTGATCTCTGAAGGTTAGAAGACTTACTAGGCTCTCTCTGGTCACGGGTTTGCTCAGGCGGCTTGCTCTTGAACCGCGATTCGATTTCTATACTCTTGCGCTTGTCTACGGGCTTGGTGCTAATGCTTGGTGCCCAAGGCGTCTTTGGTTTGCTGCGTATGTCTTGGCTCTTACGCCTGATGTGCTGCTCAGCCTGGACCGAGAGATGGAACAAGTCCTTGAAATCATTGTAGATTTGTCTCTCCACTTTTCGGCTGATCCTCTCTTGCAGTCCATCGAAGAATTGAGCCATCAATGCTTCCTCATCATCATTGAGCTCCAGCCTGTTCCTTAGCCTTTCAAACTCCTCGTAGTACTGCTCTATTGATCTTGTGCCCTGATCTTGTGACTGTTTACCCGATTGTAGGCATAGTCATCTCCATCCTCATGATGTCTAGGAGGCATCCTGTGGCTCTGTTGATGACCATAGGGCTCGTAGCCATTGCCCTCTGCTTCTGGTTGCCATGGAGGTCCTCTCGGCCTAGGGCAATAGCCGTGAGGCTGTGGTTCCTAATCACCATCTGGCTGGGGCCCCTCCTGTTCTGGCCATGCCCTAGGTGATCAGGAGCTTCAGCAGGGTCTTTGTCAGCCCCTATGTTTCTTATGGCCTGGAATCTCACCGGCCTCTCCACACGCTCCATCTTCTCGCCGATTGATGCGAGTTGTGTTTGGAGGGTGGTGAACATGGCCATCATGGCCTCGGTTGCATCTTGATTTCCTTCAGCCATCGTGTGATACCAGAAGAAAAAAAAGGTTAGTTTGCTCCTAAGAATTCTTTAGGAGGGTTTTCTTTTATAATAGAAAAAGATGCAAATAGAAAAGGAAAAATTAGAAACAAGGAAAGATTCTTAACAATTAATGTTGCAAATCTTAGCAATTAATGAAAATCTTCTAAATTTCTTTTTTTTCGATTTTCTTGATTTTCTTGTTTTTTATTTAACTTAATTAATAATGGAAAATATGTTTTTAACAAAAGGAAAAATGAGGTTGCAAGAAAAAGGATTAATCTAGACGCTAGTGATGCACATAGGAGCTAGATGCACTCGTTTTGATTTTTAGGTGTTATGTTTTTGATTTTTTTGAATGAAACTTAAACTAATGCACGAATTGGAAATAAGACTAAACTAAAAGATAGAAACAACCGGGTTTTAGGAGTTTAAGCTCTGATACCAAAATGATACAAGCCTTGAATCAATGCCGTAATAATCGCGGAGTGGTTGGAGAAGATTAGGCGAGAAACACGGCCTTAGGCTTCTGGATAGGGGTTTTCTTGTGGGTATTGGATGGTGGGGGTGAAGTGAACCACACGAGCAGTGATGAACCTCGTGATAAATCACAACTTAGAAGCTAGGAGGGCTGGTCTCAACTAGGGTTCTAAGTGATAGAGTTTTAGGAGAAACTCATAGGAAAAAGTTCTATCTTTATTAATAATCAAAAGTTGTCGAACTACAATGCTGAAGGAGCCTTATTAATATGCTCGGTAGCCTTGACCTTCTAGGGTCGACCCAAAATAAAAGTGGAAAAGTTACAAAAGTGTATAAGGAAAAATTACAAAAAGGAAATAATCAAAAAAGGACAACTACCTAAATTGTTCTTGACTCAAAAATGGAAAACTACTAATTCCTACCCTACAAAACAGAAAAGGCAAGTATATAATTGAAAACTTACCATTCTTACCTTTCGGCCGAGAAATGGAAGGTGGCCGACCTTGTGGCACGCACGCGCCTAGCTCTTAGTCTTCAACTTGGATTAGGGTTACGAAATGTTGGGCGTTGACCTCTTTTGCCATGAGAGCCCAAGTCTCTAGACTCCTTTGCAATGTTGAGAAGCCCTTGTATTTTTCCTTGTACTCTTGGCCCAATGCTCCTTGTCATTGGTCTTCTAGGAGCTTGTCTACCCACAAGCTGAACTTGTGGGAGAGTGCCCTTGTTCTGCTCCTTGTCATGGCCCCTGGTGGCACCACTGGTGTAGAGACTTCATCCAGGTTCATGCCTCGAAGCTGGTAGCTGAGTTGATTCGAGTCTCCTTCTGTTAAGGTTGAAATGGTGGTGCAATCGCGTGAGCCGGCTGGATTGTGCGTGGGGCTGGCCAAGTTGAGATCGGAGCCGGCCAAGTTGATTTGTGAGCTGGCGGCATCACCAGTTGGGCCGGCAGTGTCTATCACCTCTCTGCCAGTTGGGCCGGAGGTTTGGGCCTCTCCGCTGGAAAGGTTGGTCGGCCCGGCCCGGCTGATCATAGGGCCGGTGGTACCTCTTGGCTTGGCAGACACGCCAAATGACCCAGCTGTCTTGGGCAAGCCTTCTGATCGGCCATTTTGGTCTTATGGCTGGCCAGACGATCTGATTTCCTCATCAAAGGTACTTTACCATATCCTTTTGGTGAATCAAGGCCCATTCTATTTCATCATCCACGAAACAAGAGAGGAAGAATCAAAGTCAAAATATTATTTACTTCTTAGTCTCTATCTTAGTTATCTTTGTAATTCCCTATGTATTTCCTTTAATGTTTTGGTAGAATTTTATTAGTCATTTTCAATTCCCTAGACTACTATAAGTACTCTCTTTTATCCTTCTTTCTGAATCATCAAACATTTTAATAGCAAATCTCCTTCTAAAACACGTTTGATTATCCTCTTGAATAAGGAATTTTAGAACACTTTCTCATTCCTCTCAAGAGCCAAAAGTCTACAGGATCTTCATCACCCTTGGAAGTTTCAATTCTATTCACCCCTTGCCCAACGTGCCTGGCCTTTTCCATTCACACAGAGCAAGCAGATAGTCCAAGGATTTTCCACCATACTTGATGAGGACATCAGGTCGTACATCCAGCCAGGAGACCAGAATGGCCGACCAGGAAGCTTGCCCGAGACAGCAGGACCATCTGGCGCGCCTGCCGGACCAGACAGTACCGCCGGACCTTCGACCTATAGGACCAGACCGGTCAACATCGCCGGCGGAGAGTCCCAAGCTTCCGGCACATTTGGTGGGGACGTGAATGACACTGCCGGTCCCCCTGATGACACCGCCGACTTCGGGATCAACTTGGCCAGTCCTGAAGTCATTCCGGCCAGTACCGCACACAATCCAGCCGGTACAGGCCATCCAGCCGAGTACACGCACACTTCCACTTCTACACAAGAGGACTCGGACCAAATGAGCTACCAGCTCCAGGACATGCACTTAGAGGAAGTATCTACACCAGTGGTACCTCCAGGAGCAATGACAAGAAGCAGATCAAGAGCACTCTTCCACAAATTCAGCTTATGGGTCGACAAACTTCTAGAGGAAGAGCAGCTAAGGACAATGGGCCAGAAGAGCAAATTAGAGTCCAAAGGCTTCTCAACAACACAAGGAACATCAGAGACTTGGGCTTTAGTGGCAAGAGAGGTCAGGGCCCAAAGATATTTAACCCTACTCCAAGTCGAAGACTAGGAGCAAGGCGCGTGCATGCCACAAGGACGGCCACCTTCCATTTCTTGGCCGTGAGGTGAGTTAAGGTAAGTTTACATTCGAATATATGCTTCTTTCTGTTTTGCAGGGTAGGATCTAGTTGCTTTACATTTTTGAGTCAAGAACATTTTAGGAATAGGTCCTTTTTCGGTTATGCACTTTTGTATCTTTTCCTTTTGTGCACTTTTGTAAACTTTCCTTTTCTTTATTTGTGTCGACCCTAGAAGGTCAAGCTGTCGAGCATATTAATAAGGCTCCTTCCAGCGTTGTAGTTCGACAACCTTTTTGATATTAATAAAGTAGAACTTTCTTCCTACAAGCTTTCTCTCAAAAGAGACTTGTGCGCTTAGAACCTAGTTGAGACCAGCCCTCCTAGCTCTAAGTTTGTGATTTATCACGAGGTTCATCACCCCTCGTGTGGTTCACTTCACCCTTCCATCTTTTACCAACCAGAAAACCCCCATCCAGAAGCCTAAGGTTGAGTTTCTCACCTAATCTTCTACAAACAGCCCACACGCATACATCCTTGAATCAAGGCTTGTATCATTTTGGTATCAGAGCTCAAAGCTCCTAAACCAGGTTGTTTCTATCCTTTTGCTTGTGTTATTTCTTGTTCTTGCATTAGTTTAAGTCGTATTCAAGAAAAATAAAAAAAAATAACATCGAACTCCAAACCGAGTGCATCTAGCCTCCTACGTGTATCACTAGGGTTTAGGTTCACTTTTGCATTATCATTCACGTTTTCCTTTTTGTTTAAGTCATATTTCCTTTATTTTTAAGTTTAATTAAAAACAAAAGAAAAAGAAAATAGAAAAGATACTAAAAGAATTCGAATTGGACAGCTAGCACAAGTTGTCTAGGAAGTTTCCTTTTTTTCGAATTTTCTTTCTTTAGAATTTTTCCTTTTTGCATTTTTTCAAACCACATATAAAAAGAAAACTCTCCTAATAATTTAGGAGCACCCTAATTGTCTTCTTTCTTTGTAGCACACATGGGAGAAGAGAATAGAGACGCAGCTGAAGCCATGATGGCCATGTTCACCACACTCCAAACACAACTCGCATCCATAGGCGAGAGGTTGGAGCGCGTGGAGAGACCAGTAAGATTCCAGGCCATAAGGCACGTGAGAGCTGAGCCAGATCGTCCTGAGGGTCCTGAGTACCTTAGGACACGGCACGAACAGGAGGAGCCCCAGCCAGATGGAGATGAGGACACGCAACTTCATAACTATCACCATAGGCCGAGAGGACCTCCACGGCAACCAGAGGCAGAAGATGATGGCTTTGAGCCATATGGTCTTCACCAGAGACCAAGAATGCCTCCTAGACGTCATGATGATGGAGATGAACACACCTATAACCGGGTAATTCATCCTGATGTTAAACTAACTCCTCCAACTTTTGCAGGAAAAGTAGACCCCGAGGCTTACCTAGATTGGGAGAAGCGAATGGATCATATCTTTGATCACTACAACCAACCAGGACCTAGGAGAGTCTCAATGGCAGTAGCACAACTCACGGACAATGCCCTCATCTGGTGGGATCGTGAGGTATCTGACAGAAGGAGGAAGAGAATGAGGCCCGTAGACTCATGGGTCGACATGAAAGACCTCATGCGACAAAGGTATGTTCCACCCTACTTCCATAGGGATTTGCAACGACGTTTTCGTACTCTTAAGCAGGGTACCAGATCAGTAGAGGAGTACTATGAAGAGTTCGAAAGGTTAAGGAACAGATTGGAGCTCAATGATGATGAAGAAGCATTGATGGCGCAATTCTTGGATGGACTCCAAGAAAGGATCAGCTGCAAGGTGGAAAGGCAAATCTACAACGACTTCAAGGACTTGTTCCACCTATCTGTGCAAGCTGAACAGCACATCAAACGTAAGAGCCAAGACATCCGCAGCAAGCCTAAGACACCTTGGGCACCAAGCAACATGCCTAAGACCGTAGACAAAGGCAAAAGTGTAGAGATCGAGTCAAGGTTCAAGAGCAAGCCTCCTGAACCCACCCGTGACCAGAGAGAGCCTGGTAAGTCTTCTAACCCTCAAAGATCACGTGACATAACTTGTTTCAAGTATAGGAGACGTGGACACATCTCAAGGGAGTGCCCAAACAACCGAGTCATGCTGATTACGGAGGCAGGAGAATATGAATCCCAAGATGAAGAGGACAATGAACCAGAAGGAGAGTACGGTGACATTGAGTACCCTGATGTGGGGGAAGTGCTGGTCACTAGACGTATCCTCAGTGCAATGGTGGATCCTTCAGAGACCATCCAAAGGGAGAACATCTTCCACAGCCGTTGCACCATCAAAGGAAAGGTATGTAACCTCATCATAGATGGTGGTTCTTGCAGTAACGTTGCTAGTGCGTATATGGTTGATAAGCTAGGTCTAGAGAGGACACGGCATCCTCGACCATATAGACTGAGATGGCTCGATGACAAAGTGGAGCTCAAGATTCATGAGCAAGTCACTGTGCCATTCAGTGTGGGCAAGTACCAAGACCAGGTCGTGTGCGACGTGGTGCCCATGCAAGCTGGCCATCTTCTGCTAGGAAGACCATGGCAGTTTGACAAAGAGACCAGGCATGATGGCAGAACCAATCTCTACACCTTCGTGCATGACAAGAGAAAGGTCAGCCTAGCTCCTCTTACACCTGCCCAAGTACATGAGCTACAACTCCAAATGAGTAAGGAAAAGAAACTTGTCAAGTCTAACTTTCTTATTCAACCTAGTCATGTCCGGAGAGCTTTAGCCTCGAAGGACTTAATGTTACTAATGGTTTTCAAGGAAGTGTTGAGTATAGAACAGGGACAGGTAGAGCTACCTCGTGAAGTAGCAACACTCCTCAACAAATTCCAGGATGTATTTCCAGAGGAGATACCAGCAGGCTTGCCTCCTTTACGTGGCATAGAACACCAGATTGATCTAGTGCCCGGAGCAGCCCTGCCCAACCGGCCAGCCTACCGGATGAGTCCAGAGGAGTCTAAGGAGCTTGAGAAGCAAGTCAAGGAGCTCCTGGAGAAAGGATATGTTCGAGAGAGCCTCAGTCCATGTGCTGTACCAGTGCTACTAGTGCCCAAGAAGGATGGGACTTGGCGCATGTGTGTGGACTGCCGAGCAATCAACAACATCACAGTCAAGTATAGGCATCCAATACCACGACTGGATGACATGCTAGATGAGCTGAGTGGAGCCACGGTCTTCTCCAAGATAGACCTCAAAAGTGGATACCACCAGGTAAGAATGAAGGAAGGTGATGAGTGGAAGACTGCTTTCAAGACAAAGCAAGGACTCTACGAGTGGACAGTCATGCCATTTGGCTTGACTAATGCCCCAAGCACCTTCATGCGCCTTATGAACCAAGTTCTTAGGGCGTACATCAGTAAGTTTGTAGTAGTTTACTTTGATGACATTTTGGTTTATAGTAAGTGCCTACGGGAACACCTCACACATCTTGAGATGGTACTTAAAACCCTTCGACAAGAAGAGCTTTATGCCAATCTCAAGAAGTGCACCTTTTGTACTGATAAGCTTGTCTTTTAGGTTTTGTTGTGAGTTCACAGGGCCTACAGGTTGATGAAGAGAAGATTCGAGCCATACAAGAATGGCCAACACCAGGAAACATCAGCCAAGTAAGGAGCTTCCACGGACTGGCCAGCTTCTATAGGAGATTCGTGCCCAACTTCAGCAGTATTGCCTCACCACTGACGGCAGTAGTGAAGAAGAACGTGGGATTCAGCTGGGGAGAAGCTCAGGAGAAGGCATTCCAGGCCTTGAAGGACAGCCTTACACACGCACCAGTGCTAGTCCTTCCCGACTTCAACAAGACGTTTGAAGTGGAGTGTGATGCCTCTGGAATAGGCATAGGAGCAGTGCTAATCCAAGGAGGGAGACCAGTGGCATACTTCAGTGAGAAGCTAGGAGGTGCCTCACTGAACTACCCCACTTATGACAAGGAGCTCTATGCCCTTGTCCGAGCATTGGAGACTTGGCAGCATTACTTGCTGTCCAAGGAGTTTGTGATCCACACTGATCACGAGACTCTCAAACACCTCAGAGGGCAAACCAATCTCAAGAGGAGACATGCCAGGTGGATGGAGTTCATAGAGACCTTTCCGTACATCATCAAGTACAAGAAGGGCAAAGACAATGTGGTAGCCGATGCACTATCAAGGAGGTTTGCCTTGATATCAACCATGGAGGCAAAGGTCCTAGGATTCGAGCACATCAAGGATCTATACAAGGATGATCCTGACCTTGCTGAGAGCTACAAGGAGTGTAGCACAGGGAGTCATGGCAAATTCTACATCCATGAGGGATTCTTGTTCCGAGAAAGAAGGCTGTGCATACCACAGGGATCACTAAGGAGCTTATCATCCGAGAAGCTCATGGAGGAGGACTCATGGGCCACTTTGGTGTCGACAAGACTCTAGCAGTGGTCAAGGAGCACTTCTACTGGCCACACATCAAGAGGACAGTAGAAGCACATTGTGCAAGATGCATTACTTGCAAGAAGGCAAAGTCCCGAGTGCAACCTCACGGGTTGTATCTCCCACTGCCCATACCAACACATCCATGGGTGGACATATCGATGGATTTTGTTCTAGGTCTGCCCAAGATCAACCACAAAGATGCAATCTTTGTAGTGGTGGACAGATTCTCCAAGATGGCACATTTCATCCCATGTGCCAATGTCAATGATGCCACACAAACAGCTGAGCTATTCTTCAGGGAGATAGTACGGCTTCATGGAGTGCCAAGGACCATCGTATCAGATAGGGACACCAAGTTCCTCAGCCATTTCTGGAGGACCCTTTGGAGAAAACTAGGCACGAAGCTACTCTTCTCAACCACTTGCCATCCTCAAACCGATGGCCAAACTGAAGTTGTCAACAGGACCCTATCAACTCTTCTCAGAACAACACTAGGGAAGAATCTAAAGACTTGGGTGGAGTGCCTGCCATTCATTGAGTTCGCCTACAACCGAGCCGTGCACTCAGCAACTAAGACGACCCCATTTGAAGTGGTATACGGTTTCAACCCTCTCACCCCATTTGAGCAAACACCACTGCCACCAGCTGAGATGACCAACCTCAACGGAGCATCCAAAGCAGAGTTCATAAGGAGGTTACACCAGAAGGTAGCAGAAAACATGGAGAAGAGGACCGGACAGTACGTGACTCATGCCAACAAAGGAAGAAAGGAGGTGATCTTTCAACCAGGCGATTGGGTGTGGCTACACATACGGCAGGAGAGGTTCCCAAACCTAAGGAGTTCCAAGCTAGCACCAAGAGGAGATGGACCCTTCAGAGTGCTCGAGAGGATCAACAACAACGCCTACCGGATCGAGCTTCCAAGTGAGTTTAATGTGTCCAATACGTTCAATGTTACTGACTTGGCCCCTTTCCATGCAGATGATCCAGTTTTGAGGACAAAACCTACTGAAGAGGGAGGGAATGATGAGGACATCAGGTCGTACATCCAGCCAGGAGACCAGACTGGCCGACCAGGAAGCTTGCCCGAGACAGCAGGACCATCTGGCACGCCTGCCGGACCAGACAGTACCGCCGGACCTTCGACCTATAGGACCAGACCGGTCAACATCGCCGGCGGAGAGTCCCAAGCTTCCGGCACACTTGGTGGGGACGTGAATGACACCGCCGGTCCCCCTGATGACACCGCCGACTCCGGGATCAACTTGGCCGGTCCTGAAGTCATTCCGGCCAGTACCGCGCACAATCCAGCCGGTACAGGCCATCCAGCCGAGTACACGCACACTTCCACTTCTACACAAGAAGACTCGGACCAAATGAGCTACCAGCTCCAGGACATGCACTTAGAGGAAGTATCTACACCAGTGGTACCTCCAGGAGCAATGACAAGAAGCAGATCAAGAGCACTCTTCCACAAATTCAGCTTATGGGTCGACAAGCTTCTAGAGGAAGAGCAGCTAAGGACAATGGGCCAGAAGAGCAAATTAGAGTCCAAAGGCTTCTCAACAACACAAGGAACATCAGAGACTTGGGCTTTACTGGCAAGAGAGGTCAGGGCCCAAAGATATTTAACCCTACTCCAAGTCGAAGACTAGGAGCAAGGCGCGTGCATGCCACAAGGACGGCCACCTTCCATTTCTTGGCCGTGAGGTGAGTTAAGGTAAGTTTACATTCGAATATATGCCTCTTTCTGTTTTGCAGGGTAGGATCTAGTTGCTTTACATTTTTGAGTCAAGAACATTTTAGGAATAGGTCCTTTTTCGGTTATGCACTTTTGTATCTTTTCCTTTTGTGCACTTTTGTAAACTTTCCTTTTCTTTATTTGTGTCGACCCTAGAAGGTCAAGCTGTCGAGCATATTAATAAGGCTCCTTCCAGCATTGTAGTTCGACAACCTTTTTGATATTAATAAAGTAGAACTTTCTTCCTACAAGCTTTCTCTCAAAAGAGACTTGTGCGCTTAGAACCTAGTTGAGACCAGCCCTCCTAGCTCTAATTTTGTGATTTATCACGAGGTTCATCACCCCTCGTGTGGTTCACTTCACCCTTCCATCTTTTACCAACCAGAAAACCCCCATCCAGAAGCCTAAGTTTGAGTTTCTCACCTAATCTTGTACAAACAGCCCACGCGCATACATCCTTGAATCAAGGCTTGTATCAATACTTGAGATTTATCATCCATTTCCCCTTGTTCTCGGATCCATCCACTTAAGAGCTCACACATCCGTAAGTTACACCATCGTTTCACGCATTCCGAAACATTAATCCATTCATCCACTATTACAAAAACATTTGGAATTAATCAGGGGCTTGATCCTCATCAGGATCAAATCAAGTGGTATCAGAGCCCACTCCAAACCAGGTTGTATCTCTACAAATCCGTTTGTACCATTTCGTATTCTTGCAAAAACGTTTTGTAACCTTTCGCCTTCGTTTTGCGATTTGTTTTAAAATGTTTCTGGGTTTGTTTCTAGTTTAAAGTTGATTTTAGATCTTTGAAGAACTGGGAAATTAACTTGAAAATTGTTTAGACCCTATTTGTAAAGGAGAAAACTTGTGAAACACCCAATCGGCACCGTTGAGGTTCTAATAAACTGGTTTTGTTAATCCGAGTTTATCACCTTTTGTTTGAATATTTTGGAGATTAATACCTGAATCAAACTTGTTCTTCAGACTTAATAGAACCTGTAATACCAATTCAAAATTTTCAAAACGAATCTAAAGTTGTTAGACTCACGCATTTCAGAACCCAAGTTCAAAGGGTCTAGAACATGCTTTGCTAGGGTTTGTCTTTGTTCTTGTGTCTTTGTTTCAGCGAATTGTTGTGTTAGTTTCTGTATTTTACTTTGAACCTTTTACTTGTTAGTTGTCTGAATTTTTCAGGTACCATGGTAACCAGCAATAATGGAGAAGAATCCCCAAACTTCAAAAAAACAACTCCTTGATTCCTTGAAAGCCATGAGGGATAAAAGAATGCCAACCATGAGAGCTGAAATAGAAAGATCCATGAGTGACCGACTTAGGATAAACCAGCCACCTTTGGATACTGAGCAATACTCCTGTCACTCATCTAGGTCACAACACCCTAGGAGAAGGCTGCCAAGAGACGACCAACCGCATAGGAATAACCAACACAATCCTCGTGAGCCTTTGGCTGGCCTTAAAATCAAGATTCCCTCTTTTCATGGAACCAATGAACCTGAGGCGTATCTAGAGTGGGAAAAGAAGATAGAAATAGTCTTTGATTGTAGGGAATACAATCATGATAGTAAGGTTAGAGTAGCACCAACCGCTTTTAAAGATTATGCCTTAAGTTGGTCGGATCAATTAGTTACTTCTAGGAGAAGGGCTGGGGATTTTCCTATAGATTCATGGAACAAGATGAAAGTAATCATGAGGAAAAGGTTTATACCTAGCCACAACCATAGGGAACTTCACTTTAAGCTTAGAAACCTATCTCAAGGATCTAGAACCGTAGAGGACTACTTTAAGGAGATGGAAACCTTATTGATTAGGGCAGATGTTCAAGAGGATAGTGAAGCCACTATGGCTAGGTTTATAGCTGGCCTTAATAGGGAAATCATAGATAGGCAATGGGTTCACCATTATGTCAAAATAGAAGAACTTCTCCATAAGGCTATCATGTTCGAAAAACAACTTAAGAGGAAAAACCCTAAACCCGGATTTTGATCTACTAGGTTTAGCCAATCTAAGGAGGATAAGTCTAGCAAAGTTTACAAGCCTTTCACTAAACCTAAGGTAGAAGACTCAAAATTTAAGGGAATGGATATGGGCTCTAGCACCAAAACTAGGGAAATTAAGTGTTTTAAGTATAAGGGCTTTGGTCACTACTCTAGGGAATGTACCAATAAGAGAACCATAGTTATTAGGGCTAATGGTGATGTAGAATCAGAGGATGACCATTCAGATGTTGAGTCCTTGGAAGAAAATGTAGACATGCTCATGCTGGAGAACTCTTAGTCACTAGGAGAACTCTAAACTTACAAACGAGGACATAAAAGATTGAGCAAAGAGAGAACCTATTCCACACTCGCTATCTATTAAGAGTAAGCTATGTAGCTTAGTGATAGATGGAGGTAGGTGTACGAATGTAGCTAGTGAGATTATGGTAGAGAAGTTAGGACTTCAGATTATTAAGAGGTCTAAACCCTATAAGTTGCAATGGCTTAATGATGAGGGTGAGCTAGAAGTAGAGAACCATGTCTTAGTGCCTTTGTCCCTAGGCAAATATGAAGATGAGGTTTTGTGTGATGTTTTACCCATGGATGATGGTCAAATCTTGTTAGGCAGACCTTGGCAATCGAATAGAAGGGTTATTCATGATGGGTTTACTAATAGGTACTCATTTGAGTTTAAGGGAAATAAACATATTTTAGCACCTTTATCCCCTTAAGAGGTTCATTTAGATCGGATAGCTTTAAAGAAAAACTGATACAAGCCTCGATCCAAGGCTTGGATGCGCGTGGGCTGTTTGGAGAAGATTAGGTGAGAAACTCAACCTTAGGCTTCTGGATGGGGGTTTTCTGGTTGGTAAAAGATGGAAGGGTGAAGTGAACCACACGAGGGTGATGAACCTCGTGATAAATCACAAACTTAGAGCTAGGAGGGTTGGTCTCAACTAGGTTCTAAGCGCACAAGTCTCTTGAGAGAATAACTTGTTGAAAGAAAATTCGATCTTTATTAATTATCAAAAAGGTTGTCAAACTACAATGTTGGAAGGAGCCTTATTAATATGCTCGACAGCTTGACCTTCTAGGGTCGACTCAAAGAAAGAAAAGGAAAGTTTACAAAAGTGCACAAATGGAAAATGTACAAAAGTGCATAACCGAAAAAGGACCTATTCCTAAAATGTCTTTGACTCAAAAAATGTAAACAATCTAGATCCTACCCTGCAAAACAGAAAGAGACATATATTCGAATTGACAACTTACCTTTCTTACCTCACGGCCCAGAAATGGAAGGTGGCAGTTCTTGTGGCGTGCACACGCCTTGCTCCTAGTCTTCGACTTGGAGTAGGGTTAGGAATCTTTGGGCCCTGACCTCTCTTGCCACTAAAGCCCAAGTCTCTGAAGTCCCTTGCATTGTTGAGAAGCCTTTGGACTCTTCTTTGCACTTCTGGCCCACTGTCCTTAGTCGATCTTCCTCTAGGAGCTTGTCTACCCATAAGCTGAACTTGTGGAAGAGTGCTCTTGATCTGCTCCTTGTCATTGCTCCTGGTGGCACCACTGCTGTTGAGACTTCCTCTAGATGCATGTCCTGAAGCTGGTAGCTTATCTGGTACGAGTCTCCTTGTGTAGAAGTTGAAATGCTTGTGTACTCGGCTGGATCGGCTGTACCGGGCTGACTGTGCGAGGTACTGGCCGGAATGCCTTCTGGACCGGCGAAGTTGATCACGGAGTCGGCAGTGTCACCAATGGGACCGGCGGTGTCATCCATGTCGCCACCAGTTGTGCCGGAGGTTTGGCCCTCTCCTCCAGCAATGCTGATCGGTCCAGTCCTGTTGGTCGAGGGTCCGGCGGTACCGCTTGGGCCGGCAGACGTGCCAAATGGCCCGGCTGTCTTGGGCAAGCTTCCTGATCGGCCAGTCTGGTCTCCTGGCCAGACATACGACCTGATGTCCCCATCAAAAACAAAACCCAATTTGAACCCATAAGCGAACCCCATGCCAACGGCACTGCCAAACCGCAAACCAAGCCACCTGGAAAACAACCGACTAATCTTATGATTAAGTCCAACCCAGGCAGTAACTTGCCACACGTACTCTTTTTGCTTAAAGAATGATTTCATACTAACAAATCTATGTAGGAAATTCGTAGCAAAATTCAACTTCTTTTGCAAGAATTTAAAGATGTGTATCCAGAGAAGCAACCGCAAGGCTTACCACCAATTCAAGAAATTGAGCACCAAATTGACTTTCTACCAGGAGCATCTCTTACCAACAAGCCAGCCTACAGAACCAACCCCCTGGAGACCAAGGAGCTTCAACAGCAAGTCACTGAACTCATGGAGAAAGGACATATCTGCAAAAGTATGAGCCCGTGTGCTATAACGGATGGAAGTTCGAGAATGTGAGTTGATTGCAGAGCCATCAACAATATCACTGTAAAGCATCGCCATACTAAACCTAGATTAGATGATATGTTAGATGAATTGCATGGTTCTAGCATCTTCTCTAAGGTAGATCTTAAGAATGGGTATCACCAAATTAGGATGAAAGAAGGTGATGAGTGGAAATTTGTATTTAAAACTAAACAAGGTTTATATGAGCGGTTAGTAATGCCTTTTGGCTTGACAAATGCACCTAGTACCTTATTAAGATTGATGAACCATGTCCTTTTTGAATTCATACGTCATTTTGTGGTAGTATAATTTGATGACATTCTACTTTTAAGCCGAACCTTAGATGATCATGTAGAACACCTCATAAATGTTTTTGAAGTGCTTAGGAAGGAAACCTTGTATGCTAATCTTAAGAAATGTACTTTTGGAACATATAACCTTGTCTTCTTAGGTTTTGTTGTGAGTACATATGGTATTAAGGTTGATAAGGAAAATATAAAAGCGATTAAGGAGTGGCCGAGTCCAAAGAATGTTGGGAAAATAACTAGCTTCCATGGACTAGTTGAGTTTTACCGGAGATTTGTCATGGACTTTAGCACTATAGCAGCTCCACTCACTGAAGTTATCAAAACGAATGTGGGATTTAAGTGGGAGCAGACGCAAGAGGAGGCATTCCAAACCTTGAAAGAAAAGCTCACACACTCCCCGGTGCAATCTCTTCCTAACTTTGATAAAAATTTTGAATTTGAATGTGATGCCTCAGGAATTGGTATTGTTGATGTTCATTTTCAGTAAAAAAAGCCCATAGCCTAATTTAGTGAGAAACTTGAAGGGGCCACACTCAATTACCCAACCTATGACAAAGAACTATATGCGCTTGTGAGGGCCTTGCAAACATGGCAACATTATCTTTAGCCTAAGGAGTTTGTCATTCATACCGACCATGAGTCACTCAAACATCTCAAAGGGAAACAAAAGCTGAACAAAAGATATTATAGGTGGGTCGAATTCATTGAGACCTTCCCTTATGTGATCAAATACAAGAAATGTAAAGATAATGTAGTAGCCGATGCTCTTTCTCAGAGGTAAGTGCTCTTGAACTCTTTAGAATTCAAACTGCTAGGGTTTGAGCAAATCAAAGAGTTATATGCTACTGAGTGCTGATTTTAAAGATATTTATACTTCTTGTGAGAAGTTTGCTACTGGAAAATACTTTAAGAGTGAAGGCTTCTTTTTTTATGATAATCGGTTATTTGTACCTAACTCCTTTTTGCAAGACTTGTTTGTTAAGGAAGCACATTCAGGTGGTCTTATGGGTCACTTTGGCGTGGCAAATACATTAAATGTATTGTAGGAACATTTCTTTTGGCCACACATGAGGAGTGATGTTGAGAAAGCTTGCCAAAGATGTGTAACTTGCAAGCAAGCCAAATCCACAATCCAAAAGCACGGTTTGTATACACCTCTTCTTATACCTTTGCACCCTTGGCATGATATTTCTATGGATTTTGTTGTTGGATTGCCTAGAACCAAGACTGGAAAGGATTCCGTGTTTGTTGTAGTTGATAGGTTTTCCTAAATGGCTCATTTTATTCCTTGTCATAAGGCGAATGATGCCGTTAACAATGCCAGATTATTCTTTAAGGAGATAGTTAGACTTCATGGCATGCCTAGGACCATAGTATCAGATAGAAACACTAAGTTTCTTAGTTACTTTTGGAAAACACTTTGTTCTAAGTTTGGAACTAAGCTTTGTTTCTCCACAACTTGTCACCCGCAATCGGATGGTCAAACTGAAGTAGTTAATAGAACCTTGTCTACTTTTTTAAGAGCTTTGATTAAAAAGAATCTTAGGACTTGGTAAGAATGCTTGCCTCATGTTGAATTCGCATATAATCATGCTTGGTATACTGCTTCTAAGAACTCACCATTGCGAAATTGTTTATGGGTTCAATCCCATCTCACCTTTGGATCTAATGCCTTTACCTTTTAGTGAAAGGACACGACTTGATGGAAAAAAAGGATAAGTTGGTTAAAAAAGTTCATGAGAAGGCTCTGCTCAATATTGAAAATAAGACTAAGATGTATGCTCAACAAGCCAATAAAATCCGAAAGGTGTTAGCATTTCAGGAAGGAGACTTGGGTGGATCCATTTGCGAAAAGATAGATTTCCGAGTGAAAAGAAATCCAAGCTAATGCCTAGGATTGATGGTCATTCAAAGTCATCAAGAAGATCAATGACAATGCCTACCAGCTGGATCATCAAGGTAAGTACCAAGTGAGTTCAAGCTTCAATATTACTAATTTGGTTCCATATTTTGCAGATGAAACAGATTTGAGGTCAAATCTTTCTAAACTGCAGGAGGAGGATGTGAGCATGGCCAGCAAGGAACCACAACCTAGAGAGCCACTAAAGATGCTAAGGAGCAGCTAGAACCCGCGGATATTGGAGATGAAAGCCTACAAATCTTCAATGGCCCCATTACCCGATCTAAGCAAGTCAAACTTAAGACAACACTACATCACCTTCTCAATAGCATTCAGTCCAGTTTAGTGTGTGCTAATCCAACCACGTTGGTTGTGATCCATGCCACCTTAACCTCACGAAGAGAGGTGCCTTGGACCGTACTCTTTTTCCCTATAATTAGTTTTGTCCCAATGGGTTTTCTAAGATAGGTTTTTAATGAGGCAAGCCCAAGGTACATTACCAGAGCCTCTTGGTGAATCAAGACCCATTTTACCTCATCATCCACGAAAAGAGAGGAGGAATCAAGTCAAAACATTATTTACTTCTTAGTATTTATCTAAGTTGTCTTTTTAATTTCCTAAGTATTTCCTTTAATTTTTTGGTAGAATATTAGGAGTCATTTTCAATTTCTTACACTACTATAAGTACTCTCTTGTATCGTTATTTCTGAATCAGCAAATATTTCGATAGCAAATCTCCTTCTAAAACTCATTTGATCATCCTCTTGAATAAGGAATTTTAGAACACTTTCTCATTCCTCTAAAGAGCCAAAAGTCTAAGGGATCTTCATCACCCTTGGAAATTTCAATTCGATTCACCCATTCCATAAGGTGCCTGAGCTTTGTCATTCACACAGAGCAAGCAGATAGTCCAAGGATTTTACACCATCCTTGAAAAGTATCATCCATTTCCCCTTTTTCTCGGATCCATCCACTTAAGAGCTCACACATCCACAAGTTACACCATCGTTTCACCCATTCCGCAAATTCAATCCATTCATCCACTCTTCCACAACCATTTGGAGTTGATCAGGAGCTTGATCCTCATCAGGATCACATCACTTAACGTGGGCCTTGGATTCGTGTAAGTTTGAACTCAAAATAAAAAGTTACGGACAATTTAGTGTGGACATGTCAAGTTTATCGGCCAGTTAAAATGATCATTCTAAACAGAGCACTAATGCTCCTTGAGTAAAGGCTTATAAATGAGGCATAATGCATGGCATCACACAGTTTAGGATATATTTGTTTACTTGGAAGCTTTGTCGTTACCTCTTTCAGTTTCAAATATTGTCACAATATAGAAAATTGAGATAGCTTAACATGGGCATTGGATTCATGTCATTCTGAACTCTAAATCAAAAGTTACAGATGATTTAGTGCAGAACTGTCAAGTTGATTGGCCAGTTAAAATGATCATTCTAAACTGATCATTGGTGCTCCTTGAGTAAAAGCCTATAAATGAAGCACAATGCGTGGCATCCCGCTGTTTCGGATAAATTCGATTACTTGGAGGGTTTTTCGTAGCTCTTTCAGTTTCAAATGTTGTCATAATGGAAAATTGAGCTAGGTTAACTTTGGCGTTGGACTCATTTAATTTTTAGCTCTAAATCAAAAGTTAGAGAAGATTTAGTGCAGGCATGTCAAGTTGGTCAGCGAGTTAAAATAATCATTCTAAACTGATAATTAGTGCGCCTTGAGTTAATGCTTATAGATGAAGCATAATGCATGGCATCACGCAGTTTAGGATACATTGGATTAATTGGAGAATTTTTCATTTCTCTTTCAGTCTCAAATATTCTCATAATATAGAAAATTGAGATAGCTTAACGTGGGCATTGGATTTGTGTCATTCTAAACTCTAATTCAAAAGTTACGGACGATTTAGTGCGGACATGTCAAGTTGATCGGGAAGTTAAAATGGTCATTCTAAATAGATCATTGGTGCTCCTTGAGTAAAGGCTTATAAATGATGCATAATGCATGGCATCATGCTGTTTGGGATACATTGGATTACTTGGAGGCTTTTTCTTAACTCTTTAAATCTCAAATGTTGCCACAATACTGTAAATTGAGGTAGCTTAACGTGCGCTTTAGATTCGTGTCATTCTGAACTATAAATCAAACGTTTCGGACAATTTAGTGTAGACATCTCAAATTGATCAGTTATTTAAAATGATTATTCTAAACTGATCATTGGTGCCCCTTGAGTAAAGGCTTACAAATGAAACATAATGCATGGCATCACGTTGTTTGGGATAGATTATATTACTTGGAAGCTTTTTCGTAGCTCTTTCATAGTCAAATGTCGTCAAAATATGGAAAACTTGAGGTAGCTTAACGTGGGCGTTGGACTCATATCATTTTGAATTCTAAATCAAAAGTTAAAGACGATTTAGTGCGGACATGTAAGTTGATCAGTCAGCTAAAATTATCATTTTAAACTGATCACTGGTGCTACTTGAGTAAGGGCTAATAAATGAAGCATAATGCATGACATCATGCATTTTGGGGTAGATTGCATTACTTGGAGGCTTTTTTGTAACTCTTTCAGTCTCAATTGTTGTAACAATATGGAAAATTGAGCTAGCTTAAGACTCGGGTTATTTTCAGCTACAAATCAAATGTTAAAGACAATTTAGTGCGGACATGTCACTTTGATCATCTAGTTAAAATGATCATTCTAAACTGATTATTGGTGCTCCTTTAGTAAATGCCTATAAATTAAGCATAATGCATGGCATCTTGCCGTTTGGGATAGATTTTATTTGTTGGAGGCTTTTTCATAGCTATTTCAGAATTAAATTTTGCACGATTTTGAAACTTGATCTAGCTTAACGTGGGCATTGCATTTGTGTCATTTTGAACTCTAAATAAAAAGTTACGGAAGATTTAGTGCGGACATGTTATGTTGATCGGCCAGTTAAAATGATCATTTTAAACTGATCATTGGTGCACCTTCAGTAAAGGCTTATAAATGAAGCATAATGCATGACGTCACGTAATTTGGGATACATTGGATTACTTGGAAGCTTTTTCATACCTCTTTCAGTCTTAATTTTTATCACAATATGGAAAACTGAGCTAGCATAACGTGGCCGTTGGACTAATGTTATTTTGAGCTATAAATCATTAGCTTAAAGACAACTTAGTGCGGACATGTAATTTGATCATCTAGTTAAAATTATCATTCTAAACTGATCATTGGTGCTCCTTGAGTAAGAGCTAATAAATGAAGTATAATGCATGGCATCACGCAGTTTGGGATAGATTGGATTACTTAGAGCCTTTGTCATAGTTATTTCAGTCTTAAATTTTTTCACAGTATAGAAAATTGAGGTAGCTTAACGTAGGCATTGGATTCGTGTCACTTTGATCTCTAAATCAGAAGTTACGGACGATATAGTGCAGACATGTCGAGTTGATGGCCAGTTAAAATGATCATTCTAAACTGATCATTGGAGCTCCTTAGGTAAAGGCTTATAAAACAAGCATAATGCATGACATCATGTAGTTTGCGATACATTGGATTACTTGGAGGCTTTTTCTCAACTATTTTAGTCTCAATGGTTGTCACAGTATGGAAAATTGTGCTAGGCTTATGTGGGCGTTCGATTTGTGTCATTCTGAGCTCGAAATCAAAAGTTACAGACGATTTAGGACGGAAATGTCAAGTTGATCGGCCAATTAAAATGATAATTCGAAACTGATCATTGGTGCATCTTGAGTAAAGGGTTATAAATGAAACATAATGCATGGCATCATTCAGTTTGGGATACTTCAGATTAATTGGGGGTTTTGTCGTGGCTGTTTCAGTCTCAAATGTTGTCACAATATAAAAGATTGATATAGCTTAACGTGGGCGTTCAATTCGTGACATTTTGAACTTTAAATAAAAAGTTACAGACGATGTAGTGCGGACATGTCAAGTTGATCGGCTAGTTAAAATGATCATTCTAAGCTGACCATTGTTGTTCCTTGAGTAAATGCTTATAAATGAAGCATAATGCATGACATCACGCATTTTGGGATACATTGGATTACATGGAGGTTTTGTCATATCTCTTTCAGTCTGAAATGTTGTCACAATAAATAAAGTTGAGCTACCTTAACGTTGGTGTTGGATTCGTGTCATTCTGAAATTTAAATAAAAATTTACGGACGATTTAGTGCACACATGTCAATTTGATCGGCTAGTTAAAATATTCATTCTAAACTGATCATTGGTGCTCCTTCATTAAAGGCTTATAAACGAAGCATAATGCATGACATCACGCCATTTGGGATACATTGGATTACTTGGAAGTTTTTTCGTAACTCCTTTAGTTTTAATTTTGTCACAATATGGAAAATTGAGCTATCATAACATAGGCGTTGGACTCATGTTATTTTGAGCTATAAATCAAAAGTTTAAAGACGACTTAGTACGGACATCTAAGGTTATTAGGTGGTTAAAATTATCATTCTAAACTGATCATTGGTGCGCTTTGAGTAAGGGCTAATCAATGAAGTATAATGCATGGCCTCACACAATTTGGGATAGGTTAGATTACTTAGAGGTTTTGTCATAGCTACTTCGGTCTTAAATTTTGTCACAGTATAGAAAATTGAGGTAGCTTAATATGGGCATTGGATTCTTGTCACTTTGAACTTTAAATCAGAACTTACGGACGATATAGTCCAGACATGTCAAGTTGATGGCTAGTTAAAATGATCATTCTTAACTGATCATTGGTGCTCCTTAGGTAAAGGCTTATAAAGCAAGTGTAATGCATGACGTCATTCAGTTTTGGATACATTGGATTACTTGGAGGCTTTTTCGCAACTCTTTCAGTCTCAATGGTTGTCACAATATGGAAAATTGAGCTAGGTTAACGTGGGCGTTGGATTTGTGTCATTCTGAACTCGAAATCAAAAGTTACGGACGATTTAGTGTAGAAATGTCAAGCTGATCGGCCAGTTAAAATGATAATTCGAAACTGATCATTGGTGCCCTTGAGTAAAGGCTAATAAATGAAGCATATGAATGACATCATGTAGTTTGGGATACTTTAGATTACTTGGAGGTTTTGTCATAGGTGTTTCAGTCTCAAATGTTGTCACAATATAGAAAATGGAGCTAGCTTAACGTGGGCATTTGATTCATGACATTTTGAACTTTAAATCAAAAATTATGGACGATTTAGTGTGGATATGTCAAATTGATTGGCCAGTTAAAATAATCATTATAAGCTGACCATTGTTGTTCCTTGAGTAATTGCTTATAAATGAAGCATAATGCATGACATCATGCAGTTTGGGATACATTGGATTACATGGAGGCTTTGTCATATCTCTTTCAGTCTGAAATGCTGTCACAATATATAAATTTGAGCTACCTTAACGTTGGTGTTGGATTCGTGTCATTCTAAACTTTAAATAAAAATTTACGGATGATTTAGTGCACACATGTCAATTTGATTGGCCAGTTAAAATGATCATTATAAACTGATCATTGGTCCTCCTAGAGTAAACGCTTATAAATGAAGAATAATACATGGCATCACGCAGTTTGGGATAGATTGGATTACTTGCAGGCTTTGTCATATCTATTTTCGTGTTAACTTTTGGTACAATATAGAAAATTAAGCTAGCTTAACATGGACGTTGGATTTGTTTCACTTTGAACTCTATATCACTAGTAACGGACGATTAAGTGCGGACATGTCAAGTTGATCGGGCAATTAAAATGATCATTCTAAACTGATCATTGGTGCTCCTGGAGTAAAGGCTTATAAATGAAGCATAATGCATGACATCACGCAGTTTGGGATACATTGGATTACTTGGAGTCATTATCATTGCGCTTTTAGTCTCAAATGTTTTCAGAATATAGAAAATTTATCTAGCTTTACATGGACATTGGATTAGTGTTATTCAGAACTCTAAATCAAAAGTTATGGATGATTTAGTTGGTTCGATTGTCATCGTCGATTTCTACCACAAGATCACCCATATCGCCGGAGCACGATATTGTTTAGGAAAAACAAAAAAAATTTGATTCTCCACCTCCTATTCTTGACGGGAATTATATGATGACTTAACTTAGAGATTTTGGTGCTGAGAGAACGGCTTCATGTGGAGGTAACAGACATTACCCTGTTGATAGTTGTGGCGAATACCATAATTGGCACAAGAAGAGCATTTTTTGGGATTTACCATATTGGAAGGACCATTTGTTGCGCCATAATCTAGATGTTATGCACATTGAGAAGAATTGTTTCGACAACATAATGAATACCGTTCTAAATGTGCAAGGAAAAACGAAAGATAATTTGAAAGCTAGATTGGATTTGCCAAATATTTGTTCCCAGAAGGAACTACATGTAATGTCAAATGGAAAATCATTGTCTCCTGCATTCCGGTTGGATGCGCATGCAAAAGATGAATTCTTTGACTGGATTAAGCATAGTGTCAAATTTCCAGATGGATACGCATCTAATCTTCGTAATTGTGTCGATACTATTGAAGGTAAATTTTCAGGGATGAAAAGTCATGATTGTCATGTTGTCATGCAAAGATTATTCTCATTTGCCTTTAGCGATCTACTGCCTAAAAACGTCAACGGAGCAATTGCAGGTACGATTTTTACATTATTTTATATATAAATAATAATAATTTCATATATTATATGATATTAAAATATATTTTTTATGTAGGGATTGGTGCTTTTTTCCGAGATTTATGTACAAGATCACTTACTGTAGACGATAACCGAAATTTGGAGGAAAAAATACCGGTTCTCATTTGTAACCTGGAGAAAATATTTCCACCAGCATTTTTTGATGTTATGGAGCATCTTCCTATTCACCTCCCTAGAGAAGCAGCCCTTGGAGGACCTGTTCAGTACCGATGGATGTATCCTTTTGAGAGATATATGTTCCACCTAAAGAAAAAAGTTAAAACTCTTGCCAGGGTTGAAGGTTCAATCGTCACACAAAGTATTCACAAAGAAACATCTAACTTTGCTAGCTACTATTTTCCATCGCAAGTGCAAACAAAAAATAGACGACCTTCACGACATGATGATGGAGGAGAAAAACCAAGCTATCCAGTTTATGTGCCAGAAATATTTGCACAAGTTGGACGTTTAAGTGGAAAAGGGAAGACGTGACGCCTATCAGAGGAGGAACACAATCACTTGCATTTGTATATTTTGACAAATTGCGATGACGTTTTGGAATATGAAAGGTACATTCAATTTAATTTTGTTTTTAGTTATTATTATAATTTATTGTTAATTTTTTTTTCATAATTAATAGGATATACATGGAACAAATACGTGTTCTTTTTCAGATTACAGCGAGAATGAGTTGGTCGAACTTAAAAAAAGCGAATTTGCAAAATGGTTGAATTTTTATGTTAGTGTTACCACAATTTTGTAATTTTCAATAATGGTTTACTATATATATATATATATATATATATATATATATATATAATTTACTACATTCTATTATTTTGTAGGTTACTACAAGTCCTTCTAGGGGTATAACGTTTCCCACATGGTTAGTTAAGTTGGTGAGTGGTCCTACATTTACTGCAAAATCTTATCCAATGTACTGCACTCGTGGATATGCTCTTAAGAGTCATCGCGAAGGAAACTCACAAACAACTTGTAATTATGGTGTATCATCTCAATCGGGAGAAATTGTATACAATGGTATTCTTTGTGAAATATTAGAAGTTCACTATCCAGGAATGATTTATTTGAGGTGTATTGTGTTCTATTGTGACTGGTATGACCCTCTCATGGGTCAACGTGAAGACGAATTCAGTGTTTCATCTGTCCACTCTCGTAAGCGACATCAAAAATATGATCCTTTTATACTTGCATCACAAGCGGACCAGGTTTGTTATATTCGATATCCTTCTGTGACAAACAAGCAAGATCCTTGGATTACAGTGACCTCAATACATCCTAGAGGAATGGTATGTGGTATTACCGAACAAGAGCCTATGCAACAAAGCACAATTGGTAACTTAGGTTCCATAGACACTTCTCTTGAAGTTAACCTTGTTGTTGATGACACCACAAACGAAGATTACAACGTGTTTCAAGATTCAGAAGAAGAGATTGGGGAGTTTGACGACCAAAATTTAGTTAATTCGGAATATTCATCAGATTCAGATTAAATTTGTGATTTTATTTTGATATTTATGATTTTTATTTTAAGTATTGTAAATAAATATTTAGGATTTATTTTTAAATCTATGTGCACAAACATTTCACAATATTATAATTAAAAGTGCTTTTTAAAATAAATTTAAAATATATATTTTGTAACTTTTTTAATTAAATATTTTTTTGAAATATTGATTAAAATTACCGACGGCTTTAGCAATTCCGTCGGAAATCGGTCGACAAGTCTATAATTGAAATTTGTTTTTCGGATTATTGACTCTACTGCCCGACGAATATCCGACGGCCATTGTAATTCCATCGGATATCCGTCGGAAATCCATTTGCAACGTGGGCAGACCATGTGTCAATCATGCACGGCGTTATAAAAAATCCGACGGATTTCTGACGGATTTAGGCGGTAAACGATATAAAAAACATGGGGTTTCGTGAAAATTAATTGATGTACCGACGGATTTCCGACGGAAATCGTCCGTCGGAAATATCGATTTTAACCTACGACTTCTTCTTCTCCTCTCTCTCTCACCGTTTTGCGTTACCCTCAAATTTCCACCTTGTCGCCGATTCCTCCTCGTCGCCGTTGCTCCTCGCCGCCGTTTTTCTCCTCATCGCCGCCGATTCGTCTCCAAAAACATGTAATTTTTAATTTTCAGATTAATATTTATCATAATCATGCTAGATTTAGTTGTGTGTAAATATTATTGGCTGCGGAAGTGTGTTCTCTCATGTGATGGAATTGAAGAATAGTTAATGGTTAATTCATCATCTTATAGAGTTATGTATGTATTTATGTTCTATCTACAATTTTCAGAATGTTTTGTTTTCCTCTCTTTTTGATGGAATTCCTTTGTCGAAAAATGAGATGAAAACACAAAAAAGACAGATTTATACAGTTTCAAGTTGAGCATTTTGATCGTATCTTACTGAAACTCCAAAGTGGAGTTTTATAAAATAAAATACAAAACTAATTATACAAACTGCTATTAATCATTTTCCCTTTTTTATTCTCAGACAGAATTTCTAAAACTAACCCCCAAGAAGACTCCCTTTTTAGATGTTGATATTCACTATCACCAAGTTTGTAGACATATAAATTGCTCATCAATGATTGTTTAGTTTTTTCAGAACACTTATTGGCTTTTTCATTTGATTACAAATAATAGAATTATGATAGTTCTATATAAATATTTTGGGCATAACTTTGCTAACATCAAGTATTTGTTTGGTTGTTGGAATAGTTCTTCTCAAATTTTATGTTTTGTCTATTCATATACCAGCTTCACAAAATAGTGTTAAGAGTTATTTTTTGTTTTAGTTCTACGTTTTCACTTTGATTTTATGTAGTTAATACTTTATTTTTATAAGAAAAGCGAATTCAAAACACTCTCTAATGATATACGCTAAAATACTTGAATATTATTTTAAATAATTTAATATTTCAAAAAAATGATAAATAATAAATGTAGATAGATTGATAAAATGTCCTAATCATATGTCGTATCAAGAATACCAAAGACGTGGTGAGTCGTCTACTCCGAGTTGCTTACCAACTCAAGTTCCAGAATCTGCAAATGATTCTTTCCGACCAATGACAATTGAAGAATTAGTTCAGTAGCCTGGTCACGAACTTCTTACTTTTCTTGATCCGAGACGTCAAGGAAACTCGACATGGTAAATTAATTTTCTATAAATATATTTAAAATAATTATTTTAATGTTATTCTATAATTATATTTAAAAGAATTACTTAAAAGCTATTGTAATAAAACTTTGTAGGTTTGGTATTTCAAACAATGGAATAAACAAATCTATATTAAAGATGCTTCATTCTCCTTTGAACAAACCATATACCAAATTTCGAGATATTCCGTACAAAGAACGTCAAATTTGGTTCAGGACGTTTGCGGTACGTTATTTAAATTTTAAATATATAATTATTTTAAATAGTTTTTATTAATATTTTTAGTAATATATACTAAAATTTCGCAGCAAGAATTTACATGGGATCCCATGAACACAAAATTGGTGGAAGAAGCTTTCAAAAAAGAGGTTGCAGTACAATTTTCCCGCCACATGAACGAGTGGAAACAAAAATGGAAAAAGGGAAAAGATAAACCAAGAGGGTTGAATGAGTCGGTGTGGAACGACATTATTTGTTATTGGGAATCTTCCACCGCTGAGGTCATCTCGAAAACTAATTTGGGAAACCGGAAGAGCAACTGAGGAGGCAAAGGCATTTATATTCACAATGCCAGATCGACTAGTTTTCTCTCACAAGCCGATCAATTGGTAAACTAATTATTATATTAATTATTTATTATTATTTAAAAATTTTAAAATTATTAATTTAAAATTTTTTTATTTATAGGCACAAGAAATTGGAGCGCCTCCCCATCACTTGCAACTTCTCGAGGCCGTCCACACGAACAAAAAGACTAGTCGTATCCAATATGGTCTCGTTAGTGAAATCATCGAAAAAGTAAAAAAGTGATATTTTAACCCAGCAGTCTCAAGTTGGTTCTTCATCTTTGGTCGCTGAATTGCCTCGTTATGAGATTAACTGTCTCGTTCTTGATGTAAATTTGATTTTTTAAAATATATATTAATATTATAATAATTGTCTAATAATATGTTTTTGTTTTTACAGAAAGTACCATTTTTTAAGGGTCGTCATCCAAGACTTGGGAGAGTTGCAGATATGCAGCTAGAAACAAGGAGAATGAACAGATAAAAGAAGAAATGGCGGCTATGAAAATAGAGATGAATAATCTCAAAAGTATTGTAGAAATGATGAGAAACAAGTTTTTTGATGACTTTTTTTCTCCTCCTTGTCCTCCTGCCCCTCCGTTGTAATTTGTATTTTAAAACAATTATTTAATTATTATATAAATAGAATATTATTTTTATTAATTCTATTATTATTTTTAAAATATTTAGAAATATTAATTTAATATAAATATTAATTATATTAATATTTATAATTTAAAAATATTTAATGAAAATTTTTTAAGAAATAAAATTTTTCTTTTTTTTCAATTAATTGGTTATTTCCAACGGATGCTTTCATCGGTAACTTCCGACGGAAGATTCCATCGGAAAAGTGTTGCCTACCTCCCGACGAGTAAAAACCGTCGAGAAATATCATCGGTTCAAATTCCCGACGGCAATAGTCATCGGAAAAGTTTCCATCGCCAATTCGTCGGGAATATCCGACGGAAGTGTTCCATTGAATATCCGTCGGAGTTTTCCGACGGCAACCGACCGTCGTATATCCATCGGAAAGTTCCAGTGGAATACACCCATCGAATATCCGACGGAAGTTTCCGACGGCTTGTTTTATCGCCAAGCCGTCGGAAATTCCCGATACCTTCCCGACGGAAATTAATTTCCGATGAAATAGTCTCGACAGACCACTTTCATCGGAAAGTAGACAGGAATCGGTATTACCGACATTTTTCCGACGAAACTGGCCATCGAGAATTTGATGTTTTCTTGTAGGGTGGATGCTTTGTCGTATCTATTTCTATCTCTCATTTTGTCACAATATATAAAATTGAGCTAGCTTAACATGTGCATTGGACGTGTGTCATTTTGAACTATAAATCAAAAGTTACGGACGATTTAGTGCGGAATGATAAGTTGATCGGCCAGTTAAAATGATCATTCTTAACTGATCATTAATGCTTATTGAGTTGAGACTTATAAATGAAACATAATGCATGCCGTCACGCAGTTCTGGATACATTGTATAACTTGGATGCTTTGTTGTATCTATTTTGGTCTCTGATTTAGTCATAGTATAGAATATTGAGCTAGCTTAACATGGGCATTGGATTCGTGTCATTCTGAACTATAAATCAAAAGTTAATGATGATTTAGTGCGAACATGTCAAGTAGATCAGCCAGTTAAAATGATCATTTTTTACTCATCATTGGTTCTTATTGAGTTGAGGCTTATAAATGAAGCATAATGCATGGCATCACGCAGTTTGGGACAGATTGGATAGCTTGGATGCTTTATCGTATCTATTTTTGTCTCAAAATTCGTCACAAAATAGAAATTTGAGCTAGCTTAACATGGCCACTGGATTCGTGTCATTCTGAAATCTAAATCAAAAGTTACTGACGATTTAGTGCAAACATAACATGGTTATCGACCAGCTAATTTGAACATTCTAAACTGATCATTGGTTCTCATTGAGTAAAGGCTTATAAATGAAGCATCATGCACGACATTACGCAGTTTTTGATAGATTTGATTACTTGGAGGATTTTATCTAATCAATTTTAGTCTTAAATTTTATCACAATATAGAAAATTGAGCTAGATTAACGTGGGCACCGGATTCGTGTACTTCTGAGCTCTAAATCAAAAGTTATAGACAATATAGTGCAGAAATGTCAAGTTGATTGGCCAGTTCAAATGTTCATTCTAAACTGATCATTGATGCTCATTGAGTAAAGGCTTATAAATGAAACACAATGCTTGGCATCACGTAGTTTTGGATAGATTGGATTACTTGGAAGCTTTCTCATATCTATTTTTGTCTCAAATTTTGTCACAATAAAGAAACTTGAGCAAGCTTAACATGGGCTTGGTTTCGTGTCATTTGGAGTCCTAAATAAAAAGTTAGAGACAATTAAGTGTAAACATGTCAAGTTGATTGGCCAATTGAGATGATCATTCTAAACTGATCATTGGTGCTTACTGAGTTGAGGCTTATAAATGAAGCATAATACATGGTACCACGTAGTTTGGGATATATTGGATAACATGGAGGATTGTTGTATCTATTTCTGCCTCAATATTTATCATAATATAGAAACTTGAGTTAGCTTAACGTGGTCATTGGTTTCGTGTCATTCTGAGCTCTAAATCAAAAGTTAGGGACAATTTAGTGCAAACACGTCAAGGTTTTCGGCCAGTTAATTTGATCATTCTAAACTGATCATTGGTACACAATGAGTAAAGGCTTATAAATGAAGTAAAATGTACGACATCACAGAGTTTTTGGATATATTTGATTATTTGGACGTGTTGTCGTATCTAGTTCTATCTCTCATTTTGTCACAATATAGAAAATTGAGCTAGCTTAACATGGGCATTAGATTTGTGTCATTCTGAATTATAAATCAAAAGTTACAGACGATTTAGTGTGGACATGTCAAGTTGATCGGTCTGTTAAAATGATCATTCTTAACTAATCATTGGTGCTTATTGAGTTGAGGCTTATAAGTGAAGCATAATGCATGGCATCACGCAGTTCGGGGTAGATTGGATGACTTGTATACTTTGTCGTATCTATTTCTGTCTCTAATTTAGTCACAGTATAGAAAATTGAGCTATCTTAACGTGCGCATTGGATTCGTGTCATTCAGAACTATAATTCAAAAGTTACGGACGATTTAATGTAGACATGTCAAGCTGATCGCCCAGTTAAAATGATCATTCTAAACTGATCACTGGTGCTCATAGAGTAAAAGCTTATAAATGAAACACAATGCATGGCATCAGGCATTTTGGGTAAGATTGGGTTGCTTGGATACTTTGTCGTATCTATTTCAGTCTCCAAAATTTGTCACAATATAGAAAATTAAACTAGCTTAACGTGTACATCGGATTCATGTCATTATGAGCTCTAAATCAAAAGTTACAGACAATTTTGGTGAGACATTTCAAGTTGATCGGCCAATTGAAATGATCATTCTTAACTGATCATTGGTTCTTATTGAGTTGAGGCTTATAAATGAAGCATAATGCATGGCATCACACAGTTCAGGATAGATTGGATAGCTTAGATGCTTTGTTGTATCTATTTCTATCTTTAATTTTGTCACAATATAGAAAATTGAGCTACCTTAACGTGGGCATTGGATTCGTGTGATTCTGAACTGTGAATCAAAAGTTGATTTAGTGTAGACATGTCAAGTTGATCGACCAGTTAAAATGATCATTCTGAACTAATTATTGGTGCTCAATGAGTAAGGGCTTATAAGTGAAGCAAAATGCATGACATCACGCAGTTTTGGATAGATTGGATTACTTGAACACTTTGTCGTCTCTATTTTTGTTTCAAAAATTTTCACAATATAGAAAATTGAGCTAGATTAACGTGGGATTTGAATTTGTGTTATTCCAAGCTCTAAATAAAGAGTAACGGACGAATTAGTGTGGACATTTCAAGTTGATCGGCCAATTAAAATGATCATTCTGAACTGATCATTGTTGCTCATTGAGTTGAGGCTTATAAATAAAGCATAATGCATGACATCACGTAGTTTGGGATAGATTGGATAACCCGGATGCTTTGTCGTATCTTTTTCTGTCTCAAATTTTGAAACAATATAGAAACTTGAGCTAGCTTAACATGGGCAATTGATTCGTGTCATTGTGACCTCTAAATAAAAAGTTATAGACGATTTATTGCAGACATGTCAAGGTTATTGACTAGTTAATTTTATCATTCTAAACTTATCATTGGTGCTCATTGAGTAAAGGTTTATAAATGAAACATAGTGCATGACATCATGCATTTTGGGATAGATTGGATTAGTTGGAGCCTTTTTCGTATCTATTTCTATCTCAAAATGTGGCACAACATAGAAAACTGAGCTTGCTTAACGTGGGCATTGGATTCGTGTTATTCAAAGCTATAAATCAAAAGTTAAGGACAATCAAGGCCAGACATGTCAAGATTATTGGCCAGTTCAAATGATCATTCTAAACTGATCATTGATGCTCATTGAGTAAAGGATTATAAATGAAGCACAATGCTTGGCATCTCGTAGTTTTGGATAGATTGGATTACTTGGAAGCTTTGTCATATCTATTTTTGTCTCAATTTTTGTCACAATATAGAAACTTGAGCAAGCTTAACATTGGCATTGAATTCATGTCATTCTAAGCTCTAAATATAAAATTATGGACGATTTAGTGTATATATGTTAAGGTTTTCGGCCAGTTAATTTGATCATTCTAAACTGATCATTGGTGTTCATTGAGCAAAGGCTTATAAATGAATCATGATCCATGACATCGCGCATTTTGGGATAGATTGGATTGCTTGGAGGTTTTGTCGTATCTATTTATGTTTCAAAATGTATCAACATATAGAAACTTGAGCTAGCTTAACGTGGCGTTGGTTTCGTGTCATTCAGAGCTCTAAATAAAAAATTTTGGGACGATTTAATGCAAAAATGTCAACGTTACCGGCCAGTTAATTTGATCAATCTAAACTGATCATTGGTGCACACTGAGTAAAGGCTTATAAATGAAGCATAATGCATGGCATCCCGCAGTTTTGGATAGATTTGATTACTTGGACGCTTTGTCGTATCTATTTCTATCTCTCAATTTGTCACAATATAGAAAATTGAGCTAGATTAACGTGGACATTGGATTTGTGTCATTCTAAACTATAAATCAAAAGTTACTGACGATTTAGTGCGGACATGTCAAGTTGATCGGCTAGTTAAAATGATCATTCTTAACTGATCATTGGTGCTTATTGGGTTGAGGCTTATAAATGAAGCATAATGCATGGCATCACGCAGTCCGGGATAGATTGGATGACTTGGATGCTTTGTTATATCTATTTCTGTCTCTAACTTTGTCACAAAATAGAAAATTGAGCTAGGTTAACGTGGGTATTGGATTCGTGTCATTCTAAACTAGAAATCAAAAGTTACGGAAGATTTAGTGCGAACATGTCAAGTTGATCGGCCAATTAAAATGATCATTCTTAACTAATCATTGGTGCTTATTGAGTTGAGGCTTATAAATGTAGCATAATGCATGACATCACGTAATTCGGGATATATTGGATAACTTGGAGGTTTGTTGTATCTATTTCTGCCTCAAAATTTATCACAATATAGAAAATTGAGCTAGCTTAACGTGGGCATTGGTTTCCTGTCATTCTGAGTTCTAAATCAAAAGATATGGACGATTAAGTGTAAACATGTCAAGGTTATCGGCCAGTTAATTTGATCATATGTCAGAATATTTTTTTTATACATGTCGAAGTGCTTCGAGTCATTGCTATTGACCAAGACTTGTTCTAAAAAAAGTCGAGGCATTTCGAATTGTTTTTTGACACGGACAAAGTCAGGGAAAACCTCTGAAATTATTTAAATATTGAACCATGGACATATAAGAGTTCTGAATCGAATCTCTTTTGAATGAAGATCTTTTGCCTCATGGTAGCCTGCTCTAGTCCCCTTACCAAGGTTCAATATTGAAATAATTTCAAAGGTTTTCCCTCTTTTCTCTCTAAGAGGTGGAATAGAATAACCCGGTTGAAGCGTAATGATCACATGTCTGTAATGCATTGTATGTCTCAGAATGGGTCCCATTCTAAACTGATCATTTGTGCACAATGAGTAAAGGCTTATAAATGAATCATAATGCATGATATTACGCAGTTTTGAATAGATTTGATTACTTGGACGCATTGTCGTATCTAGTTCTATCTCTTATTTTGTCACAATATAGAAAATTGAGCTAGCTTAACGTGGGCATTGGATTCGTGTCATTCTAAACTATAAATAAAAAGTTACGGAAGATTTAGTGCGGACATGTCAAGTTGATCGGCCAATTAAAATGATCATTCTTAACTAATCATTGGTGCTTATTCAGTTGAGGCTTATAAATGTAGCATAATGCATGACATCACATATTCAGGATATATTGGATAACTTGGAGGTTTGTTGTATCTATTTCTGCCTCAAAATTTATCACAATATAGAAAATTGAGCTAGCTTAACGTGGGCATTGGTTTCCTGTCATTCTGAGCTCTAAATCAAAAGTTATGGACGATTAAGTGTAAACATGTCAAGGTTATCGGTCAGTTAATTTGATCATATGTCAGAATATTTTTTTATACATGTCGAAGTGCTTCGAATCATTGCTATTTGACCCAGACTTGTTCTAAAAAAGTCGAGGCATTTCGATTTTTTTTTTTGACACGGACAAAGTCAGGGAAAACCTCTGAAAGTATTTAAATATTGAACCATGGACATATAAGAGTTCTGAATCGAATCTCTTTTGAAAGAAGATCTTTTGTCTCATGGTAGCCTGCTCTAGTCCCCTTACCAAGGTTCAATATTGAAATAATTTCTGATGTTTTCCCTCTTTTCTTTCTAAGAGGTGGAATAGAATAACCCGGTTGAAGCGTAATGATCATATGTCTGTAATGCATTGTATGTCTCAGAATGGGTCCCATTCTAAACTGATCATTGGTGCACAATGAGTAAAGGCTTATAAATGAATCATAATGCATGATATCACGCAGTTTTGAATAGATTTGATTACTTGGACGCATTGTCATATCTAGTTCTATCTCTTATTTTGTCACAATATAGAAAATTGAGCTACCTTAACGTGGGCATTAGATTTGTGTCATTCTGAACTATAAATCAAAAGTTACGGACGATTTAGTGCAGACATGTCAAGTTGATTGGATAGTTAAAATGATCGCTTTTAACAGATCATTGGTGCTTATTGAGTTGAGGCTTATAAATGAAGCATAATGCATGGGATCACGCAATTCAATCTATCCAAAACTGCGTCATGCCATGCATTGTGTTTCATCAATAAGCCTTTACTCAATGAGCATCAATGATCAGTTTAGAATGATCATTTTAACTGGACGATCAACTTGACATGTGAGCACTAAATCATCCGTAACTTTTGATTTAAAGGTCAGAATGACACAAATCCAAAGTCCGTGTTAAGCTAGATCAATTTTCTATATTATGACAAAATTAAATATAGAAATAGATTTGACAAAGCGTCCAAGTAATCCAATCTATCCAAAACTAAATCATGCCATACATTGTGCATCATTTATAATCCTTTACTCAATGAGCATCAATGATCAGTTAAGAATGATCATTACCACAAACCGGTCAACTTGACATGTTCGAACTAAATCGTCCGTAACTTTTGATCTATAGCTCAGAATGACACAAATCAGAAGCCCACGTTAAGCTAGCTCAATCTTTCTAAATTGTGATAAAATTTCAGACTTCAAGTGCTTCGAGAAATCCTCCAAGTAATCAAATCTATCAAAAGCTGCGTGATGTCATGCAGTGTGCTTCATTTATAAGCCTTTACTCAATGAGCATCAATGATAAGTTTAGAATGATCATTAACTGGCCGAACAACTGCCATGTCTGCACTAAATCGTTCGTAATTTTGGATTTTGAGCCCAGAATGACACAAATCCACAACCCACGTTAAGCTAGCTCAATTTTCTATATTGTGACAAAGATTGAGATAGAAATAGATTCGACAAAGCGTCCAAGTAATCCAATCTATCAAAAAGTGTGTCATGCCTTGCATTGTGCTTTATTTATAAGCCTTTAATCAATGAGCATCAATGAACAGTTTAGAATGATCATTTTAAGTGGCCGATCAACTTGACATGTCTGCACTATATCGTGCATAATTTTTGATTTATAGTTCAGAATGACACGAATCCAATGCCCACGTTAAGCAAGCTCAATTTTCAATATTGTGAAAAAATTTGAGACATAAATAGATACAACAAAGTGTCCAAGTAATCCAATCGATCCAAACTTGCATGATGCCATGCATTGTGCTCCATTTATTCGCCATTACTTAATGAGTATCAATGATCAGTTTAGAATGGATCATTTTAACAAGCCGATGCACTTGACATGTTTGCACAAAATCGTCCGTAAGATTTGATTTATAGCTCAGAATGACACAAATCCATTGCCCACGTTAAGGTGGCTATATTTTCTATATTGTCACAAAATTTGAGACGAAATAGATTCGACAAAGCGTCCAAGTATTCCAATCTATCCAAAACGGCGCCATGCCATGCATTGTGCTTCATTAGAAAGTCTTTACTTAATGAGCATCAATGATCAGTTTAGAATGATCAGTTTAGAATGATCATTTTAACTGGCCGATAAATTTGACATGTCTACATTAAATCGTCCATAACTGTGGATTTAGAGGTCAGAATGAGAAAAATCCAAAACCCACGTTAATCTAGCTCAATTTTCTATATTGTGACAAACTTTTAAACAGAGATAGATTTGACAAAGCGTCCAAGTAATCCAATCTATCCAAAAAGGCATCATGCCAAGCATTGTGCTTCATTTATATGGCATTACTCAATGAGCACCAATGATCAATTAAGAATGATCATTTTAACTCGCCGATCAACTTGAGATTTCAACACTAAATTGTCCGTAACTTTTTATTTAGAGCTCAGAATGACAGAAATCCAAAGCCCACGTTATGCTAGCTCAATTTTCTCTATTGTGATAAAATTTGAGATAGAAATAGATTCGACAAAGCGTCCAAGTAATCCAAACTATCCAAAACTTCGTCATGCCAAGCATTGTGCTTCATTTATAAGCATCTACTCAATGAGCACTAATGATCAGTTAGGAATGGTCATTTTAACTGGCTGATCAACTTGACATGTCCACACTAAATTGTCCGTAAGTTTTGATTTAGAGTTCAGAATGACAAAAATCCAAAGCCCACATTAACCTAGCTCAATTTTCTATATTGTGATAAAGTTTTAGACAGAAATAGATTCAACAAAGTGTCCAAGTTATCAAATCTGTCCAACACTTCGTCAGGCCATGCATTTTGCTTCATTTACAAGTCTCTTTTCAATGAGCACCAATGATTAGTTAAGAATGATCATTTTAACAGGCCGATCAACTTGACATGTCCGCGCTAAATCGTCCGTAACGTTTTATTAATGACCCAAATCCAAAGCCCACATTAAGCTACCTCAATTTTCTATATTGTGACCAAATTTGAGACAGAAAAAGATATGACAAAGCGACCTAGTTATCCAATCTATCCCGAACTGCCTGATGACATGCATTGTGCTTCATTTATAAGCCTTTACTCAATGGGAATCAATGATCAGTTAAGAATGATCTATTCAACTAGCCGATCACCTTGATATTTTCACACTAAATCGTCCGTAACTTTTGATTTATACCTCGGAATGACACAAATCCAAAGCCCACGTTAAGCTAGCTTAAGTTTCTAAATTGTGAGAAAATTTGAGACAGAAATAGATATGCAAACCGTCCAAGTAATACAATCTATCCAAAATTGCGTGATGTCATGCATTGTGCTTCATTTATAATCCTTTACTCAATGAGCATATCATTTTAAATAGTCGATCAACTTGACATGTCTACACTAAATAGTCCGTAACTTTTTTTGATAGCTCAGAATGACATGAATCCAATGCCCACGTTAATCTATATTAATACAAGTTTTGAGACATCAATAAATACGACAAAGCATCCAAGTAATACAATCTTCTTAACTGCGTGATGCCATGCATTGTGCTATATTTATAAGCCTTTACTCATTGAGCATCAATGATCAGTGTTGAATGATCATTTTAACTGGCTGATCAATTTGACATGTCTGTACTAAATGGTCCGTAACTTTTGATTTATTGCCCAGAATGACATGAATCCCATGCCCACATTAAGCTAGCTCAAGTTTCAATATTGTGAAAAGTTTTGAGACAAAAATAGATACGACAAATTATCCAAGTAATACAATCTATCCAAAACTGCATGATCTCATGGATTATGTTTCATTTATAAGCCTTTTCTCAATGAGAACCAATGATCAATTTATAATGATCATAATAACTGGTCGATCAACTTGATAAGTCTGCACTAAATCGTCCGTAAATTTTGATTAGAGCTCAAAATGACACGGATCCAATGCCCACGTTAAGCTAGCTCAAGTTTCAATGTTGTGACAAAAGTTTAGAAAGAAATAGATATGACAAAGCGTCCAAGTAATACAATCTATCCTAAACTGTGTGATGCCATGCATTATGCTTCATTTATAAGCATTTACTCAATAAGCACCAATGATCATTTTAAAATGATCATATTAACTGGTCGATCAACTTGACTTGTTTGCACTAAATGGTCCGTAAATTTTGATTTAGTTCTCAAAATGACACGAATCCAGTGCCCACATTAAGCTAGCTAAAGTTTCAATATTGTGACAAAATTTGAGAAATAAATAGATATGACAAAGTGTCCAAGTTATCCAATCTACCCTGATCTGTGTGATGCCATGCATTATGCCTCATTTACAAGCCTCTACTCAACGAGCACCAATGTACAGTTAAGAATGATCTTTTTAACTTCCAATAAACTTGACATGTCTGCACTAAATCTTTCGTAACTTTTGATTTAAAGCTCAAAAAGTCAAAATCCAAAGCCCACATTAAACTATCTCAATTTTCAAAATTGTGAGAAAATTTGAGACAAAATAGATACGCAGAACGTCTAAGTAATACAATCTATCTTAAACTGTGTAATGCCATGCATTATGCTTCATTTATAAGCCTTTACTTAATGAGCACCAATGATCAGTTTAAAAAGATCATGTTAGCTGGTCGATCAACTTGACATGTCTGCACTAAATTATTCTTTTGATTTAGAGCTCAGAATGACAGGAATCCGATGCCCACATTAAGCGAGCTCAAGTTTCTATATTGTGACAAAATTTGAGACAGAAATATATACGCAAAAGCATCCAAGTAATCCAATCTCACCAAAACTGGGTGATGCCATGCATTGTGCTTCATTTATAAGCATTTACTCAATGAGCATCAATGATCAGTTTAGAATAATCATTTTAACTGGTCGATCAAGTTGACGTGTAGGCAATAAATCGTCTATAACTTTCGAATTAAAACTCAGAATTACGAATCCAATGTCCATGTTAACCTAGTTCAATTTTCTATATTGTGACAAGTTTTGAGACAAAAATAGATACGACAAAGTATCCAAGTAATACAATTTATCCCAAACTGCATGATGCCATGCATTGTGCTTTATCTATAAGCCTTTACTCAATGAGCTTCAACGATCAGTTTAGAATGTTCATTTTAACTTGCTGATCAACTTGACATGTCCGCACTAAATCGTCCTTTTGAATTAGAGCTCAGAATGACACGAATCCGATGTGCACCTTAAGCTAGCTCAAGTTTCTATATTGTGACAAAATTTGAGATAGAAATAGATACGACAAAGCATACAAGTAATCAAATCTAACCAAAACTGTGGAATACCATGCATTGTGCTTCATTTATAAGCCTTTACTTAATGCGCATCAATGATGATTTTAGAATGATCATTTTAACTAGTCGATCAACTTGAAAAGTCTGCACTAAATCGTCCGTAACTTTTGATTTATAGGTCAGAATGACAAGAATCCAGTGCCCACGTTAAGCAAGCTCAAATTTCAATAATGTCACAAAATTTGAGAAAGAAATAGATATGACAAAGCATCCAAGTTGTCCAATCTATCTCGATCTAAGTGATGCTATACATTATGCTTCATTTATAAGCCTCTACTCAATGAGCACCAATGATCAGTTAAGAATGATCAATTTAACTTCCAATAAACTTGAAATGCCCGCACAAAATGTTTCGTAACTTTTTATTTATAGCTCAGAATTACACGAATCCAATGCCCACGTTAAGCTAGGTCAATTTTCTATATTGTGACAAGTTTTGAGACAAAAATAGATACGCAAAACGTCCAAGTAATACAATCTATCCAAAACTGCATGATGCCATGCATTGTGCTTCATTTATAAGCCTTTACTCAATGAGCATCAGTGATAAGTTTACAATGATCATTTAAACTGATCGATCTACTTGACATGTCTGCACTAAATCGTCCGTCATTTTTTATTTATAGCTCAAAATGACACGAATCCAATGTCCATGTTAAGCTATCTCAATTTTCTATATTGTTACAAGTTTTGGGACAGAAATAGATACGACAAAGCATCCAACTAGTACAATCTATCTAAAATTGCTTGATGCCATGCATTATGCTTCATTTATAAGCCTTTAGGCAATGAGCACCAATGATCAGTTTAGAATGATCATATTAGCTGGTCGATCAACTTGACATGTCTTCACTAAATCGTCCTTTTGAGTTTGTGCTCAGAATGACACGAATAGGATGCCCACGTTAAGCTAGCTCAAGTTTCTATATTGAGAAAAAATTTGAGACCGAAATAGATACGACAAAGCATCCTTAACTGTTGATTTAGAGCTTATAATAACACAAATCCAAAACCCACATTAAGCGAGCTTAATTTTCAATATTGTGATAGAAATTACGAAAAAAAATAGATACGACAAATCCTCCAAATAATCCAGTGTATCCAAACTGCGTGATGCCATGTATTGTGCTTTATTTATAAGTCTTTACTCATTGAGCATCAATGATTAGTGTAGAATGATCATTTTAACTGGCTGTTCAACTTAACATGTCTGTACTAAATGGTCCGTAACTTTTAAATTATTTTTCAAAATGACATGAATCCAATGCCCACGTTAAGCTAGCTCAAGTTTCAATATTGTGACAAGTTTTTAGAAAAAAATAGATACGACAAAGCATCCAAGTAATACAATCTATCCCAAACTGCGTGACCTCATGCATTATGTTTCATTTATAAGCCTTTACTCAATGAGCACCAATGATCAATTTATAATGTTCATAATTACTGGTCAATCAATTTGACATGTCTGCACTAGATCGTTCGTAACTTTTGATTTAGAGCTCAAAATGACACAGATCCAATGCCCACGTTAAGCTAGCTTAAGTTTCAATATTATGACAAAATTTTAAAAAGAAATAGGTATGAAAAAGCGTACAAGTTATCCAATCTATCCCGAACAGTGAGATGCCATGCATTATTCTTCATTTATAAGCCTCTACTCAATGAGCACCAATGATCACTTAAGAATAATCATTTTAACTGGCCGTTCAACTTGACATGTTCACATTAAATAGTCCGTAACTTTTGATTTAGAGCTTAGAATGACACAAATCCAAAGCCCATGTTAAGCTAGCTTAATTTTATATATTGTGACAAAAATTAAGACAGAAATAGATAAGACAAAAAGTCCAAATAATCCAATATATCCAAACTTCGTTATTCCGTGCACTGTGCTTTACTTATAAGGCTTTACTCAATGATCATCAATGATAAGTGTAGAATGATCATTTTAACTGGCTGATCAACTTGACATGTCTGCACTAAATCGTACATAACTTTTGAATTATTGCTCAAAATGACACAAATCCAATGCCCACGTTAAACTAGCTCAATTTTCTATATTGTGAGAAAATTTGAGACATAAATAGATACGACAAAGCGTCCAAGTTATCTAATCTATCTCGAACTGTGTGATGCCATGCATTATGCTTCATTTATAAGCCCTTACTCAATGAGGACTAGTGATCTTTTTAACTGGCCGATCAACTTGGCATGTTTATACTAAATCGTCCTTAAATTTTGATTTGTAGCTCACAATGACATGAATCCAATGCCTACATTAATCTAGCTCAATTTTCTATATTGTGACAAAATTTTGAGACAGAAATAGATACAACAAAGCGTCCAAGTTATCCAATCTATCCCAAACTGCATGATGCCATGAATTGTGCTTCATTTATAAGCCTTTACTCAATGAGCATCAGTTATCAGTTTAAAATGATCATTTTAAGTGGTCGATCAACTTGACATGTTTGTACTAAATCGTCCGTAACTTTTGAGAATGACATGAATCCAATGCCCACTTTAAACTAGCTCAATTTTCTATATTGTGACAAGTTTTGAGACAAAAAATTGATAAGACAAACCATCCAAGTAATCCAATCTATCCAAACTGTGTGATGTCATGCATTGTGCTTTATTTATAAGCCTTTATTCAATGAGCACCAATGATCAATTTAGAATGATCATTTTAACTGGTCGATCAACTTGACAAGTTCGCACTAAATCATTCGTAACTTATGTTTAGAGATCAGAATGACACAAATCCAAAGCCCACGTTAAGCTATCTCAATTTTCTATATTGTACTAAATCGTCCAAAATTTTTGATTTATAGCTCAGAATGACACGAATCCAATTCCCACGTCAAACTAGCTCAATTTTCTACACTGTGACAATTTTTTAGACAGAAATAGATACGACAAAGCACCCAAGTAATCCAATCTATCAAAACTACGTAATGCCATGGATTGTGCTTTATTTATAAGCGTTTACTCAATGAGCATCACTGATCAGCTTAGAATGATCATTTTAATTGGCCGATCAACTTGACATGTCTAAATAAATCGGCAATAACTTTTGATTTCTAGCTCAGCATGACACGAATCAAATGCCCATGTTAATCTAGCTCAATTTTCTATACTGTGACAAGTTTTGAGACCGAAATATATACGACAAAGCATCCAAATAATCCAATAAATCCAAACTGTGTAATGCCATGCATTGTGATTTTTTATAATCTTTTACTCAATGAGCATCAATGATCAGTTTAGAATAATCATTTTAATTGGCTGATCAACTTGACATGTCTGCACTAAATCGTCCGTAACTTTTGGATTTATAGCTTAGAATGACACAAATCCAATGCCCATGTTGAACTAGCTCAATTTTCTATATTGTGACAAGATTTATATAGAAATGGATACGACAAAGCATCCAAGTAATCAATCTATCCAAACTGCGTGATGCCATGCATTGTGCTTTATTTATAAGCATTTATTCAATGAGCACCAATGATCAGTTTAGAATAATCATTTTAACTGGTCGATCAACTTGACATGTTTGCACTAAATCAGCCGTACCTTTTGATTTATAGCTCACAATGACATGAATCCAATGCACACTTTAAGCGAGCTCAATTTTCTTTACTATGACAAAATTGGAGACAGAAATAGATAAGACAAAGCGTTTAAGTTATCCAATCTATCTCGAACTACGTGATACCATGCATTATGCTTCACATATAAGAGTCTAATCAATGAACACCAATGATCAGTTAAGAATGATCATTTTTACCGGCCAATCAACTTGACATGTTCGCACTAAATCATCCGTAACTTTTAATTTAGAGATCAGCATGACACACATCCAAAGCCCACGTTAGGCTACCTCAATTTTCTATATAGTGACAAAATTTGGGACAGAAATAGGTATGACAAAGTGTCCAAGTTATCCAATATATCCAAAACTGCGTGATGCCATGCATTGTGCTTCATTTGTAAGCCTTTACTCAATGAGCATCAATGATTTGTTTAGAATGATCATTTTAACTGGTCGATCAACTTGACATGTGTGCACTAAATTGTCCGAATCTTTTGATTTATAGCTCAGAATGACACGAATCCAATTCCCACGTTAAGCTGCCTCAATTTTCTATGTTGTGACAAGTTTTGAGACAGAAATAGGTATGACAAAGCACCCAAGTAATCCAATCTATCCAAACTGCATAATGCCATGCATTGTGCTTTATTTATAAGCCTCTACTCATTGAGCATCATTGATCAGTTTAGAATGATAATTATAAGTGGCCGATCAACTTGACATGTCTGCTCTAGATCGTCCGTAACTTTTTATTTATAGCTCAGAATGACACGAATCCAATGCCCACGTTAAGTTAGCTCAATTTTCTATATTGTGACAAGTTTTGAGACAGAAATAGATACAACAAAGCATTTAAATAATCCAATATAACCAAACCGCATGATGCCATGTATTATATTTCTTTTATAAGTCTTTACTCAATGAGCATCAATGATTAGTTTAGAATGATCATATTAACTAGGCCGTCAACTTGATATGTGCACACTAACTTGCCGTAACTTTTGATTTAGAGCTCAGAATGAAACGATTCCGATGCCCACATTAATCTAGCTCAATTTTCTATGTTGTGACAAAATTTGAGACAAAAATAGATACGACAAATCGTCAACCTAATCCAATCTATCCAAACATGCGTGATGTCATGCATTGTGCTTCATTTATAAACCTTTACTCAATGAGCATCAATCATCAGTTTAGAATGGATCATTTTAACTTTCCGATTAACTTGACATGTCTGCCCTAAATCGTCCGTAACTTTTGATTTATAGCTCCGAATGACATGAATCCAATGCCCACATTAAGCTAGCTCAACTTCAACATTGTGATAAAGTTTAAGACTAAAATTGCTTCAACAAATCCTCCAATCAAAAAATCTTTAAAAAACTACGTATTGTCATGCATTATGCTTTACTCAATGAGCACTAGTGATCAGTATAGAATGATCAAATTAACTAACTGATAACCTTGACATGTCTGCACTAAATTGTACATAATTTTTTTTTGAGCTCAGAATTACACGAATCCAATGCCCACGTTAAGCTAGCTCAAGTTTCTATATTGTGACAAAATTTGAGACAGAAATAGATATGACAATGCATCTAAGTTATCCAATCTATCCCAAACTGTGTGATGTCATGTATTATGCTTCATTTATAAGCTTTTACTCAATGAGCACCAATGATTAGTTTAGAATGATCTTATTAACAGGCCGATCAACATGACATGTCTTCACCAAATCATCTGTAACGTTTGATTTACAGGTTATAATGCCACGAATCCGATGCCCATGTTAAGCTAGCTAAATTTTCTATACTGTGATAATATTTAAGACTAAAAATGCTTCGACAAATCCTCCAAGTAATCGAATCTATCAAAAATGTGTAATGTCGTGCATTACGCTTCATTTATAATCATTTACTCAATGAGCACCCTTGATCAGTATAGAATGATCAAATTAACTGGCCGATAACCTTGACATGTGTGCACTAAATCATCCATAATTTTTTTATTTTGAGCTCAGAATGACAGGAATTCAATCCCCACGTTAAGCTAGCACAATTTTCTATATTGTGACAAAATTTGAGACAGAAATAGAAACGACAAGACGTCCGATTATTCAATCTATCCCGGACTACCTGATGATATGCCTTATGCTTAATTTATAAGCCTAAAATCAATGAGCACCAATGATAAGTTAAGAAATATCATTTTAACTGGCTGATACCCTTGACATGTCAGCACTAAATCGTCTGTAACTTTTGATTTAGAGCTCAGAATTACACAAATCCAAAGCCCAAGTTAAGGTAGCTCAATTTTCTATATTGCAACAAAATTTCAGACATAAATAGATACGACAAAGCATCAATGAATCTAATCTATCCCGAGCTGCGTGTTGTCAAGTATTATGCTTCTTTTATAAGCCTTTACTTAATGAGCACCAATGATTAGTTTGGAATGATCATATTAACTGGCCGATCAACTTGAGATGTCCGCATTAAATCGTTTGTAACTATTGATTTAGAGCTCGGAATTACATGAATCTGATGCCCACCTTAAGCGAGCTCAATTTTCTATATTATGATAAATTAAAGACTAAAATTTCTTCGACAAATCCTCCACATAATCAAATCTATCAAAAAATACGTAATGTCGTGCATTATTTTTCATTTATAAGCCTTTACTCAATGAGCACCATTGATCAGTATAGAATGATCAAATTAACTGGTCGATAACCTTGACATGTCGGCACTAAATCGTCCATAACTTTTTATTTTGAGCTCAAAATGATACGAATCCAATGCCCACATTAAGCTAGTTCAAGTTTATATATTGTGATAAAAATTGAGACACAAATAAATATGACAATGAGTCAAAGTTATCCAATCTATCAAAAACTGTGTGATATCATGCATTGTGCTTCATTTATATGCCTTTACTCAATGAGCATCAATTATCAGTTTAGAATGATCATTTTAACTGGCCGATCAACTTTAAATGTCTACCCTAAATCGTCCATAATTTTTTATTTATAGCTCTGAATGACACGAATCCAATGCCCACGTTAATCTTGCTTAATTTTTATATTGTGACAAATTTTGATATAGAAATTGATACGACAAAGCCTACAAGTAATCCAATCTATCCCAAAATGCACGATGTCATGCATTATGTTTCATTTATAAGCCTTTACTCAATGAGCACCAATTATCAGTTTAGAATGATCAAATTAACTGGCCGATAACCTTGACATGTCTGCACTAAATCGTCCATAACTTTTTTTAAGAGCTCAGAATGACACGAATCCAATGCCCACATTATGCCAGCTCAAGTTTCTATATTGTGACAAAATTTAAGACAGAAATAGAAATGATAAGACGTCCAATTATCCAATCTATCATGTACAACGTGATTGCATGCATTGTGCATAGTTTATAAGCCTCAACTGCCTGAGCACCAATGATTAGTTAAGAATGATCATTTTAACTCGCCGATACCCTTAACATATCAGCACTAAAATTGTTCGTAACTTTTGATTTAGAGCTCAGAATTACACAAATCGAAAGCCCACGTTAAACTAGCTGAATTTTCTATATTGGGAAAAAATTTGAGACAAATATTGATTGAAAAAGGATCCATGTAATCTAATCTATCTCAAACTGTGTGATATCATGTATTATGCTTCATTTAGAAGCCTTTACTCAATGAGCACCAATGATTAGTTTGGAATGATCATATTAACTGGCCGATCAACTTGACATGTTCGCACTAAAGTTTGTAACTTTTGATTTAGAGCTCCGAATGACACGAATCGGATGCCCTTGTTAAGCTAGCTCAATTTTCTATACTGTGATAAAACTAAAGTCTAAAATTGCTTCGAAAAATCCTCCAAGTAATCAAATCTATCAAAAACCGCGTAATGTCGTGCATTATGCTTCAGTTATAAGCCTTTACTCATTGAGCATCAGTGATCAGTTTAAAATGATCATTTTAACAGGCCGATCAACTTGACATCTCTACACTAAATCGCCCGTAAGTTTTGATTTATAGCTCAGAATGACAAGAATTAAATGCCCACGTTAAGCTTGCTCAATTTGTATGTTGTTACAAATTTTGATACAGAAATAGGTACGAAAAAGCCTCCAAGTAATCCAATCTATCCCAGAATGGGCGATGTCATGCATTATGATTCATTTATAAGCCTTTACTCAATGAGCACTAGTGATCAGTTTAGAATGATCAAAGTAACTGGCCGATAACCTTGACATGTCTGCATTAAATCGTCCATAACTCTTTAGTTAAAGCTCAGAATGACATGAATCCAATGCCCACATTAAGCTAGCTCAAGTTTCTATGTTGTACCAAAATTTAAGACATAAATAGAAACGACAAAACGTCCAATTCTCCAATCTAGCCCGAACTACATGATGCCATCCATTTTGCTTAATTTATAAGCCTCAACTCAATGAGCACCAATGATCAGTTAAGAATGATCATTTTATATGGCCGATACCCTTGACATGTCATCACTAAATTGTTCGTAACTTTTGATTTAAAGCTCAGAATTACACAAGTCGAAAGCAAACATTAAGCTAGCTGAATTTTCTATATTGGGACAAAATTTGAGACAAAAATAGATACGACAAGGGATGCAAGAAAGCTAATCTATCCCAAACTGCGTGATGTCATGTATTATGCTTCACTATAACTCTTTACTCTATGAGAATCAATGATTAGTTTGGAATGATCATATTAACTGGCCAATCAACTTAACATGTCTGCACTGAAATCTGTAACTTTTGATTTAGAGCTCAGGATGACACAAATCCGATGCACACGTTAAGCTAGCTAAATTTTCTATACTGTGATAAAATTGAAGTCTAAAATTGCTTCGACAAATCCTCCAGTAATCAAATCTATCAAAAACTGCGTAATGTCGTGCATTATGCTTCATTTCTAAACCTTTACTCAATGTGCACCAGTGATCAGTATAGAAAGATCAAATTAACTGGCCGATAACCTTGACTTATCTGCATTTGAGCTCTGATTGACACGAATCCAATGTCCACATTAACCTACCTAACGTTTCTATATTGTTACAAAATTTGAGACAAAAATAGATACGACAATGCGTCGAAGTTATCTCTATCCAAAACTGTGTAATGTCATGCACTGTGCTTCATTTATAAGCCTTTAGTCAATGAGCATCAATGATCTGTTTAGAATGATCATTTTAACTGGCGATCAACTTAACATGTCTACACTAAATCGTCCGTAACTTATGATTTATAGCTCAGAATGACAAGAATCCAATGCCCACGTTAAGCTTGTTCAATTTTTATATTTTGTGACAAATTTTGATACAAAACAGCTATGACAAAGCCTCCAAGTAATCAAATCTATCGCAAAATGCGTAATGTCATGCATTATGCTTCATTTATAAGCCTTTACTCAATGAGCATCAATGATCAGTTGAAAATGATCAAATTAACTGGCTGATAACCTTGACATGTTTACACTAAATCGTCCATAAGTTTTTATTTAGAGCTTAGAATGACACAAATCCAATACCTACATTAAGTTAGCTCAAGTTTCTATATTGTGACAAAATTTAAGACAGAAATAGATTTCGACGATGCGTCCAACTAATCAATCTATCCAAAACTACGTCATACCTTGCATTGTGCTTCATTTATAAGTCGTCCTCAATGAGCATCAATGATCAGTCTAGAATGATCATTTTAACTGGCCAATCAACTTGACATTTTCTCACTAAATGTCCATGACTTCTGATTTAGTGCTTAGAATGTCACAAAGCCAAAGCCCACATTAAGCTAGTTCAATTTTCTATATTGTGACAAATTTTGAAACAGAAATAGATTCGACAAAGCATCCAAGTAATCTAATCTATCCAAAACTGGGTGATGTCATGCACTTTGCTTCATTTATAAGCCTTTACTCAATGACCAGCAATGATCAGTTCAGAGTGACCATTTTAACATGCCAATCAACTTGACATGTCTGCACTAAATCATTCGTAACTTTTGATTTATAGCTCAGAATGACATGAACCCACTGCCCACATTAAGCTTGCTCAATCTACTATATGGTGACAAATTTTGAGAGCGAAATAGGTAGGACAAAGCCCCCAAGTAATATAATCTATCCCAAAATGCGCGATGTCATGCGTTATGCTTTATTTATAAGCCTTTACTTAATGAGCACCAATGATCAGTTTAGAATGATCAAATTAATTGGACGATAACCTTGACATATCTGCACTAAAGCGTCCATAACTTTCTATTTAGAGCTTTGAATGACACGAATCCAATGCCTATGTTAAGCTTGCTCAAGTTTCTATATTGTGATAAAATTTGAGACAAAAATAGATACGACAAAGCGTCCAAGTAATCCAATCTATCCAAAACTACATGATGGCTTGCATTGTGCTTTATTTATAAGCCTTTACTCAATGAGCATCAATGATCAGTTTAGAATGGTCAATTGAACTAGCCAATCAACTTGACATGTATGCACTAAATCGTCCGTAACTTTTGATTTATAGATCAAATGACACGAATCCAATGCCCATGTTAAGCTTGCTCAATTTACTATATTTTGACAAATATTGAGACAGAAATAGGTACGACAAAGCCTTCAAGTAATCCAATCTATCCCAAAATGCGCATTGTCATGCATTATGCTTCATTTATAGGCCTTTACTCAATGAGCACCAATGATCAATTTAGAATGATCAGTTTAGAATGATCAAATTAACTTTGACATGTTTGGACTAAATCATCCGTAACTTTTGATTTAGAGCTCAGCAGAACACGAATCCAATGCCCACGTTAATCTAGCTCAAATTTCTATATTGTAACAAATTTTGAGCCATAAATAGATACGACAAAGTAACCAAGGCATTTAATCTATGCCAACCTATGTGATGCCATGCATTATGCTTCATTTATAACACTACAAGAAAACTGCCAATTTGCGACTGCGATTGGCAACTACATACGTGGTCGCAATTTTTGCGACCACATTTGCCACAGTTTAGCGACTAATTTGCCACTATGGAGAAGTAGTCGCAAATTGGTCGCAAAAATGTGACCAATACGTGTAGTCGCATTTTGGTCGCAATACGCAACCAATTAGCAACTGAAATGCGACTGCATTGCGACTGACCTAGGTAGTCGCTAATCAGTCGCAAAATAGCGACTGATTAGCGACTACATATGGAAAATAACCCTGTAGTCGCATATTGGTCGCTAAAAATGCGACCAATTTGCGACTATGTTCTGTAGTGGCTCTGCAGTCACAAAGTGGTGGCAAAGTGCCACCGTAAAAAACATGTGCAGGTTAGGTATAACGACATTTAAGTGACTACACTGCCGTAGTCGCAAAGTAGTGGCAAATCAGTGCCAAAGTAGTGGCAAAGTAGTGGCAAAATGTTGTATATATATGCAACATCCCATTCTCTCATTTGTAAAATCGAAGGAAAATTATTTTTTAAAACATGTGGGGAAATTATAACAATTTGAGAGATTGGATGTACAGATGAACTTATAATGAAACAAGAAATATATCGGCGGAATTTGCACAAGGCATGGAGCAGTTCATGAATTTTGCAAGTAGTCAACCTATAGCTCAAAGTAGCGGAGGTAAGTTTTTCTGTCCTTGTATTAATTGCAAAAATGATAAATTTATTCTAGGACGGAAAATATGGATTCATCTATATAGTCGAGGATTTATGCCAAATTATTATATTTGGTATAAACATGGAGAAGAACTGAATGTTCAGTTAGGGACGAGTACTAGTCGGGGTGATGTCCAAAGAAATCAGGGAGGTACGCGTGGTTGTAGTAGTGATGAAACAGTTGGTATATCCGGTAATAGATATGTTGAAATGGTGACGGATGCATTTCGTGAGACAACGACTGATGATCATCAGTACTATAATCAGAATGAAGAAAATTATAATTATAATGAAGAAAAACGACCTAATGAAGAAGCACAAAAAACTTTACAACATATTAGAAGCTGTGAAAAATCCATCGTATGATGGTTGTCATGAAGGGCACTCACAATTATCTTTAGCTGCTTGGTTCATGAACATCAAATTTGATTTTAATTTACCAAAAAAATGTATGGATTCTTGGGTGGAGCTGTTCACAGAATATTTGCCCGAGGATAATCAGGCAACGGGTTCATATTATGAAACCAAAAAATTGATGCGAAATTTAAGCCTCCCATTTTATACAATTGACGTGTGTGTTCAAAATTGTATGACCTTCTAGAAAGAAGATGAGAAATAGGAAAAATGCAAATTTTTCGATTCCCCCCGATATAAGCCAAGCGAGGGCAGGACGAGAATACCTTTCAGTCATATGTGGTATTTACCTATAGGTGATAGACATAAACTAATGTATCAAAGCGAGAAAACCGCAGAGGCAATGAGGTGGCACGTAGAGCATGAAGCAGAAGACGGAGAAATGAGTCATCCATCTGATTCTACAGAGTGAAAAAATTTTCAATATATATATCCTAGATTTGCTACTGAATCACGAAACGTTTATCTTGGCTTATGTACTAATGGGTTCAACCCATTTGGGATGTCTCGTAATCATTTAATATGGCCGGTGATAATCACTCCATATAATTTGCCAACAAAGATGTGTATGAAGAAAGAGTATTTGTTTCTAACTATTTTGAATTCAGGGCCAAATCATCTTAGTGCTAATCTGGATATATTCCTCCGACCTTTGATTGATGAGTTGAAAGAATTATGGTCTACGGGAGTTGATGCATACGATGTATCGTTGAACCAAAATTTCAATCTAAAAGCCATGTTACTATGGACGATAAGCGATTTTCCCGCTTATGGAATGTTGTCAAGATGGACAATGCATGGAAGGCTGGCCTGTCCAATTTATATGGATGATACGAAGACATTTCAATTACCAAATGGGAGAAAGACGGGTTGGTTTGATTGTCATAGAAGGTTTCTTCCTAATGGTCACCCATTACGGAAAAATAAAACAATTGTTTTTAAAAGGGAAGCACGCTTTGAATGACTATCCTCCACAATCATTGACAGGAGAACAAGTTTTATACGAGCGAATAAAAACTGTCAATCTTTTAAGAACATTTGAGTGCGGCGTAAACGGTCATGAAAGTAAAAAAGAAGGTTACGGCAGCTGGCATAATTGGCACAAAGAAAGTATATTTTGGGAGTTGCCGTACTGGACGGATCTTAACCTTCGATGTGATGCATATAGAGAAGAATTTCTTCGATAACATCATTAATATTGTTATGAATGTGAAAGAGAAATCAAAAGATACAGTTAAGTCAAGGTTGGATATTGCGAAGGTTTGCTCTCGAAAAGAGTTGCACGTGGATGGTCGGGGTAATGCTCCATTCCCTATATTTCGATTGACCCAAAAAGCGAAAGAACGGTTATTGGAATGTATAAAAAATGATGTCAAATTTCCGGACGGCTATGCGGCAGATTTAGCAAATTGTGTGGATATGGATGGACTAAAGTTCTCGGGCATGAAAAGCCATGACTGCCATGTTTTTATGGAAAGACTTCTCCTTTTTATATTTGCAGAACTTTTACCATGGAATGTTCATCTAGCATTATCAAGTAAATCTAGTAATAAATATATTTTTAATTGGAAATACATAAATTAATAATAATTGCATGTACTAATTAATTGTCGATGGTAATTAATATATATATATAGGGATTGGAGGATTTTTCCGTGATTTATGCTCCAGATCATTACAACAAAACCATGTCCGAATTCTGAAGGAAAACATAGTCATAATTTTGTGCAATTTGGAAAAGATCTCTCCGCCTTCATTTTTCGACGTCATTGAGCATCTTCCTGTACATCTACCATATGAGGCTGAACTGGGTGGACTTGTGCAATATAGGTGGATGTATCCATTTAAAAGGTTTTTTAAAAAAACTAAAAAGCAAGGGGAAGAACAAACGATATCTTGTAGGATCGATTGTTGAATCATATGTGAATGATGAGATATCTTACTTCTCGGAACATTACTTTGCTGCGCACATACGCACGAAAAACAGGTAACCTAAATTAATTGTTATGTTTATGAATTAATTATTTTATTATATATGAATGTAAGTAATATAATATATATGTAATTAAACAGGTCTACAAGATTTGATGAAGGTGAGACGTGGCTGTATATCCGGATCCCGGAGTACCAAATATATTTACGCACATGGGTCGTCCAAGTGGTAAATGTAAATACATATGGCTCTCCGAAAAAGAATATAAATATGCACATGCATATGTATTACGGAATTGTGAATATTTTTGGCCATTAGAAAGGTATATAAAAACAATTAGTTGCATTTATTACATTTGAGTTCATTGTATTAAGAAATATATATTAATTTTTAATATTTAATTTTGTATCATGTTTGAAGATCATATTCGATGTACGTATCCATATCTTTCGGAAGATGACATTTCATCGAAAAGAGAGGAAGAGTTCCACATATGGGTTAGGGATTATGTATGTTTAATTAATTATTTGACATGTATATTATATTTTATTTATTAATTTGGAAATACTAATTAACTTTAATTTTTGATATATGATCATAGGTCAATTCATGTACTTCTTTCCTATATGGGCTCAAGAATTAGTTCAAGGTCCGATGAATAAAGTGTCCACTTGGCCGATATATTTTACAAGAGGTTATATGTTCCACACGAAGAAACATGGACATAGGAGAAACACATGTAACTACGGTATTTGTGTGAAGGAGGACAATTACTCAGATGCATCTGATGAAGCTGATTTCTACGGGAATTTAACAGATATCCTTCAACTTGAGTATGTCGGACTCCTAAATTTGAAAATCACCCTTTTTAAATGTGAATGGTACGATCCTACGCTCTCGAAAGGTACTCGAAAGTCGGAAAATGGCGTTGTTGATGTCTTATCATCGGGGAAATACTACAAATACGAACCATTTATTCTCGGTACGTATTCGTTAATAATTTACTATATAATTAATTTTGTTAAAAATATATAACTAATTTATATTTCAATATTTATGATGTATCAGCATCTCAAGCAGATCAAGTTTGTTATATTCCCTATCCGCACACTAAATCATCATCAAAACAAACATGGCTCAATGTTTTGAAAGTTAATCCAAGATCTAACATTTTGCGGAAATACAAAAACAAATATGAGATTGGCCTCTTGCAACAAGAAAATGATGAAGAGGTAATGCTTGTTCAAGAGATAGAAGTAGATCGGTTGGTCGATAGAGTTAACCATACGGAAGAAATTGATTTCGATGTCGGAGATACGGAACTAGAAGATGAATTTCAATGTAATATTTCATCTTCACATGATGACGAGAACGAAGAAATGTAATAAATATAGTTATGCTTTTATGTATTTTGTACATATGATTTTTAAATAATTCAATTTATTCCCAATAACCATATAAATAAGATTTTTTTCAGAAATTGTGACTGATTTGCCACCACTTTGCCACTGCATTGACAATGTGGTGGCATTTCTGTCACAAAAATTACCCGTGGTCGCAAATCAGTCGCAAATTTGAAATGTATATAAGAAGTATAAGGTTAAGTAAATTTGTTAAGTGTTTTAGGTAAATTATTTGAAAATTTGGTAAATGTTATTGTTTTCATAGTAATTGAAATTTGTATAACTTATAATCAATTAATCAATCTTATATTTATATTTATAACTTATAGTTATATTTATTCATCAAAATCTCAAAATTTAGGATTTAGGGTATTATTTGTGACTGATTTGCCACTACTTTGCCACTGTATTGGCAATGTGGTCGCATATAAGTCACAATTAATACACGTGGTCGTAAATCAGTCGCAAATAATCCAATCTATCCAAAACTGGGTGATGTCATGCACTATACTTCATTTATAAGCCTTTACTCAATGACCTGCAGTGATCAGTTCAGAGTGACCATTTTTACATGCCGATCAACTTGACATGTGTACACGAAATCATCCGTAACTTTTGATTTATAGCTCAGAATGACATGAATCCACTGCCCACGTTAAGCTTACTCAATCTACTACATGGTGAAAAGTTTTAAGACCGAAATACGTAGGACAATTCCCCCAAGTAATCTAATCTATCCCAAAATGCGTGATGTCATGCCTTATGCTTTTTTTATAAGCCTTTACTTAATGAGCACCAGTGATCAGTTTAGAATGATCAAATTAATTGGCCGATAACCTTGACATATCTGCACTAAAGCGTCCATAACTTTCTATTTAGAGCTTTGAATGACACGAATCCAATGCCCATCTTAAGCTTGCCCAAGTTTCTATATTGTGACAAAATTTGAGAGATAAATAGATACGACAAGGCGTCCAAGTAATCCAATCTATCCAAAACTACATGATAGCGTGCATTGTGCTTTATTTATAAGCCTTTACTCAATGAGCATCAATGATCAGTTTAGAATGGTCAATTAAACTAGCCAATCAACTTGACATGTATGCAGTAAATCATCCGTAACTTTTGATTTATAGATCAAAATGACACGAATCCGGTGCTCACGTTAAGCTAGCTCAATTTACTACATTTTGACAAATTTTCAGACAGAAATAGGTACGACAAAGCCTTCAAGTAATCCAATCTATCCCAAATTGCACATTGTCATGCATTATGCTTCATTTATAGGCGTTTACTCAATGAACACCAATGATCAGTTTAGAGTGATCAAATTAACTGGCCGATAACCTTGACATGTTTGGACTAAATCATCCGTAACTTTTGATTTAGGGTTTAGAAGGACACGAATCCAATGCCCACGTTAATCTAGCTCAAATTTCTACATTGTAACAAATTTTGAGCCAGAAATAGATACGACAAAGTAACCAAGGCATCCAATCTATGCCGACCTATGTGATGTTATGCATTATGCTTCATTTATAACACTACAAGAAAGCTGCCAATTTGCGACTGCGATTTGCGACTACATACGTGGTCGCAATTTTTGCGACCACATTTGCCACGGTTTAGCGACTTATTTGCCACTACGGAGAAGTAGTCGCAAATTGGTCGCAAAAATGTGACCAATATGTGTAGTCGCATTTTGGTCGCAATACGCAACCAATTAGCGATTGAAATGCGACTGTGTTGTGACTGACCTAGGTAGTCGCTCATCAGTCGCAAAATAGCAACTGATTAGCGACTACATATGGAAAATCACTTGGTAGTCGCATATTGGTCGCTAAAAATGCGACCAATTTGTGACTACGTTATGTAGTGGCTCTGCAATCACAAAGTGGTAGCAAAGTGCCACCATAAAAAAACATGTGCGGGTTAGGTATAACGACATTTAAGTGACTACACTGCTGTAGTCGTAAAGTAGTGGCAAATCAGTGGCAAAGTAGTGGCAAAGTAGTGGCAAAATGTTGTATATATATGCAACATCCCATTCTCTCATTTATAAAATCGAAGGAAATTTTTTTTTAAAGCATGTGGGGAAATTATAACAATTCGAGAGATTGGATGTACAGAAGAATTGATAATCCAAGTAATGAGTCGCATATCAGTCACAAAAATTAAACGTGGTCGCAAATCAGTCGCAAATTTGTGACTGATTTGCGACCACATTCTCAAAATTTGATGAGAAGTCGCAAATTAGTCGCAAATTTGCGACTGATTTGCGACCACATATGGTAAATTCACATTTCCCCTAAGTATTTTCTACATTTCAAACTTGTATTTCCAAATTAATGTGACTACTAACCATTATAAGTGGTCACATATATTGAAAACCATATTTGTAATAATTTCATTTTTGGAAAACATTTGAAATGTATATAAGAAGTATAAGGTTAAGTAAATTTGTTAAGTGTTTTAGGTAAATTATTTAAAAATTTGGTAAATGTTATTTTTTCATAGTAATTGAAATTTGTATAACTTATAATCAATTAATCAATCTTATATAATTATATTTATTCATCAAAATCTCAAAATTTAGGGTTTAGGGTATTATTTGTGACGGATTTGCCACCACTTTGCCACTGCATTGGCAATGTGGTCGCATATCAGTCACAATTAATACACGTGGTAGCAAATCAGTCGCAAATTTGCGACTGATTTGCGACTACTTCTTTAAATTCAAATTTTGCCACTGATTTGCGGCCGTGGAACCTCTTCATCCTCCTCGAACCCTTCACCATCCGCTAATAGAGTGGCATCCCGCCTCCCTCCGCAATATACATTTACCCCACACTCCGTTCTTGAAACCTAAACACCTCCATGGTTTCAAAAATCGGATGAACATGAGAAGGAAGTAATTCCCGACTGCGAAACGGGAACGGAGGAACAAACTATCACTCTTGATAGTTTGTTACAAACTCCGGGACGCGAGCAGTATTTGACAGTGATGTCTCCACAAGCGGCACCAAATTCATGTGGTAATGAATTTTTTAAATTTTTTATTTTTTTAATAAATATTTATTATAATTTTAATAATATATTAATATAAAATTAAAATTTTTCTTTATAATTAAAATATTAGGTTTGATCACGATAACGGGGCTATTATCCATCAAATTTCAAAAATTTTGAAAAATAAATTTGACGGCCCATACTATATTTGGATAGTCGTACCTAGTGAGAGGCAGGAAAAATATTTTATTGAGTTTGCGGTAAGTATTTTTATTTAAATTTTTTATTGCAAAATATTTAAATAAATTTTAATATTTACAATATTATTTTGAAGCAATCGTAGACCTGGGATCCTGTGATCACCCCGGTGGTACGAAAAGAGTTCAAGGCCGTCTGCGTAAGATGGATAAAAGGGATGGTGAGCACAGTTCATACAACCGAAAAACATCCCCGATTGATTTCTCCAAGTCTGTACAAAATTATGATAGACTATTGGGCAACCGAAACGTCTACCGAGAGGAGTACCAAATTTGGGACGACCTGACTCAATAGGTGAGGTCTTTATAAAGACTCACACAAGACCGGATGGTTCGTATGTAGATTTGAAAGCAAAACAAATCTGTGAAACATACGAACGAAACATCCAAGAGAAGATGGCGATCGTGGAGGTCAATACAACAGAAACATGTGATGGAACTTCCCATCCAATTGAGCTGACTCCAGAACAAAAGAATGAGATCTTCATTCAGGTAAAAAGAATTTTTCAAATTTTTTTGTTATTACATATTTTTATAATTAATTTAATAATTAAATTTATTATTTAATTTTTGTATTCGTTATTTTGTAGTCTTCTGTTGCGGATGACCGAAGCCGTCTTTATGAACTCAGTAGCCTGAACTGCGTACAGTCTATGGGTAGACATACTGGGGTGCAATCAAATTCTCCCGAGTACGTAATGCTTCAAGAACAAAACGCGTTAATTAAACAACAAAACGCACAGATTTTGGAAACAAATTAGAAGTTGGAAGAGCTGAATAGAGAAAACCAAAAGAAGATCTCGAGCTTGGAGATGCTCCTCGGGTATTACCAACGGATGGATCCCGCATTCGCCTCTTATATGCGGGATAACGATTGCACAGGGGAACCATCGACGGCTCTGACCCCAACTCCATTCTTGCCTTCGAATTTCCAATTTCCCCCGCCGGAAAATTAATTTTTTTTTCTATAATTTAAATTTTAAATAATAAATATTACAATTTTAATTTTTAATTTCTTTTTATTAATTATTTTATATTAATTAGTTCATATATTTTTATTTAATATTATAATATTTATTATTAATTAATAAATACTATTAATAATATTTAATAGTTTTAAAAATATAAATTTATGAAAATATTCAGAATTAAAAATTTAAAAATATTATTACAACATAATAATTTTGGAAAATAATTTTCAAAAATATTTGAAAATAATTTTATTATAAATTAATAAAAATTAAATAATATTAATATTAAAACATAAATTATAAATTATTATATTAATATTTATAAAAGATTAAATAATATTAATATTAAAACATAGTAATATAAATTATTATATTACTACTAATTACAAAATATTAATATTATTATTGAAATTAATTTTGAAAAATATTATTAAAATTTATATTTGTAAAAATTAATTTACAATTATTTTGAACTAATTTAAATTCTTTGAAAATAAATTTCAAAAATATTAATATTTTTATTTTCAAAATATAAAAATTATTTCAATAATAATTTTAAATTATACATTTTTTAAATCTAATTAAGTTGTAGTCGCAAATCAGTCTCAAATCAATCGTACGTTTTGCCACCGATTTGCGACTCCTTGATATATGTGGTCGCAAATCGGTCACAAAAAATTGGGACTAATTTGCGACTACAGGTGGCTATAGGAGAAACCCAGTCGCAAATCAGTCACAATATTTTGCGACAGATTTGCGACTCCGTGTTAAATGTGGTCCCAAATCAGTCACAAATTTTTGTGACTGATTTGCGACTGCACTACTCTTGTAGTCGCAAATCAGTCATAAAATTTTGTGACTGATTTGTGACTACATATTTCGCAACCACACATTTAGTCGCAAAACAGTGTCAAAATTTGTTACTGAAATTCAGTGTGGTCGCAAATTAGTCGCAAAATGAACCACTATTTCCGTGGTCGCAAATCAATCGCAAATTTGCGACTGATTTGCGACTGCTTTTTTTTTGCGACTACTATTTTTCGACCACTTCACGTGGTTGCAAAATACATGTTTTCTTGTAGTGGTATAAGCCTTAACTCATTAAGCACCAATGATCAATTAAGAATTATCATTTTAAGAACTTGACAAGTTCGAAGTAAATCATCCATAAATTTTGATTTATAGTTAAGAATGACACAAATCCAGAGCTCACATTAAGGTAGCTAAATTTTCTATATTTTGACAAAATTTCAAACAAAAATAGATACCACAAAGAGTTCAAGTAATCCAATCTATCCAAAACTGCGTGATGTCATGGATTGTGCTTCGTTAATAAGCCTTTACTCAATGAGCATCAATGAGGAGTTTAGAATGATCATTTTAACTAGCCGATCAACTTGACATGTCTACATTAAATTGCCTGTAAATTAGCTCATAATGACACAAATCCAATGCCTACGTTAATCTTGCTCAATTTTCTATATTGTGACAAATTTTGAGACATAAATAGATACGACAAAGCCTCCAAGTAATCCAATCAATCCCAAAATGCGCGATGTCATGCATTGTGCTTCATTTATAAGCCTTTACTTACTGAACACTAATGATCAATTTAGAATCGTCAAATTAATTGGCCGAAAACCTTGACATATCTGTAATAAATCGTTAATAACTTATTATTTAGAGTTTAGAATGACACGAATCCAATGCCCATGTTTAGCTTCCTCAAGTTTCTATCTTGTGACAAATTTGAGACAGAAATAGATTCGACTAAGCGTACAAGTAATCCAATATATCCAAAACTGCGTCATGCCTTGCATTGTGCTTCATTTATAAGTCGTTCCTCAATGAGCATTAATGATCAGTCTAGAATGATCATTTTAACTGGCCGATCAATTTGACATTTTTGCACTAAATCATCCATAACTTCATATTTAGAGCTTAGAATGACACAAAGCAAAAGCCCACGTTATGCTAGTTTAATTTTCTATATTCTGGCAAATTTTGAAACGGAAATAAATTTTGAAACAGAAATAGACTTGCTCAATCTACTATATTGTGACAAATTTTGAGACAAAAATAGGTACGACAAAGCCCCAAAGTAATCTAATCTATCCCGAAATGCGCGATGTCATGCATTATGCTTTTTTTTATTAGCCTTTAATTAATGAACACCAATGATCGGTTTAGAATGATCAAATTAATTGGCCGATAACCTTGACATATGTGCACTAAATCGTGCATAACTTTCTATTTAGAGCTTAGAATGACACGAATCCAATGGCCATGTTAAGCTTGCTCAAGTTTCTATATTGTGACAAAATTTGAGACATAAATACATACGACAAAGTGTCCAAGTAATCCAATCTATCCAAAATTACATGATGGCATGCATTGTGCTTTATTTATAAGCCTTTACTCAATGAGCACCAATGATCAGTTTGAAATGATCAATTGAACTAGCCAATCAACTTGACATGTCCGCACTTAATCGTCCGTAACTTTTGATTTACAGATCAGAATGACACGAATCCACTGCCCACGTTAAGCTTGCTCAATTTACTATCTTTTGACAAATTTTGAGACAGAAATAGGTACGACAAAGCCTTCAAGTAATCCAATCTATCCAAAATGCGCAATGTCATGCATTATGCTTCATTTATAGGCCTTTACTCTATGAGCACCAATGATCAGTTTAGAATAATCAAATTAACTGGCCGATAACCTTGGCATGTTTGCACTAAATCATCTGTAGCTTTTGATTTAGAGCTCGGAATGACACGAATCCAATGCTCACGTTAATCTATCTCAAATTTCTATATTGTAACAAATTTTGAGGCCAAAATAGATACGACAAAGTAACCAAGGTATCCAATCAATGCCGACCTATGTGAAGCCATGCAGTATGCTTCATTTATAAGCCTTAACTTGTTAAGCACCAATGATCAATTAATAATGATCATTTTAACTGGCCGATGAACTTGACATGTCCGTAGTAAATCGTCCATAAATTTTGATTTATAGTTAAGAATGACACAAATCCAGAGCTCACATTAAGGTAGCTAAATTTTCTATATTTGAAAAAATTTGAAACAGAAATAGATACGACAAAGAGTCCAAGTAATCCAATCTATCCAAAACTGTGTGATGTCATGGATTGTGATTCGTTTATAAGACTTTACTCAATGGGCATCAATGAGGAGTTTACAATGATCATTTTAACTGGCCCATCAACTTGAAATATCTGGATTAAATTGCCCGTAACTTTTGAATTATAGCTCAGAATGACACGAATCCATTGCCCACGTTAAGCTTGCTCAATTTTCTATATTGTGGCATATTTTGAGACAGAAATAGATATGACAAATCCTCCAAGTAATCCAATCAATCCCAAGATGCACAATGTCATGCATTGTGCTTCATTTATTAGCCTTTACTTAATGAACCGCAATGATCAATTTAGAATCATCAAATTAATTGGCTGATAACCTTGACATATCTGTACTAAATCATCCATAACTTTTTATTTAGAGCTTAGAAAGACACGAATCCAGTGCCCATGTTAAGCTTCCTCAATTTTCTATCTTGTGACAAAATTTGAGACAGAAATAGATTCGACGAGGCGTCCAAGTAATCCAATCTATCCAAAACTGCGTCATGCCTTGCATTGTGCTTCATTTATAAGTCGTTCCTCAATGAGCATCAATGATCAGTCTAGAATGATCATTTTAACTGGCCGATCAATTTGACATTTTTGCACTAAATCATCCATAACTTCATATTTAGAGCTTAGAATGACACAAAGCCAAAGCCCACGTTACGCTAGTTCAATTTTCTATATTGTGACAAATTTTGAAACAGAAATAGATTCGACAAAGCATACAAGTAATCCAATCTATCCAAAACTGGGTGATGTCATGCACTGTGCTTCATTTATAAGCCTTTACTCAATGACCAGGAAGGATCAGTTCAGGTGACCATTTTAACATGCCGATAAACTTGAAATGTCTGCACTAAATCATACGTAACTTTTGATTTATAGCTCAGAATGACATGAATCCAATGCCCACGTTAAGCTTGCTAAATCTACTATATTGTGACAAATTTTGAGACAAAAATAGGTACTACAAAGCCCCAAAGTCATCTAATCTATCCCAAAATGCTTAATGTCATGCATTATGCTTTTTTATTAGCCTTTAATTAATGAGCACCAATGATCAGTTTAGAATGATCAGTTTAGAATGATCAAATTAATTGGCCGATAACCTTGACATATCTGCACTAAATCGTCCATAACTTTCTATTTAGAGTTTAGAATGACACGAATCCATTGCCCATGTTAAAATTGCTCAAGTTTCTATACTGTGACAAAATTTGAGACAAAAATAGATACAACAAAGCGTCGAAGTAATCCAATCTATCCAAAACTACATGATGACATGCATTGTGCTTTATTTATAAGCCTTTACTCAATGAGCATCAATGATCAGTTTGGAATGATCAATTGAACTAGCCAATCAACGTTTGACATGTCCGCACTTAATCGTCCATAACTTTTGATGTACAGATCAGAATGACACGAATCCACTGCCCACGTTAAGCTTGCTAAATTTACTATATTTTGACAAATTTTGAGACAGAAATATGTACGACAAAGCCTTCAAGTAATCTAATCTATCCCAAAATGCGCAATGTCATGCATTATGCTTCATTTATAGGCCTTTACTCTATGAGCACCAATGATGAGTTTAGAATGATCAAATTAACTGGCCGATAACCTTGGCATGTTTGCACTAAATCATCTGTAGCTTTTAATTTAGAGCTCAGAATGACACGAATCCAATGCTCACGTTAATCTATCTCAAATTTCTATATTGCAACAATTTTTTAGGCCAAAATAGATACGACAAAGTAACCAAGGTATCCAATCAATGCCGACCTACGTGAAGCCATGCAGTATGCTTCATTTATAAGCCTTAACTTGTTAAGCACCATAAGCACCATAAGCACCATTGTCCTTTGTCGATCATCCTCTAGGAGTTGTCGACCCATAAGCTGAATTTGTGGAAGAGTGCTCTTGATCTGCTCCTTGTCATTGCTCCTGGTGGCATCACTGGTGTAGAGACTTTCTCTAGATGCATGTCCTGAAGCTGGTAGTTTATCTGGTCCGAGTCTCCTTGTGTAGATGTTGAGATGCCCATGCTCTCGGCTGGATCGGCTGTAACGGCTGCACTGTGCGAGGTACTGGCCAAAATGTCTTCTGCTCCGGCCAAGTTGATTCCAGAGTTAGCGGCGTCACCAATTGGACCGGCGGTGTCATCCACGTCGCCTCCAGTTGGGCAGGAAGTTTGGGCCTCTCCACCGGCAATGTTGATCGGTCCGACCCGGTTGGTCGAAGGTCCTGCGGTACCGCTTGGGCCGGCAGTCGTGCCAAATGGCCCGGCTGTCTCGGGCAAGCTCCCTGGTCGGCCAGTCTGGTCTCCTGGCTGGCCATACGACCTGATGTCCCCATCATCCCCTCCCTCTTCAGTACGTTTTGATCTCAAAACTGGTTCATCTCTATTGAAAGGGACTAAGTTAGTTACGTTGAACGTGTTGGACACATTAAACTCACCTGGAGCTCAATCTGGTAGGCGTTGTTGTTGATCGTCTCCAGCATTCTGAATGGTCCATCCCCTCTTGGTGCTAGCGTGGAACTCCTTAGGTTGGAGAACCTCTCATGCCGTAGGTGTAGCCACACCTAATCGCCTGGTTGAAAGATCACCTCCTTTCTTCCCTTGTTAGCATGAGTCACGTACTGCCCGGTCCTCTTCTCCAAGTTCTCTTCTACCTTCTGGTGTAGCTTCCTTATGAACTCCGCCTTGGATGCTCCGTTGAGGTTGGCCATCTCCTCTGGTGGTAGTGGCGTTTGCTCCAATGGAGTGAGAGGGTTGAAGCCGTATACTACTTCAAAGGGTGTCTTCTTGGTTGCTGAGTGCACGGCTCGGTTGTAAGCGAACTCTATGAAAGGCAGGCACTCCACACAAGTCTTGAGGTTCTTCCCTAGTGTAGTCCTGAGAAGAGTTGATAGTGTCCGGTTGACAACTTCAGTTTGGCCATCGGTTTGAGGATGGCAGGTGGTAGAGAAGAGTAGCTTCGTGCCTAGCTTCCTCCAAAGGGTCCTCCAGAAATGGCTGAGGAACTTGGTGTCCCTGTCTGACATGATGGTCCTTGGCACTCCATGAAGCCGTACTATCTCCCTGAAGAACAGCTCGGCTGTTTGCATTGCATCATTAACATTGGCACACAGAATGAAGTGTGCCATCTTGGAGAATCTGTCCACCACCACAAAGATTGCATCTTTGTGGTTGATCTTGGGCAGACCTAGAACGAAGTCCATTGAGATGTCCACCCATGGATGTGTAGGTATGGGAAGTGGGAGATACAACCAGTGAGGGTGCACTCTGGACTTCGCCTTTTTGCAAGTGATGCACCTTGCACAATGGGATTCTATTGACCTTTTGATGTGTGGCCAGTAGAAGTGCTCCTTGACCACTGCTAGAGTCTTGTCGACACCAAAGTCGCCCATGAGTCCTCCTCCATGGGCTTCTCGGATGATAAGCTCTCATAATGATCCTTGTGGTATGCACAACCTTCTCTCTCGGAACAAGAATCCCTCATGGATGTAAAACTTGCCATGACTCCCTGTGCCACACTCCTTGTAGCTCTCAGCAATGTCAGGATCATCCTTGTATAGGTCGTTGATGTGCTCGAATCCTAGGACCTTTGCCTCCATGGTGGATATCAAGGCAAACCTCCTTAATAGTGCGTCGGCTACCACATTGTCTTTGCCCTTCTTGTACTTGATGACGTATGGGAAGGTCTCTATGAACTCCATCCACCTGGGATGTCTCCTCTAGAGATTGGTTTGCCCTCTGAGATGTTTGAGAGTCTCGTGATCAGTGTGGATCACAAACTCCTTGGACAGCAAGTAATGCTGCCAAGTCTCCAATGGTCGGAATAGGGCATAAAGCTCCTTGTCGTAAGTGGGGTAGTTCAGTGAGGCTCCACCTAGCTTCTCACTGAAGTATGCCACTGGCCTCCCTCCTTGGGTTAGCACTGCTCCTATGCCTATTCCAGAGGCATCAAACTCCACTTCAAATGTCTTGTTGAAGTCGGGTAGGACTAGCACTGGTGCATGTGTGAGACTGTCCTTACAGGACTGGAACGCCTTCTCCTGAGCTTCTCCCCAGCTGAATCCCACGTTCTTCTTCACTACTGCCGTCAATGGTGAGGCAATACTGCTGAAGTTGGGCACAAATCTCCTGTAGAAGCTGGCTAGACCGTGGAAACTCCTTACTTGGCTGATGTTGCTTGGTGTTGGCCATTCTTGTATGGCTCGAATCTTTTCTTCATCAACCTGTAAGTCCTGTGAACTTACAACAAAACCTAAGAAGACAAGTTTATCCGAACAAAAGATGCACTTCTTGAGATTGGCATAAAGCTCTTCTTGTCAAAGGGTTTTAAGCACCAACTCAAGATGTGTGAGGTGATCCCTTAAGCACTTACTATACACTAAAATGTCATCGAAATAAACTACAACGAACTTACTGATGTACGCCCTAAGAACTTGGTTCATAAGGCACATGAAGGTGCTTGGGGCATTAGTCAAGCCGAATGGCATGACTGTCCACTCGTAGAGCCCTTGCTTTGTCTTGAAAGCAGTCTTCCACTCATCAGCTTCCTTCATCCTGACCTGGTGGTATCCACTCTTAAGGTGTATCTTGGAGAAGACCGTGGCTCCACTCAGCTCATCTAGCATGTCATCCAGCCATGGTATCGGATGCCCGTACTTGACTGTGATGTTGTTGATTGCTCAGCAGTCCACGCACATTCGCCAAGTCCCATCCTTCTTGGGCACTAGTAGCACTGGTACGGCACATGGACTGAGGCTCTCTCGAACATAGCCTTTCTCCAGGAGCTCCTTGACTTGCTTCTCAAGCTCCTTAGACTCCTCTGGGCTCATTCGGTAGGCTGGCCAGTTAGGCAGGGCTACTCCGGGCACGAGGTCGATCTGGTGCTCTATGCCTCGTAGGGGAGGCAAGCCTGCTGGTATCTCTTCCGGGAACACATCCTGGAACTTATTGAGGAGAGCTGCTACTTCAGGAGGTAGCTCTACCTGTTCTTTCTCTACATTCAACACTTCTTTGAAAACCATTAGTAACATTAAATCCTTCGAGGCTAAAGCACTCTGGACATGGCTTAGTTGAATAAGACTAGACTTGATAAGTTTCTTTTCCTTACTCATTTGGAGTTGTAGCTCGTGTACCTGGGCAGGTGTAAGAGGAGCTAGGCTGACCTTTCTTTTGTCATGCACAAAAGTGTAGAGATTGGTTCGGCCATCATGCCTGGTCTCCTTGTCAAACTGCCATGGCCTTTATAGCAGAATATGGCCAGCTTGCATGGGCACCACGTCGCACACTACTTGGTCTTGGTACTTGCCCACACTGAATGGCACAGTGACTTGCTCATGGATCTTGAGCTCCACTTTGTCATCGAGCCATCTCAGTCTATACGGTCGAGGGTTCCTTGTCTTTTCTAGACCTAGCTTATCAACCATATATGCACTAGCGACGTTAGTGCAAGAACCACCATCTATGATGAGGTTACATACCTTCCCCTTGATGGTGCAATGGCTGTGGAAGATGTTCTCCCTCTGGATGGTCTCTGAGGAATCAACCATTGGACTGAGTATGCGTCTAGTGACCAGCACTTCCCCCACATCAGGGTACTCAATGTCACCGTATTCTCCTTCTGGTTCATAGTCTTCTTCATCTTGGGATTCATACTCTCCAGCTTCCGTAATCAGCATGACCCGGTTGTTTGGACACTCCCTTGAGATGTGTCCGCGACCCCTACACTTGAATCAAGTGATATCACGTGATCTTTGAGGATTAGAGGACTTACTAGGCTCTCTCTGGTCACGGGTTGGCTCAGGAGGCTTGCTCTTGAACCGGGACTCGATCTCTATGCTTATGCCTTTGTCTACTGGCTTGGGAATGTTGCTTGGTGCCCAAGGCGTCTTAGGCTTGCTGCAGATGTCTTGGCTCTTACGTTTGATGTGCTTCTCAGCCTGGACAGATAGGTGGAACAAATCCTTGAAGTCGTTGTAGACTTTCCACCTTGCGGCTGATTCTTTCTTGCAGTCCATCCAAGAACTGTGCCATCAAAGCCTCCTCATCGTCATTGAGCTCCAGCCTGTTCCTTAGTCTCTCAAACTCTTCATAGTACTCCTATACTGATCTGGTACCTTGCTTAAGAGTACGAAAACGTCATTGCAAATCTCTATGAAAATAAGGTTGAACAAACCTTTGTCTCATGAGGTCTTTCATGTCGACCCATGAGTCTACGGGACTCAATCTTTTCCTCCTTCGGGCAGACACCTCACGATCCCACCAGATGAGGGCATTTTCCGTGAGTTGTGCTACTGCCATGAAGACTCTCCTAGGACCTGGCTGGTTGTTGTGATCGAAGATGTGGTCCATCCTCCTCTCCCAATCAAGATAGGCTTCGGGGTATACTTTTCCTGCAAAACTAGGAGGTGTTAACTTAACATCAGGATGAGTACCCGGTTGTAGGCATATTCATCTCCATCCTCATGATATCTAGGAGGCATTCTTGGTCTCTGGTGATGACCATATGGCAGAAAGCCATCGCCTTCTGCTTCTGGTCGCCGTGGAGGTCCTCTCCGCCTAGGGTGATAGTCATGAGGCTGTGCATCCTCATCTCCATCTGGCTGGGGCTCCTCCTGTTCGTGCCGTGTCCTAAGGTACTCAGGACCCTATGCACGGTCTTGCTCAGCCCTCACATGCCTTATGGCCTGGAATCTCACAGGCCTCTCCACGCGCTCCAACCTCTCTCTGATTGATGCGAGTTGTGTTTGGAGGGTGGTGAACATGACCATCATTGCCTCGGCTGCATCTCTATTTTCTTCTGCCGTTGCATACTACAAAATAAAGAACAAGTTACTCGGCTCCTAGAATCGATTAGGAGGGTTCCTTATATAGAGAATTCGAAAAAACTGCAAAAAAGAAAAATTGGGAAAAAGGAAATTCGAAAAATGGAAGATTTGAAAAAAATGGAAACTTTCTAACAACTAGTGTTAGCTGTCTTGGTCGAATTCTTTTGGTGTTTTTCCTATTTTCTTTTTCTTTTATTTTTAATTTAACTTAAAAATAATGGAAATATGATTTAAGCAAAAAGGAAAACGTAATTTGCAATGCAAAAGTGAATCTAAGCCGTAGTGATACACGTAGAAGCTAGATGCACTAGGTTTGGAGTTTGATGTTATTTTTTTGATTTTTCTTGAATGTGACTTAAACTAATGCAAGAACTAAGAAAACTAACTAAAGGATAGAAACAACCTGGTTTAGGAGCTTTAAGCTCTCATACCAAAATGATACATGCCTCGACTCAAGGTTTGGATGTGCATGGGCTATTTGGAGACGTTTAGGTGAGAAACTCGACCTTAAGCTTCTGGATAGTGGTTTTCTGATTGGTATTGGATGGAGGGGTGAAGTGAACCACACGAGGGGTGATGAACCTCGTGATAAATCACAAACTTAGAGCTAGGAGGGCTGGTCTCAACTAGGTTCTAAGCGCACAAGTCTCTTGAGAGGAAACTTGTAGAAGAAAATTCGCACTTTATTAATTATCAAAAAAGGTTGTCGAACTACAATGCTGGAAGGAGCCTTATTGATATGCTCGACATCTTGACCTTCTAGGGTTGACTCAAGAAAGAAATGAAAATTTACAAAAGTGCACAAATGAAAAACGTACAAAAGTGCATAACCGAAAAAGGACATATTCCTAAAATGTCTTTGACTCGAAAATGTAAATAATCTAAATCCTACCCTGCAAAACAGGAAGAGGCAAATATCCAATTTGAAAAGTTACCTTTCTTACCTCACGGCCAAGAAATGGAAGTTTGCCGTCCTTGTGGCATGCACGCGCCTTGCTCCTAGTCTTCGACTTTGTGTAGGGTTAGGAATCTTTGGGTCCTGACCTCTCTTGCCACTAAAGCCCAAGTCTCTGAAGTTCCTTGCAATGTTGAGAAGCCTTTGGACTCTTCTTTGCACTTCTGGCCCACTTTCCTTTGTCGATCATCCTCTAGGAGCTTGTCGACCCATAAGCTGAATTTGTGGAAGAGTGCTCTTGATCTGCTCCTTGTCATTGCTCCTGGTGGAACCACTGGTATAGAGACTTCCTCTAGATGCATGTACTGAAGCTGGTAGCTTATCTGGTCTGAGTCTCCTTGTGTAGATGTTGAGATGCCCGTGCTCTCGGCTGGATCGGGTGTACCGGCTGGACTGTGCGAGGTACTGGCCGAAATGTCTTCTGCTCTGGCAAAGTTGATTCCGTAGCCGGCGACGTCACCAATTGGACCGGCAGTGTCATCCATGTCACCTCCAGTTGGGCTGGAAGTTTGGGCCTCTCCGCCGGCAATGTTGATCGGTCCGGCCCGGTTGGTCGAAGGTCCGGTGGTACCGCTTGGGCCGGCAGTCGTGCCAAATGGCCCGGCTGTCTCGGGCAAGCTCCCTGGTTGGCCAGTCTGGTCTCCTGGCCGGCCATACAACCTGATGTCCCCAGCATTTACTGGCTGATCGACTTGACATGTTTACACTTAATCCTCTCTAACTTTAGATTTAGAGCTCAGAATAACACGAAACCAATGCCCATGTTAAGCTAGCTCAAGTTTCTATATTGTGACAAAATTTTAGACAGAAATAGATACAAAAATGCGTCCAAGTAATCCAATCTTCGAAAACTGCTTGATATCATGCATTAGGCTTCATTTATAAGCCTCAACTCAATAAGCAGCAATAATCAGTTAAATCCTCCGGAACTTTTTATTTATAGTTCAGAATGACACAAATTTAATGCCCACGTTAAGCTAGCTCAATTTTCTATATTGTGATAAAATGAGAGAAAGAAATAGATATGACAAAGCGTCCAAGTAATCAAATCAATCCAAAAATGCGTGATCCCATGCATTATGATTCATTTATAAGCCTTTACTCAGTGTGCACCAATGATCAGCTTATAATGATCAAATTAACTGGCCGATAACCTTAATATGTTTGCTCCAAATCGTCCCTAAGTTTTGATTTATAGCTCAGAATGACACAACACCAATGCCGACGTTAAGCTAGCACAAGTTTCTATATTGTGACAAATTTTGAGGCAAAAATAGATAAAACAAACCTCCAAGTTATCCAACATATCCCGAATTACGTGGTGTCATGCATTATGCTTCTTTTATAAGCTTCAACTCAATAAGCACCTATGATCAGTTAAGAACGATCATCTTAACTCGCCAATCAACTTGAAATGTTTACACTTAATCATCCCTAACTTTTGATTTAGAGCTCAGAAAGAAACGAAACCAATACCCACGTTAAGCTAGCTCAAGTTTCTATATTGTAACAAAATTCTATAGAGAAATAGATAAGAGAAAGCGTCCCATTAATCTAATCTATCCAAAACTTCTTGATGTCATACATTATACTTCATTTATAAGCCTCAACTCAATAAGCACCAATGATCGTTAAGAATGATCATTTTAACTGGCCGATCGATTTGACATGTCTGCAATAAATCGTCTGTAACTTTTGATTTATAGTTCAGAATGACACAAATCCAGTGCCCACATTAAGCTAGCTCAATTTTCTATATTGTGACAAAATGAGTGAAAGAAATAGATACGACAAAGCGTCCATGTAATCAAATCTATCCAAAAATGCGTGATGGCATTCATTATGCTTCATTTATAAGCCTTTACCCAGTGTGCACCAATGATAAGTTTAGAATGATCAAATTAATTGGCCGATCAACTTGACATGTTTACACTGAATATTCCCTAACTTTTGATTTATAGCTCAGAATGACACGAAACCAATGCCCACATTAAGCCAGCTCAAGTTTCTTTATTGTGACAAAATTTGAGGCAGAAATAGATACGAGATGGCGTCCAACTAATCTAACCCATCAAAAACTATGTGATGCCATGCATTGTGTTTCATTTATAAGCCTTTACTCAATGAGTATCAATGATCAATTTAGAATGATCATTTGAACTAGCCAATCAACTTGACATTTCTGCACTATATTGTCCGTAACTTTTGATTTAGAGCTCAAAATGACACGAATCCGGTGCCCACGTTACACTAGCTCAATATTCTATATTGTGATAATTTTTAAGACTTAAATTGCTTCGAAAAATGCTCCAAGTAATCAAATCTATCAAAAACTTGTAATGTCGTGCATGATGCTTCATTTATAAGCCTTTACTCCTTGAACCCAAATGATCAGTTTAGAATGATCAAATTAGCTGGTCGATAACCATGACATGTTTGTACTAAATCATCCATAACTTTTGATTTAGAGCTCAGAGTGACACGAATCCAGTGCCCACGTTAAGCTAGCTCAAGTTTCTTTATTGTGACAACTTTTGAGAACGAAATAGATCCGACAAAGCATCCAAGCTATACAATATGTCCCGAATTCCGTGATGCCATGCATTATGCTTCATTTATAAGCCTCAACTCAATAAGCACCAATGATCAGTTAAGAATGATCATTTTAACTGGCCGATCAACTTGAGATGTCCGCACTAAATCGTCCGTAATTTTTGATTTATAGTTCAGAGTGACACAAATCTAATGCCGACAGTAAGCTAACTCAATTTTCTGTATTGTGACAAAATGAGAGATGGAAATAGATATGACAAAGCGTCCAAATAATCAAATCTATCCAAAACTACGTGATGCCATGCATTATGCTTCATTTATAAGCCTTTACTCATTGGGCACCAATGATGAGTTTAGAATGATCAAATTAAGTGGCCGATAACCTTGACATGTTTGCACTAAATCATCCTTAACTTTTGATTTAGAGCTCAGAATTACACGAAACCAATGCCCACATTAAGCTAGCTCAAGTTTCTATATTGTGACAAAATTTGAGACAGAAATAGATTCAACAAAGCATCCAAGTAATCCAATCTATCCAAAACTGCGTCATGCCTTGCATTGTGCTTCATTAATAAGCCTTTAATCAATGAGCATCAATGATCAGTTTAGAATGATCATTTTAACTGGCTGATCACCTTGACATTTTCGCACTAAATAGTCCATAACTTATGATTTAGAGCTGAGAATGACGTTAAGCTTGCTCAATTTAATATATTTTGACAAATTTTGAGACAGAAATAGGTACGCCAAAGCCTCCAAGTAATCCAATCTATCCAAAACAGGGTGATGTCATGCATTGTGCTTCATTTATAGGCCTTTACTGAATGAGCACCAATGATCAATTTAGAATGATCAAATTTACTGGCCGATAACCTTGACATGTTTGCACTAAATCATCCGTAACTTTTGATATAGAGCTCATAATGACACGGATCCAATGCCCACGTTAAGCTAACTCAAATTTCTATATTGTAACAAATTTTGAGGAAGAAATAGATACGACAAATTAACCAAGTTATCCAATCTATGCCAAAGTACGTGATGCCTTGCATTATGCTTCATTTATAAGCCTCAACTCATTAAGCACCAATGATAAGTTAAGAATGATCATTTTAACTGGCCGATGAACTTGACATGTCCGCTGTAAATTGTCCGTAAATTTTGATTTATAGTTCTGATGAGACAAATCCAGAGCCCAAGTTAAGGTAGCTCAATTTTCTATATTTTAACTAAAATTGAGACAGAAATAGATACGGCAAAGCGTCCAAGTAATCCAATCTACCCAAAACTGCGTGATGTCATGGATTGTGTTTCATTTATAAGACTTTACTCAATGAGCATCAATGCAGAGTTTAGAATGATCATTTTAACTGGCCGATCAACTTGACATGTCGGCACTAACTTGCCCGTAATATTTGATTTATATCTCTGAATGACACGAATTCAATGCACACGTTAAGCTTGTTCAAGTTTCTATATTCTGACAAATTTTGAGACAAAAATAGATACGACAAAGCCTTCAAGTAATCCAATCTATTCTAAAATGCTCGATGTCATGCATTATGCTTCATTTATAAGCCTTTACTTAATGAGCACCAATGATCAGTTCAGAATGATCCAATTAATTGGCCGATAACCTTGACATATCTGCCCTAAATCGTCCATAACTTTTTATTTAGAAATTAGAATGACACGAATCCAATGCCCATGTTAACCTTGCTCAAGCTTCTATCTTGTGACAAAATTTGAGACAGAAATAGATTCGAGAAACCGTCCGAGTAATCCAATCTATACAAAACTGTGTCATGCCTTGCATTATGCTTCATTTATAAGTCATTACTCAATGAGCATCAATGATCAGTTTATAATGATCATTTTTACTGGCCGATCAACTTTACATTTTCGCACTAAATCGTCCATAACTTCAGATTTCGAGCTTGAATGACACAAAGCCAAAGCCCACGTTAAGCTAGTTCATTTTTCTATATTGTGACAAAACTTTAAACAGAAATAGATTCAACAAAACATCCATGTAATCCAATCTATCCAAAACTGGGTGATGTCATGCATTGTGCCTCATTTATAAGCCTTTACTCCATGACCAGCAATGATCAGTTTAGAGTGATCATTTTAACATGCCGATCAACTTGACATGTCTGCACTAAATCGTCCGTAACGTTTGATTTATAGCTCAGAATGACACGAATCCACTGCCCACGTTAAGCTTGCTCAATTTACTATATTGTGACAAATTTTGAGGCAGAAATAGGTACGACAAAGTCCCCAAGTAATCTAATCTATCCCAAAATGCGCGATGTCATGCATTATGCTTTATTTATAAGCCTTTCTTTAATGAGCACCAATGATCAGTTTAGAATGATCAAATTAATTGGCCGATAACCTTGACATATTTGCACTAAATCGTCCATAACTTTTTATTTAGAGATTAGAATGACACGAATCCAATGCCCGTGTTAATCTTGCTCAAGTTTCTATATTGAAACAAAATTTGAGAAAAAATAGATACAACAAAGCATACAAGTAATCCAATCTATCCAAAACTACATGATGGCATGCATTGTGCTTTATTTATAAGTCTTTACTCAATGAGCATCAATGATCAGTTTAGAATGATCAATTGAACTGGCCAATCAACTTGACATGTCTGCACTAAATTGTCTGTAACTTTTGATTTATAGCTCAGAATAACACGAATCCACTGCCCACGTTAAACTTGCTCAATTTACTATAGTTTGACAAATTTTGAAACAGAAATAGGTACGACAAATCCTTCAAGTAATCCAATCTATCCCAAACTGCGCAATGTCATGCATTATGCTTCATTTATAGGCCTTTACTCAATGAGCACCAATGATCAGTTTAGAATGATCAAATTAACTTGCCAATAACCTAGACATGTTTGCACTAAATCATGAGTAACTTTTGATTTAGAGCTCAGAATGATATGAATCCAATGTCCGCATTAATCTAGCTCAAATTTTTATATTGTAACAAATTTTAAGGCACAAATTGATACAACAAAGAAACCAAGGTATCCAATCTATGCCGAACTACGTGATACCATGCATTATGCTTCATTTATAAGCCTCAACTCATTAAGCACCAATGATCAATTATGAATGATCATTTTAACAGGCCGATAAACTTGACATGTCCGTAGTATATCATCCCTAAATTTTGATTTATAGTTTAGAAAAACACAAATCCAGAACTCACATTAAGGTAGCTCAATTTTCTATATTTTGAAAAAATTAGAGACACAAATAGATACGACAAAGCGTCCAAGTAATCTATCAACTGATCAAATCTATCAAACACTGCGTAATGTCGTGCATGATGCTTCATTTATAAGCCTTTACTCAATGAGCACTAGTGATCAGTTTAGAATGATCAAATTAGGTGGTCGATAACCATGATATGTTTGCACTAAATCGCCTGTAACTTTTGATTTAGAGTTTAGAATGACACGAATCCTGTGCCCACATTAAGCTAGCTCAAGTTTCTATATTGTGACAAATTTTGAGATAGAAATAGATACGACAAAGCGTCCAATGTATCCAATCTGTCCCGAACAGGGTGATGCCACACATAATGATTTATTTATAAGCCTCAACTTAATTAGCAGGAAAGATCAGTTAAGAATGATCATTTTAACTTGCCGATCAACTTGACATGTCCACGCTAAATCGTTCGTAACTTTTGATTTATAGTTCGAATCAAATATCCACGTTAAGCTAGCTCAATTTTCTATATTGTGACAAAACTAGAGACAGAAATGGATACGACAAAGCATCCAACTTATCCAATCTATCCTGATCTATGTGATTCCATGCATTTTTCTTCATTTATAAGCCTCAACTCAATAAGCACCAATGATCAGTTAAAAATGATCATTTTAACTAGACGATCAACTTAACATGTCCGCACTAAATCGTCAGTAACGTTTGATCTATAGTTCCGAATGACACAAATCCAATGCCCATGTTAAGCTAGGTCAATTTTCTATATTGTGACAAAATGAAAGATAGAAATAGATAATGCATGATGCCATGCATTATGCTTCATTTATAAGCCTTTACTCCTTCTACACCAATGATTAGTTTAGCATGATCAAATTAACTGGCCGATAACCTTGATATGTTTGCACTAAATCACCCCTAACTTTTGATTTAAAGCTAAGAATGATACGAAACAAATGCCCACGTTAAGCGAGCTCAAGTTTCTATGTTGTGACAAATTTTGAGGCAGAAATGGATACAACAAAGCCTCCAAGTAATCCAATCTATCCCAAAATGTATGATGTCATGCATTATGCTTCATTGATAAGCCTTTACTCAATGAGCACCAATGATCAGTAAAGAATGATCAAATTAACTGGGCGATAACCTTGACATGTTTGCACTAAATCATCTCTAACTTTTGATTTAAATCTCAGAATGACACGAAACGAATGCCCACGTTAAGCGAGCTCAAGTTTCTATGTTTTGACAAATTCTCAGGCAGAAATAGATACAACAAAGCTCCAAGTTATCCAATCTATCCCGAACTACATGATGCCATGTATTATGCTTCATTTATAAGCCCCAACTCAATAAGCACCAATTATCAGTTAAGAATGATCATCTTAACTGGCTGATCAACTTGGAATGTCTGGACTTAATCGTCCCTAACTTTTGATTTAAAGCTTAGAATGACATGAAACCAATGCCCACGTTAAGCTTGCTCAAGTTTCTATATTGTGACAAATTTTGAGACAGAAATAGAATCGACAAAGCATCCAAGTTATCCAATCTATCCTGAACTACGTGATGCCATGCATTACGCTTTATTTATAAGACTCAACTCAATAAGCACCAATGATCAGTTAAGAATGATCATCTTAATTGGCCGCTCAACTTGATATGTTTGCACTAAATCTTCCCTAACTTTTGTTTTAGAGCTCAAAATGACACGAAACCAATGCCTACGTTAATCTAGCTCATTTTTTTTATTGTGACAAAATTTGAGACAAAAAGAGATATGAGAAAGCGTCCAAGTAATCCAATATATCCAAAACTACGTGATACCCTGCATTGGGTTTTATTTATAAGCCTTTACGTAATGAGCATCAGTGATCAGTATAGAATGATCATTTGAACTGGCCAATCAACTTGACATGTATGCACTATATGGTGCATAACGTTTGATTTAGAGCTCAAAATGACACTAATCTGTTGCGCACATTAAGCTAGCTCAATTTTCTATATTGTGATAAAATTTAAGACGAAATTTGTTTCGATAAATCCTCCAAGTAATCAAATCAAACAAAAACTGCGTAATGTCGTGCATGATGCATCATTTATAAGCCTTTACCCAATGAGCACTAGTGATCAGTTTAGAATGATCAAATTAGCTGGTCATTAACCATGACATGTTTGTTTTAAATCATCCGTAACTTTTGATTTAGAGCTCAGAATGACACGAATCCAGAGCCCACGTTAAGCTAGCTCAAGTTTCTATATTGTGATAAATTTGAGATAGAAATAGATAGACAAAGCGTCCAAGCTATCCAATCAGTCCCAAACTATGTTATGTCATGCATTATGCTTCATTTATAAACCTCAACTCAATAAGCACCAATGACAGTTAAGAATGATCAGTTTAACTGGCCGATCAACTTGACGTGTCCGCACTAAATCGTCCGTAGCTTTTGATTTATAGTTCAGAATGACATGAATCCAATGCCCACGTCAATCTAGTTCAATTTTCTATATTGTGACAACAATAGAGACAGAATTAGATACAACAAAGCATTGATGCATTCCAATCTATCCCCAACTGCGTGATGTCATGCATTATGCTTCATTTATAAGCCTCAACTCCATAAGCACCAATGATCAGTTAAGAATGATCATTTTAACAGGCCGATCAACTTGACATGTCCGCACTAAATCGTCTGTAACATTTGATTTATAGTTCAGCATGACACAAATCCAATGCCCATGTTAAGCTAGCTGAATTTTCTATATTGTGACAAAATGAGAGATAGAAATAGAAACGACAAAGCGTCCAAGTAATCAAATCTATCCAAAAATGTGCGATGCCATGCATTATGCTTCATTTATAAGCCTTGTCTTAGTGTGCACCAATGATCAGCTTAGAATGACCAAATTAACTGGCCGATAACCTTGACATGTTTGCATTAAATCGTCCCTAACTTTAGATTTAGAGCTGAGAATGACATGAAACCAATGCCCACGTTGAGCTAGCTCAAGTTTCTATATTGTGACAAATTTTGAGGCAGAAATAGATACAACAAACCTCCCAGTAATCCAATATATCCGGAAATACGTGGTGCCATGCATTATGCTTCATTTATAAGCCTCAACTCAAAAAGCACCAATGATCAGTTAAGAATGATCATCCTAACCGGCTGATCAACTTGACATGTTTACACTTAATCATCCCTAACTTTTGATTTAGAGCTCTGAATGACACGAAACCAATGCCTACGTTAAGCCAGCTCAAGTTTCTTTATTGTGATAAAACTAAGACTACAATTGCTTCGAAAAATCCTCTTAGTAATCAAATCTATCAAAAACTGGTAATGTTGTGCATGATGCTTCATTTATAAGCCTTTACTCCTTGAGCACCAGTGATCAGTTTAGAATGATAAAATTAGCTGGTCGATAACCATGACATGTATGAACTAAATCGTATGTAACTTTTGATTTAGAGCTCTGAATGACACGAATCCTGTGCTGTTGTTAAGGTAGCTCAAGTTTCTATATTGTGACAAATTTTGAGACAAAAATAGATACGACAAAGTATCCAAGCTATCCAATCTTTCCCAAACTTTGTGATGCCATGCATTATGCTTCATTTATAAGCCTCAACTCAATAAGCACCAATGATTAGTTAAGAATGATCATTTTAACTGGCCGATCAACTTAACATGTCCGCACTAAATCATCCGTCACTTTTGATTATAGCTCAGAATGACACAAACCTAATTCCCACATTAAGCTAGCTCAATTTTTTATATTGTGACAATTTGAGAGATATATATAGATACAACAAAGCGTCCAAGTAATCAAATATATCCAAAACTAATTGATGTCATGCATTATGCTTCATTTATAAGCCTTTACTCATTGTGCACCAATGATCAGTTTAGAATGATCAAATTAACTGGCCGATAACCTTGACATGTTTGCACTAAATTGTACCTAACTTTTGATTTAGAGCTCAGCATTACACGAAACCAATGCCCACGTTAAGCTAGCTCCACTTTCTATATTGTAACAAATTTTGAGGCAGAAATAGATACAACAAACCACCAAGTTATCCAATATAACCCAAACTACGTGATGCCATCCATTATGCTTCATTTATAAGCCTCAACTCAATAAGCACCAATGATTAGTTAAGAATGATCGTCGTAACTGGCCAATCAATTTGACATGTTTACACTTAATCGTCCCTAACTTTTGATTTAGAGCTAAGAATGACATGAAACCAATGCCCACATTTAGCCAGCTCAAGTTTCTATATTTTGACAAAATTTGAGACAGAAATAGATACGAGAAACGTACAAGTAATCCAATCTATCGAAAACTGCTTGATATCATGCATTATGCTTCATTTATAAGCCTCAACTAAATAATCAGCAATAATCAGTTAAGAATGATCATTTTAACTGGCCGATCAACTAGACGTGTCAGCACTAAATCGTCAGTAACTTTTGATTTATAGTTCAGAATGACAGAAATCGAATGCCCACGTTAAGCTAGCTCAATTTTCTATATTGTCAAAATGATAGAAAGAAATAGATAAGACAAAGCGTCCAAGTAATCAAATCAATCCAAAAATGCGTTATGCCATGCATTATGCTTCATTTATAAGCCTTTACTGAGTGTGCACCAATGATCAAATTAACTGGCCGATAACCTTGACATGTTTGCTCTAAATCGTCCCTAAAGTTTGATTTAGAGCTCTGAATGACACGAAACCAATGACCACGTTAAGCTAGGACCAGTTTCTATATTGTGACAAATTTCGAGGCAGAAATAGATACAACAAATCTCCAAGTAATCCAATATATCCAGAACTACGTGGTGCCATGCATTATGCTTCATTTATAAGCCTCAACTCAATAAGCACCAATGATTAGTTAAGAATAATCATCCTAACTGGCCGATCAACTTGACATGTTTACACTTAATCGTCCCTAACTTTTGATTTAAAGCTCTGAATGACACGAAATCAATGGCCACATTAAGCCAGCTCAAGTTTCTTTATTGTGATAAAATTAATACTAAAATTGCTTCGAAAAATCCTCCAAGTAATCAAATCAATCAAAAACTGGTAATGTTGTGCATGATGCTTCATTTATAAGCCTTTACTCCTTGAGCACCAGTGATCAGTTTAGAATGATCAAATTAGCTTGTCGATAACCATGACATGTTTGAACTAAATCGTCCGTAACTTTTGATTTAAGCTAGCTCAATTTTCTATATTGTGGCAAATTGAGAGAAAGAAATAGATAAGACAAAGTCTCCAAGTAATCAAATCAATCCAAAAATGCGTGATGCCATGCATTATACTTCATTTATAAGCCTTTACTCAGTGTGCACCAATGATCAAATTAACTGGGCGATAACCTTGACATGTTTGCTCTAAATCGTCCCTAACGTTTGATTTAGAGCTCTGAAGGACACGAAACCAATACCCACATTAAGCTAGCACAAGTTTCTATATTGTGACAAATTTTGAGGCAGAAATAGATACAACAAACCTCCAAGTTATCTAGTATATCACAAACTATGTAGTGCCATGCATTATGCTTCATTTATAAGCCTCAACTCAATAAGCACCAATGATCAGTTAAGAATGATCATCTTAACTGCCCGATCAACTTGATATGTTTACACTTAATCATCCCTAAGTTTTGATTTAGAGCTCAGAATGACACGAAACCAATGCCCACGTTAAGCTAGGTCAATTTTCTATATTGTGACAAAATTGGAGAGAGAAATAGATTTGACAAAGCATCAAAGTTATCCAATCTTCCTGATCTATGTGATGCCATGCATTATTCTTCATTTATAAGCCTCAACTCATTAAGCACCAATGATCGTTAAGAATGATCATTCTAACTGGCCGATCAACGTGACATGTCCACACTAAATCGTCTGTCAATTTTGATTTATAGTTCAGAATGACACAAATGCAGTGCCCAGGTTAAGCTAGCTCAATTTTCTATATTATGACAAAAATTAGAGAAAGAAATAGATACGACAAAGCGTTCAAGTAATCAAATCTATCCAAAAATGCGTGATGGCATACATTATGCTTCTTTTATAAGCCTTTACTCAGTGTGCACCAATGATCAGTTTAGAATGATAAATTAACTGGCCGATCAACTTGAGATGTTTACACTTAATCATCTCTAACTTTTGATTTAGAGCTTAGAATGACACGAAACCAATGCCCACATTAAGCCAGATCAGGTTTCTTTATTGTGACAAAATTTGAGACAGAAATAGATACGAGAAAGGGTCCAACTAATCCAATCTATCCAAAAATATGTGATGCCATGCATTGTGTTTCATTTATAAGCCTTTACTCAATGAGCATCAATGATCAGTTTAGAATTATCATTTAAACTGGCCAATCAACTTGACATTTCTACACTGGATTGTCCATAACTTTTGATTTAGAGCTCAGAATGACACAAATCCGGTACCCACGTTAAACTAGCTCAATATTCTATATTGTGATTAAATTTAAGACTAAATTTGCTTCGAAAAATCTTCCAAGTAATCAAATCTATCAAAAACTGGTAATGTCGTGCATGATGCTTCATTTATAAGCCTTTACTCCTTGAGCACAAGTGATCAGTTTAGAAAGATCAAATTAGCTGGTCGATAACCATGACATGTTTCCACTAAATCGTCCGTAACTTTTGATTTAGAGCTCAGAATGACACAAATCCAGTGCCCACGTTAAGCTAGCTCAAGTTTCTTTATTATGACAAAATTTGAGACAGAAATAGATCCGAGAAAGCATCCAAGCTATCCAATCTGTCCAAAATTGCGTGATGCCATGCATTATGCTTCATATATAAGCCTCAACTCAATAAGCACCAATGATCAGTTAAGAATGATCATTTTAACTGGCCGATCAACTTGAGATGTCTGCACTAAATCGTCCGTAATTTTTGTTTTATAGTTCAGAATGACAAACATCTAATGCCCACGTTAAGCTAGCTCAATTTTCTATATTGTGTCAAAATGAGAGATAGAGATATATACGACAAAGCATCTAAGTAATCAAATCTATCCAAAACTGCGTGATGCCAAGCATTATGCTTCATTTATAAGCCTTTACTCATTGGGCACCAATGATGAGTTTAGAATGATCAAATTAAGTGGCTCATAACCTTGATATGTTTGCACTATATCGTCCCTAACTTTTGATTTAGAGCTCAGAATGACACGAAATCAATGCCCACGTTAAGCTAGCACAGTTTCTATATTGTGACAAAATTTGAGACAGAAATAAATACGAGAAAGCATCCAAGTATTCCAATATATCCCGAACTACGTGGTGCCATGCATTATGCTTCATTTATAAGCCTCAACTCAATAAGCACCAATGATCAGTTAAGAATGATCATCTTAATTGGCTGATCAACATGACATGTTTACTCTTGTCCCTAACTTTTGATTTAAAGCTCAGAATGACACGAAACCAATGCCCACATTAAGCTTGCTCAGGTTTCTTTATTGTGACAAATTTTGAGAGAAAAATAGATACGATAAAGCTTCCAAGTAATCCAATCTATCAAAAACTACGTGATGCCATGCATTGTGTCTCATTTATAAGCCTTTAGTCAATGAGCATCCATGAGCAGATTAGAATGATCATTTGAACGGGCTAATCAACTTGACATTTCTGCACTAGATTGTCCGTAACTTTTGATTTATAGCTCAGAATGACATGAATCCGGTGCCCACATTAATCTACCTTAATTTTCTATACTGTGATAAAATTAAGACTAAAATTGCTTCGAAAAACCCTCCAAGTAATCAAATCTAACAAAACCTGCGTAATGTCGGGCATGATGATTCATTTATAAGCCTTTACTCTTTGAGTACCAGTGATCAGTTTAAAATGATCAAATTAGCTGGTCGATAACCATAACATGTTTGCACTAAATCTTCCGTAATTTTTGATTTAGAGCTCAGAAAGACACGAATCTAGTGCCCACGTTAAGCTAGCTAAAGTTTCTATATTGTGATAAATTTTGAGACAGAAATAGATACGACAAAACGTTCCAATCTATCCAATATGTCTCAAACTGCATAATGTCATGCATTATGCTTCATTTATATGCCTCAACTCAATAAACACCAATGATCAGACAAGAATGATCATTTTAGCTAGCCGATCAACTTGACATGTTCGCACTAAATCATACGTAACTTTATATTTATAGTTCAGAATGACACGAATCCAATGCCCATGTTAAGCTAGATAAATTTTCTCTATTATAACAAAATTAGAGATAGATATAGATACAACAAAGCATCTAAGTTACCCAATCTATCCCAAATTGCATGATGCTATGCATTATGCTTCATTTATAAGCCTTTACTCATTGGGCACCAATGATCAGTTTATAATGATCAAATTAAGAATGATCATTTGAACTGGCTGATAGACATGACATATCCGCACTAAATCGGCCATAAATTTTGATTTAGAACTCAGAAAAACATAAAATCAAAGCCCACATTAAGCTCGCTCAATTTTCTATATTGTGACAAAATCTGATACAAAAATAGATACAACAAAGTGTCCAAGTAATCCTCTACCCAAAACTGCAGGATGTCATGCATTGTGCTTCATTTATAAGTCCTTACGCAATGAGCATCAATGATCAGTTTAGAATGATCATTTTAACTGGTCAGTCAACTTGAGATGTCTGCATTAACTCATCGAATGATACGAAACCAATGCACATGTTTAGCTAGCTCAATTTTCTATATTGTGACAAAATTTGAGACAGAAATAGATACGAAAAAGCATCAAAGTAATTAAATCTATCCGAAACTATGTGATGCAATGCATTGTGTTTCATTTATAAGCCTTTACTCAATGAGCAGCAATGATCAGCTTAGAATGATCAGTTGAACTGGCCAATCAACTTGATAGGTCAGCACTAAATCATCCGTAATTGTTGATTTCGAGCTCGGAATGATATGAATCTAATGCCCACGTAATGCTAGCTCAATTTTCTATACAATGACAAAATTTCATACTCAAATAGATACGACAAAGCCTCCAAGTAATCAAATCTATCCCAAATTGTGTGATGTCGTGCAATATGTTTCATTTATAAGCCTTTACTCAATGAGCACCAATGATCTATTTATAATGATCAAATAAACTAGACGATAACCTTGACATGTTTACACTAAATCATTCGTAACTTTTTATTTAGAGCTTAGAATGACACGAACTAATGCCCAAGTTAAGCTAGCTCAAGTTTCTATATTCTGATAAATGATGAGACAGAAATTGATAGAACAAAGTATCCAAGTAATCCAATCTATCCAAAACTGCGTGATGTCATGCATTATGCTTCATTTATAAGCCTTTACTCAATGAGCATCAATGATCAGTTGAAAATGATCAAATTAACTGGCTGATAACCTTGACATGTTTACACTAAATCGTCCATAAGTTTTTTTTAGAGCTTAGAATGACATGAATCCAATGCCCACGTTAAGCTTCCTCACTTTTATATATTGTGACAAAATACAGAATTAAATATGAAAAAGCCTCCAATTAATCCAATCTATCCCAAAATGCGCGATGTCATGCATTATCTTTCATTTATAAGCCTTTACTCAATGAGCACCACTGATCAGTTGATAATGATCAAATTAACTAGCCGATAACCTTGACATTTCTGCACTAAATCGTCCATAAATTTTTTTTAGAGCTTAGAATGACATGAATCCAATGCCCACGTTAAGCTTGCTCAAGTTTCTATATTGTGATAAAATTTGAGACAGAATCAAATAAGACAAAGCGTCCAAGTAATCCAATCTAACCAAAAATACGGGATGTCATGCATTGTGTTTCATTTATAAGCATTTACTCAATGAGCATTAATAATCAGTTTGGAATGATCATTTGTGTAATAGCCGTCTCCAAAATATATGAAACGTGTCATCGCTTCGTACTTAATTTATAATTCATTTGAAATCTCATTTAATATATATAGTATAAGTCAAAATTCTTTTTATAAAAAGAATTTTCGTCAAAACCAAATATAAAATTATTAAAAAACATAAGAGAATAAATTTATAAAAATTAAAAGATACTCAAGATTTAAAATAAAATAAATAAATAATGTTTAAAATTCCCAAAACGTAACACCACCCCGAGTCACTACATCACTACTGCTCGAGCTCACCTGCATCAGAAAGGAGGCATGAGTAACATAATTACTCAGTGAAACGATCACGCCTACCCACATAGTCCCATTATAAAAGTATGTATATAATCTTGATAATTGCTTTATTTAGGAATGAAAACTAACACCATTGATTCCACAAAAAGTCGACACAAAGACTACCAAGATATATGTATTTAAACCGTACTTGCTTAAGTCACAACCATTCCTCCTCATCCCTAATCACGTTGGTTTAATGATTCAGTACTCCCAAAGCCACGTCGGCTTAACACCATGGCCACGTCGGCCTATTTGCTCACGTCGAGCTCCTGTCACATCGACGGTTGTTTCCGGCCTGCCAGCTGTTAATGAATGACAATTCAACACCGTTGTTGTGATAACCCAACACCCATCAATGCAGTTGAACCAACTAACATTGCTCATATCCATCATACCTGCATTACGTGAATATCACATTCACTAGAAAATTATTCTCACATTAATGAATCAACCATTATACTTGCTTATACTAAATGTTTAATATTTATCTAATAAATATTTTAATTTATTTCAGTTAATTAATTGATTATGGTTCATTTTACTATAGCATAATCCACCATAAATAATTTAATATCCTTAACCAATAAACCAACATATAACAATTTATCTTTCTTAAAAATTCAGTCAACATACTAATCTCCCTTAAAATAATAAATTAACCTAATATTTATACTCTTTTCTCCCACCACACCACACGACTACACCACCACATTCCTTTTCATTTTTTAATATTTATTAATTTATTATCTAATGAATCCCTAATAGGTTTAACTCTTTTTCCTTATAAAAACACTATTAATTTTTGCAAAAATGAATTGACACCATAACACCACACATGATTTCAACCTCTAATTTTCTCCCTAAACAAAGTACTCATCAAAATACATATACATAATTGTATAATGAAAATCATATATCCGGTCTCACCTCACGCCGAAACTTGGGTTAATGGAACGATGGTACACAACAACACCTGGGCTCTCCAACGCTGAACTTATACCCCTCTGCTCTGTCGAATTCTCTCCCTCTCTTCTTGCTTTTGTTTCTGATGAACGGCTTCCTCTAATCCCCTTTGACGACGTCTTATATAGGCATTAGGGTTAATTAGGGTTTCAGAAGAATTTTCCGTTATACCCTCACTTCTATTTATGTGGGTTTCATGGTTTAAATTTAGGCCCGGGATGTTACAATTCTCCCCCACCATAGAATTATTCGTCCCCAAATTTGATGGTTCCACCTCACTCTTGTCGTGGTCCTTAAAAAGACCAGGATAATCAATTCTCATATGATGTTCAAACTCCCACGTCTCTTCTTCAATTTCATCCCTTTCCCAACGAACACGCACTGATTTAACATGCTTCCCTTGCATATCAATTTTTCGTTGTCCAGTGATTTTTACCGGTTTACTAAGAATTGTCAAGTTTTCTTCCAAATCCTTTGGGGGTTCCTGCATAATGAGTTGGGGTTCTTTGACAACTTTTCGGAGGGTTGATACATGAAACACATCATGAAACGCTGCTAACTACTTTGGTAATCTCAATCTATATGCAATTGTACCAATCCTTTCAGTAATTGGATAAGGCCCCATAAAACATGGTTTGAGTTTTCCCAACTTCTTATTCCTATTTGCTCCTCTGAATACCCACATTTTCAAATACACCTCTTCTCCCACTCTAAACTCTAATTCTCTTCTCCCTTTATCAGCGTAACTCTTCCGATGATCGTGAGCCTACTTTAATCTAGCACGAAGAGTTTCCACTTGATCCACTGTCTCTTGAACCAACTCAGGTTCCAAGTCTTTACGCTCTCCCACTTCTGTCCAGCAAAGTGGTGTCCGACAAGGTCGCCCATACAAAGCCTCATATGGTGACATCTTTATGCTACTATGACAGCTATTGTTATACACAAACTCTGCTAACGGTAAATATCTCTCCCAACGACCTCCCCAATCCAACATACACGCTCGCAACATATCCTCAAGGGTTTGAAATTTTTTTTCCAACTGTCCATCTGTCTGTGGGTGATATGCGGTACTCAGATGCACTTTCATCCCAAGTGCCTTTTGGAATGCCTGCCAAAATATTGAGGTAAATTTTGGGTCTCGGTCCAAAAAAATGCTCACTGGAACCCCATGCATCCTAACAATCACTTCCAAATATACTCTTGCTAAGTGGTCCACATTCTTTGTCTTCTTAATTGCCAAGAAATGAGCTGACTTCGTAAGTCGATCAACAATTACCCAAACTGTATCCAGTTTACTAACTGTCCTTGGGAGCCCTGTCACAAAATCCATAGTGATCATATCCCATTTCCATTCAGGCAACGGTAGACTTTGCAATAAACCACCAGGTACTCTACGTTCTGCCTTTACTAGTTCGCACGTAGGGCACCTCGCTACCCATTCTGCACTATCTCGTTTAATACCGTTCAAATGATAATAGCGTTTTAGATCTTAATGCTTTGTCGCCCCCGGATGGATTGCAAAACATGAGTGGTGTGCATGGGATAAGATCTCATCCTTTAATTCCTTAACATTGGGAATTCATATCCGATTTCTATACAAGTAGGTTCCGTTGTCTGCGGTATGGTATCCTTCCACATTATTATCCACGGCTTTTTTGAGTGCATCGTCTACCTTTTGAGCCTCACATATTTTCCAAAGTAAGTCTGCCCGGTTTATGGCTTCCAATCCTATGGCATCTTTGGTAACCGTAGTAGCACACAAGCTTAATTTTCCCAAGAAAGCCACTAACTCCTCTTCTTCCCGTTCTCTTGATATGTCATTTCTCCTTCTACTTAACGCATCTGCTACCATGTTAGCCTTTCCAGGGTGGTATGCGATTTACAAGTCATAATCTGCTAGTAGCTCCATCCATCGCCTCTGTCTCAGATTAAGATCTGGTTGCGTAAATATATATTTTAACTCTTGTGATCAGTAAAAACTTGGACTTTTCCCCATACAAATACGCACGCCAAATGTTTAAAGCAAAAACAATTGCTGCCAATTCTAAATCATGGATGGGATAATTTATCTCATGTTTCCTCAACTATCTAGATGCATAGGCAAGTACTCGTTGTTCTTGCATCAGCACACAACCTAATCCTGACTTGATGCGTCAGTGTATACCAAATATGGTACCCCAGTCCTTGGTAAAACTAATATTGGAGTCTTAGTCAAACGCCCTTTCAACCTTTGAAAGCTCTCTTCACACTCTTTGGTCTAATTAAATTTCACATCCTCTCCAGTAAGTTGGGTCATAGGCTTGGCTATACTAGCAAATCCTTCAACGAATTTTCGATACTAACTCGCTAGGCCAAGAAAACTACGGACCTCTATTGCGTTTCTGGGTGTCGGCCATCCCATAATCATTGCAATTTTTTCCGGATCCACTGATACTCCAGCTTCAGACACAACGTGACCTAGAAAGCCAATCTTCCTCTGCCAGAAACTACATTTGCTCAACTTAGCATATAACTTGTATTCTCGCAACTTTTCTAGTACTACTCTTAAGTGCTCCATATGTTCATCCTGACTCTTAGAATAAATTAGGATGTCATCAATGAACACAATAACCAATTTGTCTAAATACTCCTGAAACACGTTGTTTATGAGCTTCATAAAAGCGGCTGGTGCATTAGTCAAACCGAATGGCACTACCCCAAATTCGTAATGACCATAGCGTGTCCTGAAAGCTGTCTTCCTTATATCCTTTTCGGCAATCATAATCTGGTGGTACCCTAACATTAGATCGATCATAGAGAACCATGAAGGTCCTTCTAATTGGTCCAATAGCTCGTCAATTCATGGTAATGGGTACGTATTTTGATGGTCACTTTATTCAATCCACGATAGTCAATGCAAAGTCTAAAACTTCCATCTTTCTTTTTCACAAACAACATAGGTGCCCCCCACGGGGAACTACTATGTCTTATAAATCCTTTACTGGTTAAGTCTTGTAATTGTTTTTTTAGCTCAGCCATTTCTGCAGTGGCTAACCAGTATGGTGGCTTTGACACGGGAGTGGTTCCAGGCTCCATATCGATGGTAAAATCGTCACCTCGTGATGGTGGAACCCCCTTTAACGTTTCAAATACATCCTCGTATGTTGCTGCTAATGGGATACTACTTAGCTCAAATTCTTCTGATTTTCTTTCAATCGCGATTGTTGCCAAGTAAGCCTCATTCCCTCTATTGATAAGCCCTTCTACATGAATCATAGAAACTATGGTAATTCCACATTGCACTCGAACCCCTTGAAACGTCAATCTTCCTTCAGCACTAGCAACGGTAACGCGTGCACATCGACAATCCAACATAGCTTGATGGCGTGTAAGCCAATCCATACCCAATATTACTTTATAACGTTTTAACTTCATCTGTACAATGTCTCCAACTAATTTCACTCCTTCCAAGATTACAGGAACCTCCTTGTAAGTCCCTAGTGATTCTACCACTTCTGCCCCCGCTGTTTCAAACCTTCTTGCCTTCCTGGAAAACTCTCTTTTAAAAGCTCAGCACTTTGCGAATTCAGAACTAACAAAAATATGTATGGTTCCGGAGTCAAACAAGATATGGGCGATCGCTTCTCCGACCAAAATTAAGCCTACATGGTTTATTTTTCTAAGAAACAATACCAAGGAAGTATAGAAGACCAATTAATCCCGTGCATTTAAGTAAAAATGACAGGCAAAGATTCTAAACATACCTGCGATCGGTTCGGTGCCATCCTCGACATTTACTGCAAACACCCGAGGTTCCACAGCTTGCCTCTTTGGGGGTGGTGGTGGCATACGCTCCCTCACCCTATCTCTGTCCCCTAGCTGCCACGTAGGACAGTTCCTTGAGATGTGTCCTTGTAGCTTACAATTGTAACAAAGATCATCTCCACTTGGACAATGCATCTTGCTATGTCCGGTCTGATCGCACCTGAAACAAGTGAGTACTCCTCTAACCTGCATCAGGCCCATATTCCGATTATTTGTGGTATGTCTCTGTGGCTCAACCAATTTTCCCACCTTTGCTTGGGCCGCTTTGGCTTGCTTGGTTTCTGCCTCAATGCATTGTTCCACTAAAGACGTTGTTTCCACTAAATCGACCATGTTATTGTATTTCCACACCATGCAACGATTTTTTACCTCTAACCTCAAACCTCCTTGAAACTTGAGAATCATGTCATATTCGCTTGTTCCTCTTCCTGGGAACCTCGTAAGTCGACGAAACTCTAGATCATACTCTCGAACTGACTTAGCCCCTTGCCGATGGTCGGCAAACAATCCGACCATTTGGTCTAAAACCTCATGTGAAAAGTACTTCCGTGCAAGTTCCTCCTTAAAGTCATGCCAGCTCACCAAGTGGTTTGCATGAGTGCTAGCGACCACACTATCCCACCAAACCTGCACTTCGTCCCTTAGGTACTGAATCGCCAACTGCTTCCTAAACTATATCAGACGCATGATTGTCTCGTAGTTCATTTCTAACATCTTCATCCAGTTGTCTGCTGCAATTGGATCGATCCCTCCACTAAACATCTCCATGTTCAAATTCCTTAACATCTTCAAAGCATCCCAATATGTGGGCCCCTGGTCCCGTACGGGTACCCTTCGCATTAGAGGAGACGGCGGTAGGTATTGAGGTGCAACCAACTCTTGAACAGGAGGTTCGGGTGCAGCGAACTCCGGAGCTGCCTGCTCAAGCACTGCAACGTGTGGTATCTGATTTGCTACAACAAAGGCGCTAAGACCTCACGCAAACTTTGCATCATAGCTGCACTGAGTGCCGCATAATCCACCATGGGAGCAACAACAACTGGTTGCTGAACGGGGGCAACACCTTCCTGCTCCAGCGATTGGTCACTATTGTTGCGCTCCCGATCTCCACTACGCAGACCAGCCCAACGATTAACTCTCCTTGGCGGCATAATGTCCAAATAAACGCTAAATTCACACATCAGTCCAATAGTATTATAAATCAACGAAACTTAATTGACTTCACGACAATTACTCTAAATTGTGCTCGCCCATTGAAAATACACATATATATATATATATATATATATATATATATATATATATATTTTAAACATTTTTTTTTCTAAAACCTTAGAATAACGCTCTCCGGATCAGAACTAGAGTAGCAACCTCGCTCTGATACCAAAATTGTATCACCCGTCTCCAAAATACATGACACATGTCATCGCCTCGTACTTAACTTATAATTCATTTGAAATCTCATTTAATATATATAGTATAAGTAATAATTCTTTTTATTAAAAGAATTTTTGTCAAAACCAAATATAAAATAATTAAAAAAACATAAGAGAATAACTTAATAAAAATTCAACGATACTAAAGATTCAAAATAAAATAAATAAATAATGTTTAAAATTCTCAAAACGTAACACCACCCCGAGTCACTGCATCACTACTGCTCGAGCTCACTTGCATCCAAAAGGAGGCATGACTAACATAATTACTTAGTGAAACGATCATGCCTACCCACATATTCCCATTATACAAGTATTTATATAATCTTGATAATTACTTTATTTAGAAATAAAAACTCGCACGATTGATTCCACAAAAAGTCGACACAAATACTACCAAGATATATGTATTTAAACCGTGTTTGCCTAAGTCACAACCATTCCTCCTCATCCGTAACCACGTCGGTTTAAGGATTCGGAACCCCCAAAGCCACGTTGGCTTAACACCACGGCCATGTCAGCCTATTTTCTCATGCCGAGCTCCCGTCACGTTGACGGTTGTTTCCGGCCTGCCAACCGTTAATGAACTACGTCTCAACACCGCCGTTGTCGTAGCCCAACACCCATCAAAGCAGTTGAACCAACTAACGTTGCTCAAATCCATCATACCCGCGTTACGTGAATATCACATTCACCAGAAATTTATTCCCACATTAATGAATCAACCATTATACTTGCTTATACTAAATTTTTAATATTTATCTAATAACTATATTAATTTATTTTAGTTAATTAATTGATTATGCTTCATTTTACTATACCATAATCCTCCATAAATAATTTAGTATCCTTAACCAATAAATAACACATAAAAATTTATCTTTCTTAATAATTAAGTCAACATACTAATCTCCCTTAAAATAATACATTAACCTAATATTTCTACTTTTTCTCCCACCACACTAGAGGAGTACACCACCACATTCTTATTTATCTTTTTAATATTTATTTATTTATTATCTAATACATCTCTAATAGGTTTAACTCTTTCTTTCTGATAAAAACACCATTTATTTTTGCAACAATTAATTAAAACCCTAACACCACAAATGATTTTAACCTCTAATTTTCTTCCTAAACGAAGTACTCATCAAAATACATATACATAATTGTATAATGAAAATCATAGATACTGTCTCACCTCACGGCGAAACTTGGGTTATTGGAGCGTTGGAATCGTCGGTCGTGCATAAATTTCTCTTCCTCCGGCGATGGTAGACACGAACACCTGGGCACTCTAATGCTGAACTTTCTACCCTTCTACTCTGTTAAAATATCTCCATCTCACTCTCTTCTTGCTTTTGTTTCTTATGAACGGCTTCCTCAAATCCCCTTTGATGACATCTTATATAGCAATTAGGGTTAATTACGGTTTCAGAAAAATTGTCCGTTATACCCTCAGTTTTATTTATGTGGACTTCATGGTTTAAATTTATGCCCAGGATGTTACAATTTGAACTTGCCAATCAACTTGACATGTATGCACTAGATTGTTTGTATCTTTTGATTTATAGCTCAGAATGACACGAATCCAATGCCCACATTAAGCAAGCTCAATTTTTTATATTGTGACAAGTTGTGAGACATATATCGATACGACAAAGCCTCCAAGTAATTCAATCTACTCAATGAACACCAATTATCTGTTTAGAATGATCATATTAACTGGCCGATAACCTTGACATATCTGCACTAAATCGTCCATAATTTTTTATTTAGACCTTAGAATGACACAAATTCAAAGCCCACAATAAGGTAGCTCAATTTTCAATATTGTGACAAAATTTGAAACAAAAATTGATACGACAAAGCATCCAAGTAATCCAATCTATCCAAAACTATGTTATGTCATCAATTGTGCTTCATTTATATGCCCTTTCTCAATGAGCATCAATGATTAGTATAGAATGATCAAATTGACTGGTTGATAACCTTGACATGTCTGCACTAAATCGTCCATAACTTTTTATTTAGAGAGCACAATGACACGAGGCCAATGCCCATGTTAAGCTAGCTCAAGATTCAATATTTCTACAAAATTTTAGACAGAAAAAGATACGACAAAGCGTCCAAGTTATCCAATCTATCTCGAAATGCTTGATGCCATGCATTATGATTCATTTATAATCCTCAACTCAATGAATACGAATGATCAGTTAAGAATAATCATTTTAACTGACCGATCAACATGACATGTCCGCACTAATTCGTCCGTAACTTTTAATTTTGAGCTCTGAATGACACAAATTCAAAGCCCACGTTAAGGTAGCAAAATTTTCTATATTGTGACAAAATTTGAATAAAAAATAGATAAGATAAAGCGTCCAAGTAATCCAATCTATCCAAAACAGAGTGATGTCATGCATTGTGCTTCATTTATAAGCCCTTACTCATTGAGCATCAATGATAAGTTCGGAACGATCATTTTAACTCGTCAATCATCTTCACATGTCTGGACTAAATCGTCAGTAACTTTTGATTTATTGCTCTGAATGACACGAATCGAATGCCCACGTTAACCTATCTCAATTTACTATATTGTGACAAACTTTGATATAGAAATAAAAACGACAAAGCATCAAAGTAATCAAATCTATACCAAAATACGTGATGGCATGCATTATGCTTCATTTATAAGCCTTTACTCAATGAGCGCCAATGATCAGTTTAGAATGATCAGATTAACTGGCCGATAACCTTGACATGTTTGAGTTAAATCGTTCATAACTTTTGATTTAGAGCTCAGAATGACACGAATCCAATGCCCACGCTAAGCTAGCTTAAGTTTCTATATTGTGACAAATTTTGAGACCAAAATAGATACGACAAAGTAACCAAGTTATCCAATCTATGCTGAACTACGTGATGCCAAGGATTATGCATTATTTATAAGCTTCAACTCATTAAGCACCAATGATCAGTTAAGAATGATTAGTTTAACTCGCCGATCAACTTGACATGTCCGCACTAAATCGTCCGTAATTTTTGTTTTATAGTTCAGAATGACACAAATCCAAAGCCTACGTTAATCTAGTTCAATGTTCTATATTTTGACAAAATATCAGACATAAATAGATACGACAAAGTGTCTAATAATCCAATCTATCCAAAAATGCATTATGTCATGCATTATGCTTCATTTATAAGTCTTTACTTAATGAGTATCACTGATCAGTTTAGAATAATCATTTTAACTGGCCGTTCAACTTGACATGTCTGCACTAAATCGCCCGTAACTTTTGATTTATTGCTCAGAATGACATGAATCCAATGCCCACATTAAGCTTGCTCAATTTTATATATTGTGACAAATTTTAAGACAGAAATACATATGAAAAAACCTCCAATTAATCCAATCTATCCCAAAATGCGTGATGTCATGCATTATGTTTCATTTATAAGCCTTTACTCAATCAGCAACACTGATCAGTTGAGAATGATCAAATTAAGTGGTCGATAACCTTGACATGTCTGCACTAAATCGTCCATAACTTTTTATTTAGAGCTCAGAATGGCAGAAATCCAATCCCCAAGTTAAGCTTGCTCCAGTTTCTATATTGTGATAAAATTTGAGACACAAACAGATAAGAAAAATCATACAAGTAATCCAATCTATCCAAAACTACATGATGTCATGCATTATGTTGCATTTATACGCCCTTACTCAATGAGCATCAATGATCGTTTAGAATAATCATTTGAACTAGCCAATCAACTTGACATGTATGCAGTAAATTATGCGTAACTTTTGATTTATAGCTCAGAATGACACGAATACAATGCCCACATTAAGCAAGCGCAATTTTTTTATATTGTGACAAGTTTTGAGACAGAAGTAGATACCACAAAGCCTCCAAGTAATCCAATCTATCCCAAAATGCATGATGCCATGCATTATGCTTCATTTATAACCCTCTACTTAATGAACACCAATTATCTGTTTAGAATGATCATATTAACTTGCCGATAACCTTGACATATCTGCACTAAATCGTCCGTAACGTTTTATTTAGTCCTCAGAATGACAAAAATTCAAAGCCCACATTAAGCTAGTACAATTTTCTATATTGTGACAAAATTTGAAACAAAAAGATACGACAAAGCCTCCAAGTCATCCAATCTATCCAAAGCTACGTGATATCATGCATTGTGCTTCATTTATAAGTCTTTACTCGATGAGCACCAATAATCAGTTTAGAATGATCAAAATAATTGGCTGATAACCTTGACATATCTGCACTAAATAGTCCATAACTTTTTATTTAGAGCTAACAATGTCACGAATCCAATACCCATGTTAAGCTAGCTCAAGTTTCTATATTGTGACAAAATTTGAGATAGAAAAAGATACGGTAAATCGTCCAAGTTATCCAATATATTCCGAACGGTGTGATGCAATGCATTATGCTTCATCTATAAGCCTCAAGTCAATGAGAACCAATCAATAGTTAAGAATGATCATTTTAACTGGCCAATCAACTTGACATGTCCGCACTAATTCGTCCGTAACTTTTGATTTAGAGCGCACAGAATGACAGCAATTCAAAGCCCACGTTAAGTTAGCTTAATTTTCTATATTGTGACAACATTTGAAACAAAAATAGATATGTTAAAGCATCCAAGTAATCCAATATATCCAAAACTGCTTCACACCATGCATTGTGCTTCGTTTATAAGCCACTACTTAATGAGCACCAATGATCAGTTAAGAATGATCATTTTAACTGGTCGATCAACTTGACATGTCCGCACTAAATCATCCGTTACTTTTGATTTAGAGCTTAGAATGACACAAATCAAATGCCCACGTTAAGCTAGCTCAATTTTCTATATTGTGAGAAAATTTGAGTCACAAATAGATTCGACAAAGGTTCCAAGTAATCCAATATATCCAAAACTGCATCTTGCCATGCATTGTGCTTCATTAATAAGCCTTTACTCAATGAGCATCAAAGATCAGTTTAGAATGCTCATTTTAACTGGCCGATCAACTTGACATGTCTGCACTAAATCGTCCATAACTTTTGATTTAAAGCTCAGAATGACAAAAATATAAAGCCCACGTTAAGCTAGCTCAATTTTGTATATTATGACAAAATTTAAGACAAAAATAGATACGAAAAAGCGTCCAAGAAATCTAATCTATCCAAATTTTCATCTTGCCATGCATTTTGCTTCATTTATAAGCCTTTACTCTATGAGCACCAATGATCAGTTTAGAATGATCATTTTAACTCGCCAATCAACTTGACATGACTGCACTATATCGTTCATAACTTTTGATTTAGAGCTCCGAATGACACGAATCAAAAGCCCACGTTAAGCTAGCTCAACTTTCTATATCATGACAAAATTTGAGACAAAAATAGATTCGATAAAGCCACCAAGCTATCCAATCTATCCAGAACTGGTTCGTGCCTTGTCTTGTGCATCATTTATAAGCCGTTACTCAATAAGCATCAATGATTACTTTAAAATGATCATTTTAACTGGCCAATAAACTTGACATGTATGCACTAAATCGTCCATAACTTTTGATTCAGAGCTTAGAATGACACAAATCCAAAGCCCACGTGAAGCAAGCTCAATTTTCTATATTGTGATAAAATTTGAGACAGAAATAGATACGACAAAGCGTCCAATTAATCCAATCTATCCGAAACTGCTTCATGCCATGGATTGTGTTTCATTTATAAGCCATTACTCAATGAGCAGCAATGAACAGTTTAGAATGATCATTTTAACTAGCCCATCAACTTGACATGTTTGAACTATATCGTCCGTAACTTTTGATTTAGAGCTTAGAATGACATGAATCCAATACCCACGTTAAGCTAGCTCAATTTTCTATATTGTGAAAAAATTTGAGACAAAAATAGATTTGACAAAGCATCTCAGTAATTTATCCTATACAAAACTGTGTCATGCCATGCATTGCGCTTCATTAATAAGCCTTTACTCAATGAGCATCAATGATTAGTTTAGAATGATCATTTAACTGGCCCATCAACTGGAGATGTCCGCACTAATTTGTCTGTAACTTTTGATTTAAAGCTTAGAATGACACAAATTCAAAGCCCACGTTTAGCTAGCTCAATTTTGTATATTGTGACAAAATTTGAGACAAAAATAGATACGAAAAGCGTCCAAGAAATCTAATCTTTCCAAAACTGCATCTTGCCATGCATTTTGCCTCATTTATAAGCCTTTACTCAATGAGCACCAATGATCAGTTTAGAATGATCATTTTAACTCGTCAATCAACTTGACATGACTTCACTAATCGTCCGTAACTTTTGATATAGAGCTCAGAATGACACGAATCCAAATCCCACGTTAAGCTATCTCAATTTTCTATATCATAACAAAATATGAGACAAAAATCGATTCGATAAAGCCACCAACCTATCCAATCTATCCAGAACTGCTTCATGCCTTACATTGTGCATCATTTATAAGCCGTTACTCAATAAGCATTAATGATTACTTTTGAATGATAATTTTAACGGGCCGATAAACTTGACAAGTATGCTTTAAATTGCCCATAACTTTTGATTTAGAGCTTAGAATGACACAAATCCAAAGCCCACGTTAAGTAAGCTCAATTTTCTATATTGTTACAAAATTTGGGATAGAAATATATACGACAAAGCGTCCAACTAATCCAATCTATCCAATACTACAGCATGATATGCATTGTGCTTCATTTATAAGTCTTTACTCAATGACCATCAATGATCAGTTTAGAATGATCATTTTAACTGGCCGATCAACTTGACATATCTGCACTAAATCGTCCGTAACTTTTGATTTATAGCTTAGAATGACACAAATCCAAAGCCCACGTTAAGCCAGCTCAAATTTCTATATTCTAACAAAAACTGAGACAGAAAAAGATACGACAAAGAATCCAAGTAATCCAATCTATCCAAAATAGCGTCATACCATGTATTGTGCTTCATTTATAAGCCTTTACTCAATGAGAACCAATGATTAGTATAGAATGATCATTTTCACTGGCCAATCAACTTGACATTTGTGCACAATATCATCTGTAACTTTTGATTTAGTGCTAAGAATGAACCGAATCAAAAGTCCACGTTAAGCTAGCTCAATTTTCTATATCGTGACAAAATTTGAGACAAAAATAGATTCGATAAAGCCACCAAGTTATCCAATCTATCCAGAACTACTTCATGCCTTGCATTATGCTTCATTTATAATCCTTTACTCAATAAGCATCAATGATTACTTTGGAATGATCATTTTAACTGGCCGATCAACTTGACATGTATGCACTAAATCATCCATAACTTTTGATTTAGAGCTTACAATGACACAACGCCAAAGCTCACGTTAAGTAAGATGAATTTTCTATATTGTGACAAAATTTGAGACAGAAATAGATACGACAAAGCATCAAACTAATCCAATCTATCCAAAACTGCGTCATGCCATGCATTGTGCTTCATTTATAAGCCTTTACTCAATAAGCAACAATGATCAGTTTAGAATGATCATTTTAACTGACGGATCAACTTGACCTGTATGCACTAATCGTATGTAATTTTTGATTTAGAGCTTAAAATGACACAAATCCAAAGCCCATGTTAAGCTAGCACAATTTTTTATATTGTGAACAAATTTCATACAAAAATAGATACGACAAAGCGTCTAAGAAATCCAATCTATCCAAAATTGCGTCATGCCATGCATTGTGCTTCATTTTTAAGCCTTTACTCAATGAGCACCAGTGATCAGTTTAGAATGATCATTTTAATTGGCCGATCAACTTGACATTTCTGCACTATATCGTCCATAACTTTTGATTTAGAGCTCAGAACGACACGAATCCAAATCCCACATTAAGTTAGCTCCATTTTCTATATCGTGACAAAATTTGAGAGAAAAATAGGTTCAACAAAGCAACCAAGTAATCCAATCTATCCAAAATTGCATTATGCCTTGCATTGTGCTTCATTCATAAGCCGTTACTCAATGAGCATCAATGATCAGTTTAGAATGATCATGTCAATTGGCCAATGAACTTGACATATCTCCACTAAATCGTCCGTAACTTTTGATTTAGAGCTTAGAATGACACAAATCCAAAGCTCACATTAAGCTAGCTCAATTTTTTTATATTGTGACAGAATTTGAGATAGAAATAGATACAACAAAGCGTCTAAGAAATCCAATCTATCCAAAACTGTGTCATGCCATGCATTGTGCTTCATTTAAAAGCCTTAACTCAATGAGCACCAATGATCAGTTTAGAATGATCATTTTAACTGGCCGAGCAACTTGACATGTCTGCACTAAATCGTCCGTAACTTTTGATTTATAGCTTAGAATGACACAAATCCAAAGCCCACGTTAAGCTAGCTCAAATTTCTATATTCTGACAAAAATTGAGACAGAAAAAGATACGACAAAGCATCCAAGTAATCCAATGTATCCAAAATAGTGGCATACCATGTATTGTGCTTCATTTATAAGCCTTTACTCAATGAGCACCAATGATCAGTTTAGAATGATCATTTTAACTGGCCGAGCAACTTGACATGTCTGCACTAAATTGTCCGTAACTTTTGATTTATAGCTTAGAATGACACAAATCCAAAGCCCACGTTAAGCTAGCTCAAATTTCTATATTCTGACAAAAATTGAGACAGAAAAAGATACGACAAATCATCCAAGTAATCCAATGTATCCAAAATAGTGGCATACCATGTATTGTGCTTCATTTATAAGCCTTTACTCAATGAGCACCAATGATCAGTTTAGAATGATCATTTTAACTGGCCAATCAACTTGACATGTGTGCACAATATCGTCCGTAACTTTTGATTTAGTTCTAAGAATGACCCAAATCCAAAGTCCACGTTAAGCTAGCACAATTTTCTATATCGTGACAAAATTGGAGACAAAAATAGATTCGATAAAGCCACCAAGTTATCCAATCTATCCAGAACTACTTCATGCCTTGCATTATGCTTCATTTATAAGCCGTTACTCAATAAGCATCAATGATTACTTTAGAATGATCATTTGAACTGACCTATCAACTTGACATGTAAGCACTACATCATCCATAATTTTTATTTAGACCTTAGAATGACACATATCCAAAGCCCACGTTAAGCAAGCTCAATTTTCTATATTGTGGCAAAATTTGAGACAGAAATAGATACGACCAAGCGTTCAACTAATCCAATCAATCCAAAACTCCATCATGCCATGCATGCATTGTGATTCATTTATAAGCCTTTTCTTAATGAGTACTAATGATCAGTTTATAATGATCATTTTAACTGGTCAATCAACTTAACATTTCCGCGCTATATCGTCCGTGACTTTTGATTTAGAGTTTAGAATGAAACAAATCCAAAGCCCACGTTAAGCTAACTCAATTTCTTATATTGTAACAAAATTTGACACCGAAATAGATACGACAAAGCGTCTAAGAAACCCAATCTATCCAAAATTGCGTCATGCCATGCATTGTGCTTCATTTATAAGCCTTTACTTAATGAGCACCAATGATCAATTTATGATGATCATTTTAAGTGGCCGATCAACTTGACACGTCTACACTAAATCATCCATAACTTTTGATTTAGAGCTCAGAATAACACAAATCTAAAGCCCACGTTTAGCTAGCTAAATTTTCTATATTGTGAAAAAATTTGTGACAGAAATAGATTCGGCAAAGCAACCAAGTAATCCAATCTATCCAAAATTGCTTCACGCAATGCATTGAGCTTCATTTATAAGCCTTTACTCAATGAGCATCAATGATCAGTTTATAATGATCATTTTAACTATCCAATCAACTTGACATGTGTACATTATATCATCCCTAACTTTTGATTTATAGCTCAGAATGACACGAATCCAATGCCCATATTAAGCTAGCTCAATTTTCTATATTGTGACAAAATTTGAGAGAAAAATAGATTCAACAAAGCGCCCAAGTAATCCAATCTTTCCAAAATTGCGTCATCCCATGCATTGTGCTTCATTTATCAGCCGTTACTCAATAAGATCCAATGATTACTTTAGAATGATCATTTTAACAGGATGATCAACTTGACATGTATGCACTAAATCATTCATAACTTTTGATTTAGAGCTTAGAATGAAACAAATCCAAAGCCCAAGTTAAGCAAACTCTATTTTTATATTGTGACAAAATTTGAGACAAAAATAGATTCAACAAAGCACCCATGTATTCCAATCTATCCAAAACTACGGCATGCCATTCATTGTGCTTCATATATAGGCGTCTACTCAATGAGCACCAATTACGAGTTAAGAATGATCATTTTAACTGGCCGATCAAATTGGCATGTCTACACAAAATTGTCCGTAAATTTTGATTTAGAGCATAGAATGACACATATCCAAAGCACACGTTAAGCTAGCTCAATTTTCTATATTGTGACAATTTTGAGGCAGAAATCAATACAACAAAGCATCCGAGTAATCCAATCTATCCAAAATTGTATCATGCCATGCATTGTGCTTCATTTATCGGCCTTTACTCAATGAGCACCAATGATCAGTTTAGAATGATCATTTTAACTGGCCGATTAACTTGACATGTCAGCATAATATCGTACGTAACTTTTGATTTAGAGCTTAGAAGGACATGAATCCAAACCCCATGTTAAGTTATCTCAATTTTCTATATCGTGAAAAAATCTGATACAAAAATGCATTTGATAAAGCCAACAAGTTATCCAATCTATCCAGAACTACTTCATGCCTTGCATTGTGCTTCATTTATATGCCGTTACTCGATAAGCATCAAAGATTACTTTAGAATGATCATTTTAACGGACCGATCAACTTGACATGTATGCACTAAATCATCCATAACTTTTGGTTAAGAGCTTAGAATGACACAAATCCAAAGCCCACATTAAGCAAGCTCAACTTTCTATATGGTGACAAAATTTGAGACAGAAATAGACACGACAAAGCGTTCAACTAATCCAATCTATCCAAAACTCTGTCATGCCATGCATTGTGATTCATTTATTAGCCTTTACTCAATGAGCACAATTAATCAGTTTAGAATGATCATTTTAACTGGCCGATCAACTTGACATGTCCGCACTAAATCGTCCGTAACTTTTGATTTAGAGCTTAGAATTAAACAAATTCAAAGCCCACGTTAAGCTAACTCAATTTCTTATATTGTGACAAAACTTTATGCAGAAATAGATAGGACAAAGCGTCTAGGAAACCCAATCTATCCAAAACTATGTCATGCTATGCATTGTGCTTCATTTATAAGCCTTTACTCAATGAGCACCAATGATCAGTTTAGAATGATCATTTTAATTGACCGATCAACTTTACATGTCTGCACTATATCGTCCATAACTTTTGATTTATAGCTCAGAATGACAAGAACACACGTTAAGCTAGATCAATTTTCTATATTGTGACAAAATTTAGGAGAGAAATAGATTCGACAAAGCGTCCAAGTAATCCAATCTATCGAAAACTGTGTCATGCCTTGCATTCTGCATCATTTATATGCCTTTACTCAATGAGGATTAGTTCTCAGTTTAGAATGATCATTTTAACTGGCCGATGAAGTTGACATGTCCGCACTAAATCGTATATAACTTTTGATTTAGAGCTCATAATGACACAAATCCAAAGCCCATGATTAGCTAGCTCAATTTTCTATATTGTGAAACAATTTAAGACACAAATAGATTCGAGAAAGCAACCAAGTAATCAAATCTATCCAAAACTACTTCACACCATGCATTTTGCTTTATTTATAAGCTTCTACTCAATGAGCATCAATGATTAGTTTAGAATAATCATTTTAACTGGCCGATCAACTTGATATGTCCGCACTAAATCGTCCATAACTTTTGATTTAGAGCTCAGAATGAAACAAATCCGAAGCCCACGATTAGCTAGCTCAATTTTTTATACTGTGATAAAATTTGAGACATAAATAGATTCGACAAAGCATCCAAGTAATCCAATCTATCCAGAACTGCTTCATGCCATGCATTGTGCCTCATTTATAAGCCGTTACTCAATGAACATCAATGATCAGTGTAGAATGATCATTTTAACTGGCCGATCAACTTGACATGTCTGCACTATATCGTGCGTAACATTTGTTTTGGAGCTTAGAATGACACAAATCCAAAGCCCACGTTAAGATAGCTCAATTTTCTATATTGTGACAAAATTTGAGACTGAAATAGATTCGACAAAGCATCCAAGTTATCCAATCTATCCAACACTTCGTCATCCCATTCATTATGCTTCATGTATAAGCCTTTACCGAATGAGCACCAATGATCAGTTAAGAATGATCATTCTAACTGGCCGATCAACTTGATATGTTACCGAATGAGCACCAATGATCAGTTAAGAATGATCTATTCGTCAACATGGCTTCGATCAACTAGAATGATTTTAACTGGCCAATCCTTGACACTACTATATCTTAACCGTAACTTATGATTTAGAGCATAGAATGACACAAATCCAAATCCCACGTTAAGCTAGCTCAATTTTCTATATTGTGACAAAATATGAGACAAAAATAGATACGACAAAGCATCTAAGTAATCCTGTCTATCCAAAATTGCGTCATGCCATGCATTGTGCTTCATTTATATGCTCAATGAGAACAAATGATCAGTTTAGAATGATAATTTTAACTGGCCAATAAACTTGACATGTTTGCACTATATCGCCCGTAACTGTTGATTTAGAGCTATGAATGACACGAATCCAAAGTCCACGTTAAGCTTTGGCTCAATTTTCTATATTGTGACGAAATTTGAGACAAAAATAGATTCGATAAAGCCACCAAGTTATCCAATCTACCCAAAATTACTTCATGCCTTGCATTTGTGCTTCATTTATAACCCCTTCCTCAATAAGCATCAATGATTATTATAAAATGATCATTTTAATGGGCCAATCAACTTGACATGTATGCACTATATCATCCATAACTTTTGATTTAGAGCTTAGAATGACACAAATCCAAAGCTCACGTTAAGCAAGATCAATTTTCTATATTGTGACAAAATTTGAGACAGAAATAGATACGACAAAGCGTCAAACTAATCCAATCTATCCAAAACTGTGTCATGCCATGCATTGTGCTTCATTTATAAGCCTTTACTCAATAAGCAACAATGATCAGTTTAGAATGATCATTTTAACTGCCGAGCAACTTGACATGTCTGCACTAATCGTCCTATTTTTTGATTTAGAGCTTAAAATGACACAAATCTAAAGCCCACGTTAAGCTAGCTAAATTTTTTATATTGTGAAAAAATTGAGACAAAAATAGATACGACAAAGCGTCTAAGAAATCCAATCTATCCAAAACTACATCATGCCATGCATTGTGCTTCATTTTTAAGCCTTTACTCAATGAGCACCAATGATCAGTTTAAAATGATCATTTTAATTGGCCAACCAACTTGACATGTTTGCACTATATTGTCCATAACATTTGATTTAGAGATCAGAATGACACAATCCAAAGCCCACGTTAAGCTAGCTCAATTTCTATATTGTGACAAAATTGAGAGAGAAATAGATTCGACAAAGCAACCAAGTAATCCAATCTATCCAAAACTGTGTCATGCCTTGCATTGTGCATCATTTATAAGCCTTTACTCAATGAGATTATGATCAGTTTAGAATGATCATTTTAACTGGCCGATCAACTTGACATTCTGCACTAAATCATCCGTAACCTTTTGATTTAGAGCTCAGAATGAACAAATCCAAAGCCCACGTTAAGCTATGTCAATTTTTATATTGTGAAAAAATTTGAGACAGAATAGAATCGACAAAGCATCCAACCTATCCAATCTATCCAGAACTGCTCATGCCATGCATTGTGCTTCATTTATAAGCCTTTACTCAATGAGCATCAATGATCATTTAGAATGATCATTTTAACTGGCCGATCAACTTGACATGTCTGCACTATATCGTCCATAACTTTTGATTTAGAGCTCAGAATGACACAAATCCAAAGCCCACGTTAAGCTAGCTCAATTTTCTATATTGTGACAAAATTTGAGACCAGAAACAGATTCGACAAAGCAATCTAAGTAATCCAATCTATCCAAAACTGCGTCATGCCATGCATTGTGCTTCATTTATAAGCCTTTACTTAATGAGCATCAATGATCAGTTTAGAATGATCATTTTAAGTATCCGATCAACTTGACATGTCTATACTAAATCGTCCATACTTTACATTTATAGCTCAGAATGACAAATCAATGCCCACGTTAAGCTAGCACAATTTTCTCATGACAAAATTTTAGACAAAAAAGATTCAACAAAGCGGCCAAGTAATCCAATCTATCCAAAATTGCGTCATGCCATGCATTGTGCTTCATTTATCAGCCTTTACTCAATGAGCACCAATTATCAGTTTAGAATGATCATTTTAACTGGCCGATAGACTGGCTGATAGACTTGGCATGTCTGCACAATATCATCCGTAACTTTTGATTTAGAGCTCAGAATGACACGAATCCAAACCCAACGTTAAGCTATGTTAATTTTCTATATTGTGACAAAATTTGAGACAAAAAAGATTTGATAAAGCCACCAAGTTATCCAATCTATCCAGAACTACTTCATGCCTTACATTGTGCGTCATTTATAAGCCGTTACTCAATAAGATCCAATGATTACTTTGGAATGATCATTTTAACAGGACGATCAACTTGACATGTATGCACTAAATCATTCATAACTTTTGATTTAGAGCTTAGAATGAAACAAATTCAAAGCCCACGTTAAGCAAGCTCTATTTTTTATATTGTGACAAAATTTGAGACAAAAAAAGATTCACCAAAGCACCCAAGTATTCCAATCTATCCAAAACTGCGGCATGCCATGCATTGTGCTTCATATATAGGCGTCTACTCAATGAGCACCAATTACCAGTTAAGAATGATCATTTTAACAGGCCAATCAAATTGGCATGTCTACACTAAATTGTCCGTAACTTTTGATTTAGAGCTTAGAATGACACATATCCAAAGCACACGTTAAGTTAGCTCAATTTTCTATATTGTGACAAAATTTGAGACAGAAATAGATACGATAAAACATCCAAGTAATCCAATCTATCCAAAATTGCGTCATGCCATACATTGTGCTTGATTTATCAGCCTTTACTCAATGAGTACCAATGATCAGTTTAGAATGATCATTTTAACTGGCCGATTAACTTGACATTTCTGCATAATATCGTATGTAACTTTTGATTTAGAGCTCAGAATGACATGAATCCAAACCCCAGGTTAAGTTATCTCAATTTTCAATATCGTGAAGAAATTTGAGACAAAATAGATTCGATAAAGCCAACAACTTATCCAATCTATCCAGAACTACTTCATGCCTTGCATTGTGCTTCATTTATAAGCCGTTACTCAATAAGCATCAAAGATTACTTTAGAATGATAATTTTAATTGGCCGATCAACTTGACATGTATGCACTAAATCATCCATAACTTTTGATTACGAGCTTAGAATGACACAAATCTGAAGCCCACGTTAACCAAGCTCAATTTTCTATATTGTGACTTAATTTGAGAAAGAATTAGATACGACAAAGCATTCAACTAATCCAATCTATCCAAAACACGGTCATGCCATGCAGTGTGATTCATTTATAAGCCTTTACTCAATGAGCACAATTGATCAGTTTAGAACGATCATTTTAACTGGCCGATCAATTGATCAGTTTGACATGTCCGCACTAAATCGTCTGTAACTTTTGATTTAGAGCTTAGAATTAAACAAATTCAAATCCCATGTTAAACTAACCCAATTTTTTATATTGTGACAAAAACTGAGGACGAAATAGATATGATAAAATGTCTAGAAAACCCAGTCTATCCAAAACTACGTCATGCTATACATGACGTACCAAATGAGCACCAATGATCAGTTAAAAATGATCATTTTAACTGACCGATCAACTTTACATGTCTGCACTATATCGTCCATACCTTTTGATTTATAGCTTAGGATGACACGAATCCAATGCACACGTTAATCTAGATCAATTTTCTTTATTGTGACAAAATTTAAGAGAGAAATAGATTCGACAAAGCATCCAAGTAATCCAATCTATCCAAAACTGCGTCATGCCTTGCATTCTGCATCATTTATAAGTCTTTACTCAGTGAAGATTAATGATCAGTTTAGAATGATCATTTTAACTGGCCGATGAAGTTGACATGTCCGCACTAAATTGTATATAACTTTTGATTTAGAGCTCAGAATGACACAAACCCAAAGCCCACGATTAGCTAGCTCAATTTTCTATATTGTGACAAAATTTCAGACAGAAATAGATTCACCAAAGCAACCAAGTAATCAAATCTATCCAAAACTACTGCACACCATGCATTGTGCTTCATTTATAAGCTTCTACTCAATGAGCATCAATGATTAGTTTAGAATGATCATTTTACATGGCCGATCAACTTGATATGTCTGCTCTATATCGTCAATAACTTTTGATTTATTGCTCCGAATTACACGAATCTGATGCACACGTTAAGCTATCTCAATTTTCAATATTGTGACAAAATTTGAGACAAAAATAGTTTTGACAAAGCGTCCAAGTAATCCAATCTATCCAAAACTGCGTCATGCCTTGCATTGTGCTTCATTTATAAGCCTTTACTCAATGAGCATCAATGATCAGTTTAAAATGATCATTTTAACTGGCCAATCAACTTGATATGTCTGCACTAAATCGTCCATAACTTTTGATTTAGAGCTCAGAATGACACAAATCCAAAGCCCACGATTAGCTTTCCAAATTTTCTATATTGTGACAAAATTTGAGACAGAAATTGATTTGACAAGGCATCCAAGTAATCTAATCTATCCAGAACTGCTTCATGCCATGCATTGTGCTTCATTTATAAGCCGTTACTCAATCAACATCAATGATCAGTGAAGAATGATCATTTTAACTGGCCGATCAACTTGACTTGTCTGCCCTATATCGTCCGTAACTTTTGTTTAAGAGCTCAAAATGAACAAATCCAAAGCCCATGTTAAGATAGCTCAATTTTCTATATTATGACAAAAATTAAGACTGAAATAGATTCAACAAAGCATCCAAGTTATCCAATCTAAGTTATCCAATCTATCCAAAACTTCTTCATCCCATGCTTTGTGCTTCATTTATAAGCCTTTACCCAATGAGCACCAATGATCAGTTAAGAATGATCATTCTAATTGGCCGATCAACTTGATATGTCCGTACTAAATCGTCCGTAACTTATGATTTAGAGCTTTGAATGACACAAATCCAAATCCCATGTTAAGCTAGCTCAAGTTTCTATATTGTGACAAAATATGAGACAAAAAAAGATATGACAAAGCGTCCAAATATTCCTGTCTATCCAAAACTGCGTCATACCAGGCATTGTGCTTCATTTATATGCTCAATGAGAACAAATGACCAGTTTAGAATGATTATTTTAACTGGCCAATAAACTTGACATGTTTGCACTATATCGCCCGTAACTTTTGATTTAGAGCTATGAATGACACGAATCATAGTCCACGTTAATCTAGCTCAATTTTCTATATGGTGAGGAAATTTGAAACAAAAATAGATTCGATAAAGCCACCAAGTTATCCAATCTACCCAAATATACTTCATGCCTTGCTTTGTGCTTCATTTATAACTCCTTCCTCAGTAAGCATCAATGATTATTTTAGAATTATCATTTTAATGGGCCGATCAACTTGACATGTATGCACTGAATCCTCCATAACTTTTGATTTAGAGTTTAGAATGACACAAATCCAGAGCTCACGTTAAGCAAGATCAATTTTCTATATTGTGAAAAAATGTGAGACAAAAATTTATACGACAAAGCGTCAAACTAATCCAATCAATCCAAAACTGCGTCATGCGATGCATTGTGCTTCATTTATATGCCTTTACTCAATAAGCAACAATGATCAGTTTAGAATGATCATTTTAACTGACCGATCAACTTGACATGTCCGCACTAATCGTCTCTAACTTTTGATTTAGAGCTTAAAATGACACAAATCCAAAGCCAACGTTAAGCTAGCTCAATGTTTTATATTGTGAAAAAATCTGAGACAAAAATAGATACGACAAAGCGTCTAAGAAATCCAATCTATCCAAAATTTCGTCATGCCATGCATTGTGCTTCATTTTTAAGCCTTTACTCAATGGGCACCAATGATCAGTTTAAAATGATCATTTTTTTTGGCCGATCAACTTGACATGTTTGCACTATATCGTCCATAACTTTTGATTTAGAGCTCAGAATGACACGAATCCAAAGCCCATGTTAAACTAGCTCAATTATCAATATTGTGAAAACATTTCAGAGAGAAATAGATTCGACAAAGCAACCTAGTAATCCAATCTATCCAAAACTGTGTCATGCCTTGCATTCTGCATCATTTATAAGCCTTTATTCAATGAAGATTAATAATTAGTGTAGAATGATCATTTTAACTGGCCGATGAAGTTGCCATATCTGCACTAAATCATCCATACCTTTTGATTTAGAGCTCAGAATGACACAAATCCAAAGCCCACGTTAAGCTATCTCAATTTTATATATTGTGACAAAATTTGAGACAGAATAGAATCGACAAAGCATCCAAGCTATCCATTCTATCCAGAAATGCTCCATGCCATGCTTTGTGCTTCATTTGTAAGCTTTTACTCAATGAGCATCAATGATCAGTTGAGAATGATCATTTTAACTGGCCGATCAACTTGACATTTTTTGCACTATATCGTCCATAACTTTTGATTTAAAGCTCAGAATGACACAAATCCAAATCCCACGTTAAGCTATCTCAATTTTCTATATTGTAAAAAAAAATTTGAGATCAAAATCGATTTTACAAAGCGTCTAAGTAATCTAATCTATCCAAAACTGTGTCATGCCATGGATTGTGCTTCATTTATTAGCCTTTAATTAATGAGCATCAATGATCAGTTTAGAATCATTATTTTTAGTATCTGATCAGCTTGACAAGTCTGCACTAAATCGTCTGTAACTTTGGATTTGGAACTAAGAATGACACAAATCAAAATCCCACGTTAAGCTAGCTCAATATTCTACAAAATTTGAGACCTAAATAGATTCGACATAGCATCCAAGTAATCCATTCTGTACAAAACTGTGTCATGCTTGCATTGTGCTTCATTTATAAGCCTTTACTCAATGAGCATCAATGATCATTTTAACTAGCCGATCAAATTGACATGTTTGCACTCAATTGTTCGTAACTTTTGATTTAGAACTCAGAATGACAAAAAATACAAATCCCACATTAACCTAGCTCAATTTTCTATATCACGACAAAATTTGAGACAAAAATAGATTGGACAAAGCCACCAACTAATCCAATCTATCCAAAACTACATCTTGCCTTGCATTGTGCTTCTTTTATATGCCGTTACTCAATGAGCATCAATGATTACTTTAGAATGATCATTTTAACTGTTCGATCAACTTGACATGTCTGCATTATATCTTCCATAACTTTTGATTTATAGCTCGGAATGACACGAATGCAATGCCCATGTTAAGGTAGCTAAATTTTTTATATCGTGACAAAATTTCAGACAAAAATAGATTCGACAAAGTAACCAAGTAATCCAGTCTATCCAAAACTGCGTCATGCCATGCATTATGTTTCATTTATAAGCCGTTACTCAATGACCATCAATGATCAGTTTAGAATGATCATTTTAACTTGCCAATCAACTTGACATATCTGCACTAAATCGTCCATAACTTTTGATTTAGAGCTCAGAATGACACAAATCCAAAGTCCACGTTAAGCTAGCTCAAATTTATATATTGTGTCAAAATTTGAGACAGAATAGAATCGACAAAGTATCCAAGTTATCCAATCTATCCAGAACTGCTTCATGCCATGCATTGTGCTTCATTTTTTAGCCTTTACTCAATGAGCATCAATGGTCAGTTGAGAATGATCATTTTACCCATCCGATCAACTTCACATGTCTACACTATATCGTTTATAACTTTTGATTTATAGCTCAGAAAGACACAAATCAAAAAACCCACGTTAAGCTAGCTCAATTTTATATATTGTGACGAAATTTGAGAGAGTAATAGAAACGACAAAGCATCCAAGTAATCCGATCTATCCAGAACTGGTTCATGCCATGCATTGTGCTTCATTAATAAGCCTTTACTCAATGAGCACCAATGATCAGTTTAAAATGATCATTTTTATTGGCCGATCAACTTGACATGTCTGCACTATATCGTCCATAACTTTTGATTTAGAGCTCAGAATGACACAAATCCAAAGCCCACGTTAAACTAGCTCAATTATCAATATTGTGACAAAATTTCAGAGAGAAATAGATTCGACAAAGCAACCAAGTAATCCAATCTATCCAAAACTGCGTCAAGCCTTGCATTTTGCATCAATTGTAAGCCTTTACTCTCTGAAGATTAATGATCAGTTTAGAATGATCATTTTAACTAGCCGATGAAGTTGACATATCTGCACTAAATCATCCATACCTATTGATTTAGAGCTCAGAATGACACAAATCCAAAGCCCACGTTAAGCTATCTCAATTTTATATATTGTGACAAAATTTGAAATAGAATAGAATCGACAAAGCATCCAAGCTATCCAATCTATCCAGAACTGCTCCATGCCATGCTCTGTGCTTCATTTATAAGCTTTTACTCAATGAGCATCAATGATCAGTTGAGAATGATCATTTTAACTGGCCAATCAACTTGATATTTTTTGCACTATATCCTCCATAACTTTTGATTTAAAGCTCAGAATGACACAAATCCAAAGCCCACGTTAAGCTATCTCAATTTTCTATATTGAACAAAAAAAATTGTGAAAATCGATTTTACAAAGCGTCTAAGTAATCTAATCTATCCAAAACTGCGTCATGCCATGGATTGTGCTTCATTTATAAGCCTTTAATTAATGAGCATCAATGATCAGTTTAGAATCATTATTTTTAGTATCCGATCAACTTGACAACTCTGTACTATCGTCTGAAACTTTGGATTTGGAACTAAGAATGACACAAATCAAAATCCCACGTTAAGCTAGCTCAATATTCTACAAAATTTGAGACCTAAATAGATTCGACATAGCATCCAAGTAATCCATTCTGTACAAAACTGTGTCATGCTTGCATTGTGCTTCATTTATAAGCCTTTACTCAATGAGCATCAATGATCATTTTAACTAGCCGATCAAATTGACATGTTTGCACTCAATTGTTTGTAACTTTTGATTTAGAACTCAGAATGACAAAAAAATACAAATCCCACGTTAACCTAGCTCAATTTTATATATCGCGACAAAATTTGAGACAAAAATAGATTGGACAAAGCCACCAAATAATCCAATCTATCCAAAACTACATCATGCCTTGCATTGTGCTTCTTTTATATGCCATTACTCAATGAGCATCAATGATTACTTTAGAATGATCATTTTAACTGTTCGACCAACTTGACATGTTTGCATGATATCTTCCATAACTTTTGATTTATAGCTCGGAATGACACGAATGCAAAGCCCATGTTAAGGTAGCTAAATTTTTTATATCGTGAAAAAATTTCATACAAAAATAGATTCGACAAAGCAACCAAGTAATCCAATCTATCTAAAAACTGCGTCATGCCATGCATTGTGTTTCATTTATAAGCCGTTACTCAATGACCATCAATGATCAGTTTAGAATGATCATTTTAACTTGCCGATCAACTTCACATATCTGCATTAAATCGTCCATAACTTTTGATTTAGAGCTCAGAATGACCCAAATCCAAAGTCCACGTTAAGCTAGCTCAATTTTATATATTGTGTCAAAATTTGAGACAGAATAGAATCGACAAAGTATCCAAGTTATCCAATCTATCCAGAACTGCTTCATGCCATGCATTGTGCTTCATTTATTAGCCTTTACTCGATGAGCATCAATGGTCAGTTGAGAATGATCATTTTACCCATCCGATCAATTTCACATGTCTACACTATATCGTTTATAACTTTTGATTTATAGCTCAGAAAGACACAAATCAAAAACCCACGTTAAGCTAGCTCAATTTTATATATTGTGACGAAATTTGAGAAAGTAATAGAAACGACAAAGCATCCAAGTAATCTGATCTATCCAGAACTGGTTCATGCCATGCATTTTATAAGCCTTCACTCGAGCATCAGTGATCAGTGTAGAATGATCATTTTAACTGGCTGATCAACTTGACATGTCTGCACTTTATCGTCCATAACTTTTGATTGAGAGCTCAGAATGACACAAATGCAAACCCACGTTAATCTAGCTCAATTTTCAAAAACTTCGTCATCCCATGCTTTGTGCTTCATTTATAAGCCTTTACCCAATGAGCACCAATGATCAGTTAAGAATGATCATTCTAACTGGCCGATCAACTTGATATGTCCGCACTAAATCGTTTGTAACTTATGATTTGAGCTTAGAATGACACAAATCCGAATCCCACGTTAAGCTAGCTTAATTTTCTATATTGTGACAAAATTTGAGACAAAAATAGATACGACAAAGCGTCCAAATAATCCTGTCTATCCAAAATTGCGTCATGTCATGCATTGTGCTTCATTTATATGCTCAATGAGAACAAATGATCAGTTTAGAATGATAATTTTAACTTGCCAATAAACTTGACATGTTTGCACTATATCGCCCGTAACTTTTGATTTAGAGCTATGAATGACACGAATCCAAAGTCCACATTAATCTAGCTCAATTTTCTATATCGTGACGAAATTTGAGACAAAATTAGATTCGATAAAGCCACCAAGTTATCCAATCTACCAAAAATTACTTCATGCCTTGCTTTGTGCTTCATTTATAACCCCTTCCTCAATAAGCATCAATGATTATTTTAGAATAATCATTTTAATGGGCTGATCAACTTGACATCTATGCACTAAATCATCCATAACTTTTGATTTAGAGCTTAGAATGAAACAAATCCAAAGCTCACATTAAGCAAGATCAATTTTCTATATTTTGACAAAATGTGAGATAGAAATATATACGACCAAGTGTCAAACTAATCCAATCTATCCAAAACTGTTTCATGCCATGCATTGTGCTTCATTTATAAGCCTTTACTCAATAAGCAACAATGATCAGTTTAGAATGACCATTTTAACTGGCCGATCAACTTGACATGTCCGCACTAATCGTCTCTAACTTTTGATTTATAGCTTAAAATGACACAAATCCAAAGTCCACGCTAAGCTAGCTCAATTTTTATATTGTGAAAAAGTCTGAGACAAAAATTGTTACGACAAAGCGTCTAAGAAATCCAATCTATCCAAAATTTCGTCATGCTATGCATTGTGCTTCATTTTTAAGCCTTTACTAAATGAGCACCAATGATCTGTTTAAAATGATCATTTTAATTGGCCGATCAACTTGACATGTTTGCACTATATCGTCCATAACTTTTGATTTACAGCTCAGAATGACACGAATCCAAAGCCCACGTTAAACTAGCTCAATTATCAATATTGTGACAAATTTTAAGAGAGAAATAGATTCGACAAAGCAACCAAGTAATCCAATCTGTCCAAAGCTGCGTCATGCCTTGCATTCTGCATCATTTATAAGCCTTTACTCAATGAAGATTAATGATCAGTTTTGAATGATCATTTTAACAGGCCGATGAAGTTGACATATCTGCACTAAATCATCCATAACTTTTGATTTAGAGCTCAGAATGACACAAATCCAAAGCCCACGTTAAGCAATCTCAATTTTATATATTGTGACAAAATTTGAGACAAAAATAGATTCGATAAAGCCACCAAGTTATCCAATCTACCCAAAATTACTTCATGCTTTGCTTTGTGCTTCATTTATAACCCCTTCCTCAATAAGCATCAATGATTATTTTAGAATGATCATTTTAATGGGCCGATCAACTTGACATGTATGCACTAAATCATCCATAGCTTTTGATTTAGAGCTTAGAATGACACAAATCCAAAGGTCACGTTAAGCAAGATCAATTTTCTATATTGTGACAAAATGTGAGACAGAAATATATACGACAAAGCGTCAAACTAATCCAATCTATCCAGAACTGCTGCATGCCATGCTTTGGGCTTCATTTATAAGCCTTTACTCAATGAGCATCAATGATCAGTTGAGAATGATCATTTTAACTGGCCGATCAACTTGACATGTCTGCACTATATCGTCCATAACTTTTGATTTAAAGCTTAGAATGAAACAAATCCAAAGTCCACGTTAAGCTATCTCAATTTTCTATATTGTGAAAAAATTTGAGACCAAAATCGATTTTACAAAGCGTCTAAGTAATCTAATTTATCCAAAACTGCATCATGCCATGGATTGTGCTTTATTTATAAGCCTTTACTCAATGAGCATCAATGATCACTTTAGAATGATCATTTTAACTATCCAATGAACTTGACATTTCTGCATTATATCATCCATAACTTTCGATTTATAGCTCCGAATGACACGAATCCAATGCCCATGTTAAGCTAGCTCAATTTTTTATATTGTGACAAAATTTGAAACAAAAATAGATTCGAAAAAGCAACCAAATAATCCAATCTATCCAAAAGTGCGTCATGCCTTGTATTGTGCTTCATTGATAAGCCGTTACTCAATGAGCATCAATGATCAGTTTAGAATGATCGTTTTAACTGGCCGATCAATTTGACATGTTTGCACTTTATCGTCCGCAACATTTGATTTATAGCTCATAATGACACGAATCCAATACCCACGTTAAGCTAGTTCAATTTTCTATATCGTGCAAAAATTTGAGATAGAAGTAGATTCGAAAAAATGTTCAAGTAATCCAATATATCCAAAACTGCGTCTTGCCATGCATTTTGCTTCATTAATAAGCCTTTACTCAATGAGCATCAATGATCATCTTAACTGGTCGATCAACTTGACATGTACGCACTAAAGCGTCCATAACTTTGGATTTAAAAATCCGAATGACACAAATCCAAAGCCCAGGTTAAGCTAGCTCAATTTTTTATATTGTGACAAAGTTTAAGAGAGAAATAGATTCAACAAAGCGTTCAAGTAATCCAATCTATCCAGAACTGCATCATGTCTTGCATTGTGCTTCATTTATAAGCCGTTAGTCGATGAGCATCAATGATCAGTTTATAATGATCATTTTAACTGGTCGGTCGACTTGACATTTGTGCACTATATCGTCCATAACTTTTGATTTATAGCTCATAATGACACGAATACAGTGCCCATGTTAAGCTAGCTTAATTTTCTATATTGTGGAAAAATTTGAGATAGAAATAGATTCGACAAAGAATCCAAGGTAATACAATCTATCCAAAACTGCGTCTTGCCATGTATTGTGCTTCTTTGATGAGCCTTTACTCAATGAGCATCAATGGTGAGTTTAGAATGATCATTTTAACTGGCCGATCAACTTGACATGTACGCACTCAATCGTCCGTAAGTTTGGATTTAGAACTCAGAATGACACAAATCCAAAGCCCACGTTAAACTAGCTCAATTTTTTATATTGTTACAAACTTTGAGACAGAAATACATTCGACCAAGCATCCAAGTAATACACTTGACATGTCTGCAATATATCGTCCGTAACTTTTGATTTATAGCTCCGAATGACACGAATCCAATGCCCACATTAAGCTATGTCAATTTTCTATATTGTGACATAATTTAAGACAGAAATAGGTTCGACAAAGCATCCAAATAATCCAATCTATCCAAATCTGTGTCATGCCATGCATTGCGCTTCATTAATAAGACTTTACTCAATGAACATCAACGATAAGTTTATAATGATCATTTTAACTGGCCGATCCACTTTACATGTCTGCACTAAATCGCCCTTACCATTTGATTTAGAACTCAGAATGCCACAAATCCAAATCCCACGTTAAGTAAGTTCAATAATCTATATCGTGACACAACTTGAGACAAAAATAGATTCGACAAAGCCAGCAAGTAATCAATTATATCCAAAACTGCGTCATGCCATGCATTGTGCTTCATTTATAAGCATTTACTCAATGAGCACCAATGATGAATTTAGAATGATCATTTTAACTAGCCGATCAACTTGACATGTCTGCACAAAATCATTCGTAACTTTTGATTTAGAGTTGATAAAGCCACCAAGTTATCCAATCTATCCAGAACTGCTTAATGCCTTCTATTGTGCTTCATTTGTCAGCCGTTACTCAATAAGCATCAATGATTACTTTAGAATGATCATTTTAACTGGTCAACTAACTTGACATGTATGCACTAAATCGTCCATAACTTTTGATTTAGAGCATAGAATGACACAAATCCAAAGCCAACGTTAATCAAGTGCAATTTACTATATTGGGATAAAATTTGAGACAGAAATAGATACAACAAAGCGTCCAACTAATCCAATCTATCCAAAACTGTGGCATGCCATGCATTGTGCTTCATTTATAAGTCTTTACTCAAAGAGCACGAATGATCAGTTTAGAATGATCATTTTTACTGGCCGATCAACTTGACATGTTTGTACTATATCGTCCGTAACTTTTGATTTAGAGCTCAAAATGACACGAATCCAAAGCTCACGTTAATCTAGCTCAATTTACTATATTGTGACAAAATTTGAGAGAGAAATAGATTCGACAAAGTATCCAAGTTATCCAATCTAACCAGAATTACTTCATGCCATGCATTGTGCTTCATTTATAAGCCTTTTCTCAATGATCATCAATGATCAGTTGAGAATGATCATTTTAACTGGTCAATCAACTTGACATGCATGCCCTATATCATCCATAACTTTTGATTTAGAGCTTAGAATGAAACAAATCCAATCCCACATCAAGCTAGCTCAATTTCTATATTGAAATAAAATTTGAGACAAAAATAGATTCGACAGAGCGTTCAAGTAATCCAAAACTGCGTCATGCCATACATTGTTCTTCATTTATAAGCCTTTACTCAATGAGCACCAATGATAAGTTTAAAATGATCATTTTAACTGGCCGATCAACTTGACATGTATGCACTAAATCATCTGTAACTCTTGATTTATAGCTTAGAATAACACAAATCCAAAGCCCACGTTAAGCTAGCTCAATTTTATATATTGTTACAAAATTTGAGACAGAAATAAATTCGAAAAATCGTCCAAGTACTCCAATATATCCAAAACTGTGTTATGCCATGCATTGTGCTTCATTAATAAGCTTCCACTCAATGAGCATCACTGATCAGTTTAGAATGATCATTTTAACAGGCCGATCAACTTGACATGTGTGCACTAAATAGTCCGTAACTTTTGATTTAGAGCTCAAAATGACATGAATCCAAAGCCCACGTTAAGCTAGCTCAATTTTCTATATTGTGACAAAATTTGAGACTGTAGTAGATACGAAAAAGCTTCACACTAATCTAATCTATCCAAAACTGCATCATGCCATGCATTGTGCTTCATTTATAAGTCTTTACTCAATGAGCACGAATGATCAGTTTAGAATGATCATTTTAACTGGCCAATGAACTTGACATGTCTGCACTATATCGTCCTTAACTTTTGATTTAGAGCTCAAAATGATACGAATCCAAAGCTCACGTTAAGCTAGCTCAATTTACTATATTGTGAAAAAATTTGAGACGAAATAGATTCGAAAAAGCATCCAAATTATCCAATCTATCTAGAACTACTTCATGCCAAGCATTGTGCTTCATTTATAAACCTTTTCTCAATGAGCATCAATGATCAGTTGAGAATGCTCATTTTAACTGGTCGATCAACTTGACACGTTTGCACTATATCATCCATAACTTTTGATTTAGAGCTCAGAATGACACAAATCCAATCCCATGTTAAGCTAGCTCAGTTTTTTATATTGTGATAAAATTTGAGACAAAAATAGATTCGAAAAATCGTCCAAGTAATCCAATCTATCCAAAAATGTTTCATGCCATGCATTGGGCATCATTATTAAGCATTCACTCAATGAGCATCACTGATCAATTTAAAAAGATCATTTTAACAGGCCGATCAACTTGACATGTCTGCACGAAATCGTCCGTAACTTTTGATTTAGAGCTAAGAATGACACGAATCCAAAACCCACGTTAAGGTATCTCAATTTTCTATATCGTGACAAAATTTGAGACATATATAGATTAGACAAAGCATCCATGTTATCCAATCTATCCAAAAATCTATCATGCCATGCACTGTGCTCCATTTATAAGCGTCTACTCAATGAACACCAATTATCATTTAAGAATGATCATTATAACCGGCCCATCAACTTGACATGTCTGCACAAAACTTTCCGTAACATTTGATTTAGAGCTTAGAATGACACAAATCCAAAGCCCACATTAAGCTAGCTCAATTTTCTATATTGGGACAAAATTTGAGACAGAAATAGATACGACAAAGCGTGCAACTAATCCAATCTATCCAAAATTGTGTCATGCCATGCATTATGCTTCATTTATAAGCTTTTACTCAATGAGCACCAATGCTTAGTTTAGAATGAACATTTTAACTGGTCAATCAACTTGACATGTGTGCACTATATCGTCCGTAACTCTTGATTTATAGCTTAAAATGACACAAATCCAAAGCCCACGTTAAGCTAGATCAATTTTCTATATTGTGATAAAATTTGAGACACAAATAGATTCGACAAATCGTCCAAGTAATCCAATCTATCCAAAATTGTGTCATGCCATGGTTTCTGCTTCATTAATAAGCCTTCACTCAATGAGCATCACTGATCAGTTAAGAAAGATCATTTTAGCTGGCCGATCAACTTGAATGTCTCCACTATATCGTCCGTAAATTATGATTTAGAACTCACGATGACACCAATCCAAAGACCATGTTAAGCTACCTCAATTTTCTATATCGTGAAAAAATTTGAGATGAAATAGATTCGAAAAAGCATCCAAGTTATCCAATCTATCCAGAACTACTTCATGCCAAGCATTGTGCTTCACTTATAAACCTTTTCTCAATGAGCATCAATGATCAGTTGAGAATGCTCATTTTAACTGGTCGATCAACTTAACATGTTTGCACTATATCATCCATAACTTTTGATTTAGAGCTCCGAATGACACAAATCCAATCCCACATTAAGCTAGCTCAGTTTTTTATATTGTGATAAAATTTTAGACAAAAATAGATTCGACAAATCGTCCAAGTAATCCAATCTATCCAAAAATGTTTCATGCCATGTATTGGGCTTCATTAATAAGCATTCACTCAATGAGCATCACTGATCAGTTTAAAAATATCATTTTAATAGGCCGATCAACTTGACATGTCTGCACGAAATCGTCCGTAACTTTTGATTTAGAGCTAAGAATGACACGAATCCAAAGCCCACATTAAGGTATCTCAATTTTCTATATCGTGACAAAATTTGAGACATATATAGATTCGACAAAGCATCCATGTTATCCAATCTATCCAAAAATCTATCATGCCATGCACTGTGCTCCATTTATAAGCATCTACTCAATGAGCACCAATTATCATTTAAGAATGATCATTATAACCGGCCCATCAACTTGACATGTCTGCACTAAATTTTCCGTAGAATTTGATTTAGAGCTTAAAACGACACAAATCCAAAGCCCACGTTAAGCAAACTCAATTTTCTATTTTGTGACAGAATGTGAGACAGAAATAGATACGACAAAGCGTCCAAGTAATCCAATCTATCCAAAATTGTGTCATGCCATGGTTTCTGCTTCATTAATAAGCCTTCACTCAATGAGCATCACTGATCAGTTAAGAAAGATCATTTTAACTGGCCGATCAACTTGAATGTCTCCACTATATCGTCCGTAATTTATGATTTAGAACTCAGGATGACACCAATCCAAAGCCCATGTTAAGCTACCTCAATTTTCTATATCGTGAAAAAATTTGAGACAAAAATAGATTTGATAAAGCCACCAAGTTCTCCAATCTATCCAGAACTGCAGCATGCCTTGCATTATGCTTCGTTTATAAGCCGTTACTTAATAAGCATCAATGATTACTTTAGAACGATCATTTTAACTGGCCGACCAACTTGACATGAATGCACCAAATCCACCATAACTTTTGATTTAGAGCTTAGAATGACACAAATCCAAATCCCACGTTAAGCAATCTCAATTTTTTATATTGTGACAAAATTTGAGACAGAAATAGATAAGAAAAATTGTCCAACTAATCCAATCTATCAAAAACTGCGCCATGCCATGCATAGTGTTTCATTTATAAGCATTTTCTCAATGAGCATCAATGATCAGTTGAGAATGATCATTTTAACGGGTCGATCAACTTGACATGTCTCCACTAAATCGTCCATAACTTTTGATTTAGAGCTTAGAATGACAGAAATCCACAAGCTCCTAGAGGAAGATCAACTAAGGGCAATGGGCCAGAAGTGCAAAGAAGAGTCCAAAGGCTTCTCAACAACACAAGGGACATCAGAGACTTGGGATTTATTGGCAAGAGAAGTCAGGGCCCAAAGATTCCTAACCCTACTCCAAGTCGAAGACTAGGAGCAAGGCACGTGCATGCCCAAGGATGGCCACCTTCCATTTCTTGGCCGTGAGGTAAGTAAGGTAAGTTTTCAATAAGAATATTTGCCTCTTTCTGTTTTGCACGGTAGGATCTAGAATATTTACATTTATTGAGTTAAAGACATTTTAGGAATAGTTCCTTTTTCGATTATACACTTTTGTATCTTTTCCTTTGGTGCATTTTTGTAAATTTTCCTTTTCTTATTTGAGTCAACCCTAGAAGGTCAAGCTGTCGATCATAATAATAAGGCTCCTTCCAGCATTGTAGTTCGACAACCTTTTTGCTAATTAATAAAGATCAAATTTTCTTACAAGTTTTCTCTCAAGAATCTTGTGCGCTTAGAACCTAGTTGAGACCAGCCCTCCTAGCTCTAAGTTTGTGATTTATCACGAGGTTCATCACCCCTCGTGTAGTTCACTTCACCCTTCCATCAAATACCAACCCAAAACCCCTATCCAAGAAGTCTAAGGTCGAGTTTCTCACCTAACCTTCTCCAAACAGCCCACGCGCCTATAAGCCTTGAATCGAGGCTTGTATCGTTTTGGTATCAGAGCTTAAAGCTCCTAAACCAGGTTGTTTCTATCCTTTAGCTTGTCTTGTTTCTTGTTCTTGCATTAGTTTAAGTTTCATTCCAGAAAATCAAAAAAATAACATCTAAGTTCATACCGAGCGCATCTAGTTCCTACGTGCATCACTAGGTTCTAGAATCATTCTTGCATTGCTATATTCGACTTTCCTTTTTTGTTAGAATCATATTTCTATTATTTTTAAGTTAAATTAAAAGAAAAGAAAAAGAAAAGAAAAAGAAAAGAAAAGAAAATAGGAAAAATACCAAAAGATTTTGAATTGGACAGCTAGCAATAGTTGTCAAGAAAATTTTCTTTTCTTCAAATCTCAGTATTTTCGAATTTTCCATTCGTTAGAACTTTCCTTTTTGCATTTTTTTGAATCCTTATAAAAAGAAAACCCTCCTAATAACTTAGGAGTATCGTAACTTGTCTTCTTTCTTTGTAGCACGCAATGGCAGAAGAAAACAGAGAAGCAACCGAAGCCATGATGGCCATGTTCACCACCCTCCAAACGCAACTCGCATCCATAGGCGAGAGATTGGAGCGCGTGGAGAGGCCTGTGAGATTCCAGGCCATAAGGCACGTGAGAGCTGAGCAAGACCGTCCTGCGGGTCCTGAGCACCTTAGGACACGGCAAGAACAGGAGGAGCCCCAGCAAGATGGAGATGAGGACACACAACCTCATAACTATCACCATAGGCCGAGAGGACCTCCACGGCAACCAGAGGCAGAAGATGATGGCTTTGAGCCATATGGTCTTCACCGGAGACCAAGGATGCCTCCTAGACATCATGAGGATGGAGATGAACACGCCTACAACCGGGTAACTCATCCTGATGTTAAGCTAACTCCTCCAAGTTTTGCAGGAAAAGTAGACCCCGAGGCTTACCTAGATTGGGAGAGAAGAGTGGATCATATCTTTGATCATTACAACCAAACAGGGCCTAGGAGAGTCTCAATGGCAGTAACACAACTCACGGACAATGCCCTCATCTGGTGGGATCGTGAGGTATCTGACAGAAGGAGGAAAAGAATGAGGCCCATAGACTCATGGGTCGACATGAAAGATGTCATGCGACAAAGGTTTGTTCCACCTTACTTTCATAGAGACTTGCAACGTCGTTTTCATACTCCTAAGCAGGGTACCAGATCAGTAGAGGAGTACTATGAAGAGTTCGAGAAGTTAAGGAACAGATTGGAGCTCAATGATGATGAAGAAGCATTGATGGCACAATTCTTGGATGGACTCCAAGAAATGATCAGCCGCAAGGTGGAGAGGCGAATCTACAATGACTTCAAAGACTTGTTCCACCTATCTGTCCAGGCTGAGCAGCACATCAAACGTAAGAGCCAAGACTTCCGCAGCAATCCTAAGACGCCTTGGGCACCAAGCAACATTCCCAAGCCCGTAGACAAAGGCAAGAGCATAGAGATCGAGTCAAGGTTCAAGAGCAAGCCTCTTGAACCCACCCGTGACCAGAGAGAGCCTGGTAAGTCTTCTAACCCTCAAAGATCACGTGACATCACTTGTTTCAAGTGTAGGGGTCGTGGACACATCTCAAGGGAGTGCCCAAACAACTGGGTCATGCTGATTACGGAGGCTAGAGAGTATGAGTCCCAAGATGAAGAGGACTATGAACCAGAAGAAGAATATGGTGACATTGAGTACCCCGATGTGGGGGAAGTGCTGGTCACTAGATGCATCCTCAGAGAAATGGGGGATCCTTCAGAGACCATCCAAAGGGAGAACATCTACCACAGCCGTTGCACCATCAAGGGCAAGGTATGTAACCTCATCATAGATGGTGGTTCTGGCACTAACGTTGCTAGTGCATATATGGTTGATAAGCTAGGTCTAGAGAAGACAAGACATCCTCAACCATATAGATTGAGATGGCTTGATGAAAAAGTGGAGCTCAAGATCCATGAGCAAGTCACCGTGCCATTCAGTGTGGGCAAGTACCAAGACCAAGTCGTGTGCGACGTGGTGCCCATGCAAGCTGGCCATCTTCTGCTAGGAAGGGCATGGCAGTTTGACAAAGAGACCAGGCATGATGGCCGAACCAATCTCTACACTTTTGTGCATGACAAAAGAAAGGTCAGCTTGGCTCCTCTTACACCTGCCCAGGTACACGAGCTACAACTCCAAATGAGTAAGGAAAAGAAACTTATCAAGTCTAATTTTCTTATTCAACCAAGCCATGTCCGGAGAGCTTTAGCCTCGAAGGATTTAATGTTACTAATCAAAGAAATTTTGAGTATAGAACAGGGAAAGGTAGAGCTACCTCCTAAAGTAGCAACTCTCCTCAACAAGTTCCAGGATGTGTTTCCAGGGGAGATACCAGCAGGCTTGCCTCCTTTACGTGGCATAGAGCACCAGATCGACCTAGTGCCCGGAGCAGCCCTGCCCAACCGGCCAGCCTACCGGATGAGCCCAGAGGAGTCCAAGGAGCTTGAGAAGCAAGTCAAGGAGCTCCTGGAGAAAGGCTATGTTCGAGAGAGCCTCAGTCCATGTGCCGTACCAATGCTACTAGTGCCCAAGAAGGATGGGACTTGGCGAATGTGCGTGGACTGCCGAGCAATCAACAACATCACTGTCAAGTACCGGCATCCAATACCATGGCTAGATGACATGCTAGATGAGCTGAGTGGAGCCACGGTCTTCTCCAAGATAGACCTCAAGAGTGGATACTACCAGGTCAGGATGAAGGAAGGTGATGAATGGAAGACTGCTTTCAAGAAAAGCAAGGGCTCTACGAGTGGACAGTCATGCCATTTGGCTTGACTAATGCCCCAAGCACCTTCATGCGCCTTATGAACCAAGTTCTTAGGGCGTACATCAGTAAGTTTCTAGTGGTTTACTTTGATGATATATTAGTTTATAGTAAGTGCCTACGGGAACACCTCACACATCTTGAGATGGTACTTAAAACCCTTCGACAAGAAGAGCTTTATGCCAATCTCAAGAAGTGCATCTTTTGTACTGATAAACATGTCTTTTTAGGTTTTGTTGTAAGTTCACAGGGCCTACAGGTTGATGAAGAGAAGATTCGAGCCATACAAGAATGGCCAACACCAGGCAACATCAGCCAAGTGAGGAGCTTCCACGGACTGGCCAGCTTCTATAGGATATTCGTACCCAACTTCAGCAGTATTGCCTCACCATTGACGGCAGTAGTGAAGAAGAACGTGGGATTCAGCTGGGGAGAAGGTCAGGAGAAGGCATTCCAGGCCTTGAAGGACAGCCTTACACATGCACCAGTGCTAGTCCTGCCTGACTTCAACAAGACGTTTGAAGTGGAGTGTGATGCCTCTGGAATTGGCATAGGAGCAGTTCTAACCCAAGGAGGGAGACCAGTGGCATACTTCAGTGAGAAGCTAGGTGGTGCCTCATTGAACTACCCCACTTATGACAAGGAGCTTTATGTCCATGTCCGAGCATTGGAGACTTGGCAGCATTACTTGCTGTCCAAGGAGTTTGTGATCCAGACTGATCATGAGACTCTCAAACACCTCAGAGGGCAAACCAATCTCAAGAGGAGACATGCAAGGTGGATGGAGTTCATAGAGACCTTCCCGTACGTCATCAAGTACAAGAAGGGCAAAGACAATGTGGTAGGCGATGCACTATCAAGGAGGTTTGCCTTGATATCAACCATGGAAGCAAAGGTCCTAAGATTCGAGCACATCAAGGACCTATACAAGGATGATCCTGACTTGGCTGAGAGCTACAAGGAGTGTGGCACAGGGAGTCATGGCAAGTTTTACATCCATGAGGGATTCATGTTCCGAGAGACAAGGCTGTGCATACCACAAGGATCATTGAGGGAGCTTATCATCCGAGAAGCTCATGAAGGAGGACTCATGGGCCACTTTGGTGTCGACAAGACTCTAGCAGTGGTCAAGGAGCCCTTCTACTGGCCACACATCAAGAGGACAGTAGAAGCTCATTGTGCAAGATGCATCACTTGCAAGAAGGCAAAGTCCCGAGTGCAACCTCACGGGTTGTATCTCCCACTGCCCATACCTACACATCCATGGGTGGACATCTCAATGGACTTTGTTCTAGGTCTGCCCAAGATCAACCACAAAGATGCAATCTTTGTAGTGGTGGATAGATTCTCCAAGATGGCACACTTCATTCTGTGTGCCAATGTCAATGATGCCACGCAAACAGCTGAGCTGTTCTTTAGGGAGATAGTACGGCTTCATGGAGTGCCAAGGACCATCGTATTAGACAGGGACACCAAGTTCCTCAGACATTTCTGGAGGACCCTTTGGAGGAAGCTAGGCACGAAGCTACTCTTCTCTACCACCTGCCATCCTCAAATCGATGGCCAAACTGAAGTTGTCAACAGGACACTATCAACTCTTCTCAGGACTACACTAGGGAAGAACCTCAAGACTTGGGTGGAGTGCCTGCCATTCATAGAGTTCGCTTACAACCGAGCCATGCACTCAGCAACCAAGAAGACACCATTTGAAGTAGTATACAACTTCAACCCTCTCACCCCATTGGAGCAGACGCCACTGCCACCAGCAGAGATAACCAACCTCAACAGAGCATCCAAGGCAGAGTTCATAAGGAAGTTACACCAGAAGGTAGCAGAAAACTTGGAGAAGAGGACAGGGCAGTACGTGACTCATGCCAACAAGGGAAGAAAGGAGGTGATCTTTCAACCAGGCGATTGGGTGTGGCTACACCTACGGCAGGAGAGGTTCCCAAACATAAGGAGTTCCAAACTAGCACCAATAGGAGATGGACCATTCAGAGTGCTTGAGAGGATCAACAACAACGCCTACCGGATCGAGCTCCCATGTGAGTTTAATGTGTCCAACACGTTCAACGTAACTGACTTAGCCCCTTTCCATGCAGATGAACCAGTTTTGAGGACAAAACCTACTGAAGAGGGAGGGGGATGATGAGGACATCAGGTCGTACATCCAGCCAGGAGACCAGACTGGCCGACCAGGAAGCTTGCCCGAGACAGCCGGGCCATCTGGCACGTCTGCCGGCCCAAGCGGTACCGCCGGACCCTCGACCAATAGGACCAGACCGACCAGCATTGCCGGCGGAGAGACCCAAGCTTCCGGCACACTTGGTGGTGACGTGGATGACACCTCCGGTCCCCTTGGTGATGCCACCAACTCCGGGATCAACTTGGCCGGTCCTGAAGGCATTCCGGCCAGTACCTCCACAGTCCAGCCGGTACAGCCGATCCAGCCGAGTGCACAAGCATTTCTACTTCTACAAAAGGAAACTCGGACCAGATAAGCTACCAGCTTCAGGAAATGCATCTAGAGGAAGTCTCCACACCAGTAGTGCCACCAGGAGCAATGACAAGGAGCAGATCAAGAGCACTCTTCCACAAGTTCAGCTTATGGGTCAACAAGCTCCTAGAGGAAGATCAACTAAGGGCAATGGGCCAGAAGTGCAAAGAAGAGTCCAAAGGCTTCTCAACAACACAAGGGACATCAGAGACTTGGGCTTTAGTGGCAAGAGAGGTCAGGGCCCAAAGATTCCTAACCCTACTCCAAGTCGAAGACTAGGAGCAAGGCGCATGCATGCCACAAGGACGGCCACCTTCCATTTCATGGCCGTGAGGTAAGTAAGGTAAGTTTTCAATAAGAATATTTGCCTCTTTCTGTTTTGCAGGGTAGGATCTAGAATATTTACATTTATTGAGTCAAAGACATTTTAGGAATAGGTCCTTTTCGATTATACACTTTTGTATCTTTTCCTTTTGTGCACTTTTGTAAATTTTCCTTTTCTTATTTGAGTCGACCCTAGAAGGTCAAGCTGTCGAGCATATTAATAAGGCTCCTTCCAGCATTGTAGTTCGACAACCTTTTTGCTAATTAATAAAGATCGAATTTTCTTACAAGTTTTCTCTCAAGAATCCTGTGCGCTTAGAATGTCTTTGACTCCAGAAAATCAAAAAAAATAACATCAAAGTTCATACCGAGTGCATCTAGTTCCTACGTGCATCACTAGGTTCTAGAATCATTCTTGCATTGCTATATTCGACTTTCCTTTTTGTTAGAATCATATTTCTATTATTTTCAAGTTAAATTAAAAGAAAAGAAAAAAAAAGAAAAAAGGAAAAATACCAAAAGATTTCGAATTGGAGAGCTAGCAATAGTTGTCAAGAAAATTTCCCTTTATTCAAATCTCCATATTTTCGAATTTTCCATTCCTTAGAACTTTCCTTTTTGCATTTTTTGGAATCCTTATAAAAAGAAAACCCTCCTAATAATTTAGGAGTATCATAACTTGTCTTTTTTCTTTGTAGCACACAATGGCAGAAGAAAACAGAGAAGCAACCGAAGCCATGATGGCCATGTTCACCACCCTCCAAACGCAACTCGCATCCATAGGCGAGAGATTGGAGCGCGTGGAGAGGCCTGTGAGATTCCAGGCCATAAGGCACGTGAGAGCTGAGCAAGACCGTCCTGCGGGTCCTGAGCACCTTAGGACACGGCAAGAACAGGAGGAGCCCCAGCAAGATGGAGATGAGGACACACAACCTCATAACTATCACCATAGGCCGAGAGGACCTCCACGGCAACCAGAGGCAGAAGATGATGGCTTTGAGCCATATGGTCTTCACCGGAGACCAAGGATGCCTCCTAGACATCATGAGGATGGAGATGAACACGCCTACAACCGGGTAACTCATCCTGATGTTAAGCTAACTCCTCCAAGTTTTGCAGGAAAAGTAGACCCCGAGGCTTACCTAGATTGGGAGAGAAGACTGGATCATATCTTTGATCATTACAACCAACCAGGGCCTAGGAGAGTCTCAATGGCAGTAGCACAACTCACGGACAATGCCCTCATCTGGTGGGATCGTGAGGTATCTGACAGAAGGAGGAAAAGAATGAGGCCCATAGACTCATGGGTCGACATGAAAGATGTCATGCGACAAAGGTTTGTTCCACCTTACTTTCATAGAGACTTGCAACGTCGTTTTGGTACTCTTAAGCAGGGTAGCAGATCAGTAGAGGTGTACTATGAAGAGTTCGAGAAGTTAAGGAACAGATTGGAGCGCAATGATGATGAAGAAGCATTGATGGCACAATTCTTGGATGGACTCCAAGAAAAGATCTGCCGCAAGGTGGAGAGGCAAATCTACAATGACTTCAAAGACTTGTTCCACCTATCTGTCCAGGCTGAGCAGCACATCAAATGTAAGAGCCAAGACATCCGCAGCAAGCCTAAGACACCTTGGGCACCAAGCAACATTCCCAAGCCCGTAGACAAAGGCAAGAGCATAGAGATCGAGTCAAGGTTCAAGAGCAAGCCTCCTGAACGCACCCGTGACCAGAGAGAGCCTGGTAAGTCTTCTAACCCTAAAAGATCACGTGACATCACTTGTTTCAAGTGTAGGGGTCGTGGAAACATCTCAAGGGAGTGCCCAAACAACCGGGTCATGCTGATTACGGAGGCTGGAAAATATGAGTCCCAAGATGAAGAGGACTATGAACCAGAAGAAGAATATGGTGACATTGAGTACCCCAATCTATCCAAAACTATGTCTTGCCATGAATTGTGCCTCATTTATAAGTCTTTACTCAATAAGCACCAATGATCAGTTTAGAATGATCATTTTAACTGGGCGATCAACTTGAATGTCTCCACTATATGGTCCGTAAATTATGATTTAGAGCTCAGAATGACACCAATCCAAAGCCCATGTTAAGCTACCTCAATTTTCTATATTGTGACAAAATTTGAGACAAAAATATATACGACAAAGCATCAAACTAATCCAATCTATCCAAAACTGCGGCATGCCTTGCATTGTGCTTCATTTATAAGCTGTTACTTAATAAGCATCAATGATTATTTAGAATGATCATTTTAACTGGCCGACCAACTTGACATGAATGCACTAAATCCTCCATAACCTTTGATTTAGAGCTTAGAATGACACAAATCCAAAGCCCACGTTAAGCAAGCTCAATTTATTATATTTTGATAAAATTTGAGACAGAAATAGATAAGACAAATCGTCCAACTAATCCAATCTATCCAAAACTGCGTCATGTCATGCATTGTGTTTCATTTATAAGCATTTTCTCAATGAGCATCAATGATCAGTTGAGAATGATCATTTTAAGGGGTCGATCAACTTCACATGTCTGCACTAAATCGTCCATAACTTTTGATTTAGAGCTTAGAATGGCAGAAATCCAAAGCTCACGTTAAACTAGCTCAATTCTTTATATTGTGACAAAATTTGAGACAGTAGAAGGTACGACAAAGCGTCTAAGAAATCCAATCTATCCAAAATTGTGCCATGCCGTGCATTGTGCTTCATTTGTAAGCCTTTAATCAATGAGCACCAATGATTAATTTAGAATGATCTTTTTAACTGGCCGATCAACTTGATATGTGTGCAGTATATTGTCCGTAACTTTTGATATAGAGCTCAGAATGACACAAATCCAAATCCCACGTTAAGTTAGCTCAATTTTCTATATCGTGACAAAATTTGAGAGAAAAATAGGTTCAACAAAGCAACCAAGTAATCCAATCTATCCAAAACTGCATCATGCCTTGCATTGTGCTTCATTTATAAGCTGTTACTTAATGAGCATCAATGATCAGTTTAGAATGATCATGTCAATTGGCCAATGAACTTGACATGTCTCCACTAAATCATCTGTAACTTTTGATTTAGAGCTTAGAATGACACAAATCCAAAGCTCACGTTTAGCAAGCTCAATTTTTTTATATTGTGACAAAATTTGAGATAGCAATAGATACGACAAAGCGTCTAAGAAATCTAATCGATCCAAAACTGCGTCATGCCATGCATTGTGCTTCATTTATAAACCTTTACTCAATGAGCACCAATGATCAGTTTAGAATGATCATTTTAACTGGCCGATCAACTTGACATATCTGCACTAAATCGTCCCTAACTTTTGATTTATAGCTTAGAATGACACAAATCCAAAGCCCACGTTAAGCCAGCTCAAATTTCTATATTCTGACAAAAATTGAGACAGAAAAAGATACGACAAAGCATCCAAGTAATCCAATCTATCCAAAATAGCGTCATACCATGTATTGTACTTCATTTATAAGCCTTTACTCAACGAGAACCAATGATTAGTTTAGAATGATCATTTTAACTGGCCAATCAACTTGACATGTGTGCACAATATCGTCCGTAACTTTTGATTTAGTGCTAAAAATGACCCGAATCAAAAGTCCACGTTAAGCTAGCTCAAGTTTCTATATTATGACAAAATTTGAGACAAAAATAGATTCGATAAAGCCACCAAGTTATCCAATCTATCAAGAACTACTTCATGCCTTGCATTATGCATACTTTATAACTCGTTACTCAATAAGCATCAATGATTACTTTAGAATGATCATTTTAACTGTGCGATCAACTTGACATGTATGCACTAAATCATCCATAACTTTTTATATAGAGCTTAGAATGACACAAATCCAAAGCCCACGTTAAGCATGCTCAATTTTCTATATTGTGACAAAATTTGGGATAGAAATAGATACGACAAAGCATTCAACTAATCTAATCTATCCAAAACTCCATCATGCCATGCATTGTGATTCATTTATAAGCCTTTTCTCAATGAGGAATAATGATCAGTTTATAAGAATCATTTTAACTGGCCTATCAACTTGACATGTCCGCGCTATATCGTCTCTAACTTTTGATTTAGAGTTTAGAATGAAACAAATCCAAATCCCACATTAAGCTAACTCAATTTCTTATATTGTAACAAAATTTGAGACAGAAATAGATACGACAAAGCATCTAAGAAACCCAATCTATCCAAAACTGCGTCATACCATGCATTGTGCTTCATTTATAAGCCTTTACTTAATCAGCACCAATTATCAATTTAGAATGATCAATTTAAGTGGCTGATCAACTTGACATGTCTGCACTAAATCATCCATAACTTTTGATTTAGAGCTCAGAATAACACAAATCTATAGCCCACGTTAAGCTAGCTCAATTTTCTATATTGTGAAAAAATTTGAGACAGAAATAGATTCGGCAAAGCAATCAAGTAATCCAATTTATCCAAAACTGCTTCACGCAATGCATTGAGCTTCATTTATAAGCCTATACTCAATGAGCATCAATGATCAGTTTATAATGATCATTTTAACTATCCAATCAACTTGACATGTCTACATTATATCGTCCATAACTTTTGATTTATTGCTCCGAATGACACGAATCCAATGCCCATATTAAACTAGCTCAATTTTCTATATTGTGTCAAACTTTGAGACAAAAATAGATTCAACAAAGCGCCCAAGTAATCCAATCTATCCAAAATTGCGTCATGCCATGCATTGTGCTTCATTTATCAGCCTTTACTCAATGAGCACCAATGATCAGTTTACAATGATCGTTTTAACTGGCTGATAAAATCGGCATGTCTGCACAATATCGTCCGTAACTTTTGATTTATAGCTCAGAATAACACGAATCAGAACCCCACGTTAAGCTATCTCAGTTTTCTATATCGTGAAAAAATTTGAGACAAAAAAAGATTTGATAAAGCCACCAAGTTATCCAATCTATCCAGAACTACTTCATGCCTTGCATTGAGCTTCATTTATAAGCCGTTACTCAATAAGCATCAAAGATTACTTTAGAATGATCATTTTAACGGACCGATCAACTTGACATGTATGCACTAAATCATCCATAACTTTTGATTAAGAGCTTAGAATGACGCAAATCCAAAGCCCACGTTAAGCAAGCTCAACTTTCTATATTGTGACAAAATTTGAGACAAAAATAGATTCAACAAAGCGCCCAAGTATTCCAATCTATCCAAAACTGCGGCATGCCATTAATTGTGCTTCATATATAGGCGTATACTCATTGAGCACAAATTACCAGTTAAGAATGATCATTTTAACTCGCCGATCAAATTGGCATGTCTACACAAAATTGTCCGTAAATTTTGATTTAGAGCTTAGAATGACACATATCCAAAGCACACGTTAAGCTAGCTCAATTTTCTATATTGTGACAAAATTTGAGACAGAAATAGATACGATAAAACATCCAAGTAATCCAATCTATCCAAAACTGCGTCGTGCCATGCATTGTGCTTCATTTATCAGCCTTTACTCAATGAGCACCAATGATCAGTTTAGAATGATCATTTTAACTGGCCGATTAACTTGACATGTCAGCATAATATCATACGTAACTTTTGATTTAGAGCTTAGAAGGACATGAATCCAAACCCCATGTTGAGTTATCTCAATTTTCTATATCGTGAAAAAATCTGAGACAAAAATAGATTCCATAAAGCCAACAAGTTATCCAATCCATCCAGAACTACTTCATGCCTTTCATTGTGCTTCATTTATAAGCCCTTACTCAATAAGCATCAAAGATTACTTTAGAATGATCATTTTAACGGACCGATCAACTTGACATGTATGCACTAAATCATCCGTAACTTTTGATTAAGAGCTTAGAATGACACAAATCCGAAGCCCACGTTAAGCAAGCTCAACTTTCTATATTGTGACAAAATTTGAGATAGAAATAGACACGACAAAGCGTTCAACTAATCCAATTGATTCCCTCAGGCCATGCATTGTGATTCATTTATAAGCCTTTACTCAATGAGCACAATTGATCAGTTTAGAATGATCATTTTAACTGGCCGATCAACTTGACATGTCCGCACTAAATCGTCCGTAACTTTTGATTTAGAGCTTAGAATTAAACAAATCCAAAACCCACGTTAAGCTAACTCAATTTCTTATATTGTGACGAAAATTGATTCAGAAATAGATACGACAAAGCGTCTAGGAAACCCAATCTATCCAGAACTACGTCATGCTATGCATTGTGCTTCATTTATAAGCCTTTACTCAATGAGCACCAATGATAAGTTTGGAATGATCATTTTAATTGACCGATCAACTTTACATGTCTGCACTATATCGTCCATCACTTTTGATTTATAGCTCAGAATGACACGAATCCAATGCACACGTTAAGCTAGATCAATTTTCTATATTGTGACAAAATTAAAGAGAGAAATAGAATCGACAAAACATCCAAGTAATCCAATCTATCCAAAACTGCATCATGCCTTGCATTCTGCATCACTTATAAGCCTTTACTCAATGAGGTTAGTGATCAATTTAGAATGGTCATTTTAACTGGCCGATGAAGTTGACATGTCCGCACTAAATCGTATATAACATTTGATTTAGAGCTCATAATGACACAAACCCAAAGCCCATGATTAGCAAGCTCAATTTTCTATATTGTGACAAAATTTCAGACAGAAATAGATTCAACAAAACAACCAAGTAATCAAATATATCCAAAACTACTTCACACCATGCATTGTGCTTCACTTATAAGCTTCTACTCAATGAGCATCAATGATAAGTTTAGAATAATTATTTTAACTGGCCGAACAACTTGATATGTCCGCACTAAATCATCCATAACTTTTGATTTAGAGCTCAGAATGACACAAATCCAAAGCCCACGATTAGCTAGCTCAATTTTCTATATTGTGCCAAAATTTGAGACAGAAATAGATTCGACAAAGTATCCAAGTAATCCAATCTATCCAGAACTGCTTCATGCCATGCATTGTGCTTCATTTATAAGCTGTTACTCAATGAGCATCAATGATTAGTGTAGAATGATTATTTTAACTGCCCGATCAACTTGACATGTCTGCACTATATCGTGGGTAACTTTTGTTTTAGAGTTCAGAATGACACAAATCCAAAGCCCACGTTAAGATAGCTCAATTTTCTATATTGTGACAAAATTTAAGACTGAAATAGATTCGACAAAGCATCCAAGTTATCCAATCTATCCAAAACTTCGTCATCCCATGCTTTGTGCTTCATTTATAAGCCTTTACCCAATGAGCACCAATGATCAGTTAAGAATGATCATTCTAACTAGTCGATCAACTTGATATGTCCGCACTAAATCGTCCGTAACTTATGATTTAGAGCTTAGAATGACACAAATCCAAATCCTACGTTAAGCTAGCTCAATTTTCAATATTGTGACAAAATTTGAGACAAAATTATATACAACATAGCGTCCAAATAATCCTGTCTATCCAAAATTGCGTCATGCCATGCATTGTGCTTCATTTATATGCTCAATGAGAACAAATTATCAGTTTAGAATGATAATTTTAACTGGCCAATAAACTTGACATGTTTGCACTATATCGCCCGTAACTGTTGATTTAGAGCTATGAATGACACGAATCCAAAGTCCACGTTAATTTGGTCAATTTTCTATATTGTGACGAAATTTGAGACAAAAATAGATTCGATAAAGCCACCAAGTTATCCAATCTACCCAAAATTACTTCATGCCTTGCTTTGTGCTTCATTTATAACCCCTTCCTCAATAAGCATCAATGATTATTATAAAATGATCATTTTAATGGGCCAATCAACTTGACATGTATGCACTATATCATCCATAACTTTTGATTTAGAGCTTAGAATGACACAAATCCAAAGCTCACGTTAAGCAAGATCAATTTTCTATATTGTGACAAAATGTGAGACAGAAATATATACGACAAAGCATCAAACTAATCCGATCTATCCAAAACTGTGTCATGTCATGCATTGTGTTTCATTTATAAGCTTTTACTCAATAAGCAACAATGATCAGTTTAGAAAGATCATTTTAACTGATCAATAAGCAACAACTTGACATGTCCGCACTAATCGTCTCTATTTTTTGATTTAGAGCTTAAAATGACACAACTCTAAAGCCCACGTTAAGCTAGCTAAATTTTTTATATTGTGAAAAAATCTGAGACAAAAATAGATACGACAATGCGTCTAAGAAATCCAATCTATCCAAAACTGCATCATGCCATGCATTGTGCTTCATTTTTAAGCCTTTACTCAATGAGCACCAATGATCAGTTTAAAATGATCATTTTAATTGGCCAACCAACTTGACATGTTTGCATTATATTGTCCATAACATTTGATTTAGAGATCAGAATGACACGAATCCAAAGCCCACGTTAAACTAGCTCAATTATCAATATTGTGACAAAATATCAGAGAGAAATAGATTCGACAAAGCAACCAAGTAATCCAATCTATCCAAAACTGTGTCATGCCTTGCATTCTGCATCATTTATAAGCCTTTACTCAATGAAGATTAGTGATCAGTTTAGAATGATCATTTTAACTGGCCGATGAAGTTGACATATCTGCACTAAATCATCCATACCTTTTGATTTAGAGCTCAGAATGACACAAATCCAAAGCCCACGTTAAGCTATGTCAATTTTATATATTGTGAAAAAATTTGAGACAGAATAGAATCGACAAAGCATCCAACCTATCCAATCTATCCAGAACTGCTCCATGCCATCATTTGTGCTTCATTTATAAGTCTTTACTCAATGAGCATCAATGATCAGTTGAGAATGATCATTTTAACTGGCCGATCAACTTGACATGTCTGCACTATATCGTCCATAACTTTTAATTTAAAGCTCAGAATGACACAAATCCAAAGCCCACGTTAAGCTATCTCAATTTTCTATATTGTGAAAAAATTTGAGACCAAAATCGATTTTACAAAGCATCTAAGTAATCTAATCTATCCAAAACTGCGTCATGCCATGGATTGTGCTTCATTTATAAGCCTTTAATTAATGAGCATCAATGATCAGTTTAGAATCATTATTTTTAGTATCCGATCAACTTGACAAGTCTGCACTAAATCGTCTGTTACTTTGGATTTGGAACTAAGAATGACACAAATCAAAATCCCACGTTAAGCTAAATATTCTACAAAATTTGAGACCTAAATAAATTCGACATAGCATCCGACTAATCCATTCTGTACAAAACTGTGTCATGCCTTGCATTATGCTTCATTTATAAGCCTTTACTCAATTAGCATCAATGATCAGTTTAGAATGATCATTTTAACTAGCCGACCAAATTGACATGTTTGCACTTAATTGTTCGTAACTTTTTGATTTAGAACTCAGAATGACAAAAATACAAATCCCACGTTAACCTAGCTCAATTTTCTATATCGCGACAAAATTTGAGACAAAAATAGATTGGACAAAGCCACCAAATAATCCAATCTATCAAAAACTACGTCATGCCTTGCATTATGCTTCATTTATAAGCCGTTACTCAATGAGCATCAATGATTACTTTAGAATGATCATTTTAACTGTTCGATCAACTTGACATGTTGGTATTATATCGTCCATAACTTTTGATTTATAGCTCGGAATGACACGAATGCAAAGCCCATGTTAAGGTAGCTAAATTTTTTATATCGTGACAAAATTTCAGACAAAAATAGATTCGACAAAGCAACCAAGTAATCCAATCTATCCAAAACTGCGTCATGCCATGCATTGTGTTTCATTTATTCTCCGTTACTCAATGACCATCAATGATCAGTTTAGAATGATCATTTTAACTTGCCGATCAACTTGACATATTTGCACTAAATCGTCCATAACTTTTGATTTAGAGCTCAGAATGACACAAATCCAAAGTCCACGCTAAGCTAGCTCAATTTAATATATTGTGACACTAAATCGTCCGTACTTTTTGATTTATAACTCATAATGACACGAATCCAATGCCCACGTTAATCTAGATCAATTTTCTATATTGTGACAAAATTTGAGTCAAAAATATATTCGACAAAGCGTCCAAGTAATCTAATCTATCCAAAACTGCGTCATGCAAAGGATTGTGCTTCATTTATAAGCCTTTAATCAATGAGCATCAATGATCAGTTTAGAATGATCATTTTAACGGGGCGATCAACTTGACATGTCTACAATATAACGTCCGTAACTTTTCATTTATAGCTCCGAATGACACGAATCCAATGTCCACGTGAAGCTAGATCAATTTTCTATATTGTGACATAATTTAAGACAGAAATAGGTTCGACAAAGCATCCAAATAATCCAATCTATCCAAATCTGTGTCATGCCATGCATTGCGCTTCATTAATAAGACTTTACTCAATGAACATCAATGATCAATTTATAATGATTATTTTAACTGACCGATCCACTTTACATGTTTGCACAAAATTGTCCTTACCTTTTGATTTAGAACTCAGAATGCCACAAATCCAAATCCCACGTTAAGTAAGCTCAATTTTCTATATCGTGACAAAATTTGAGACAAAACTAGATTCGACAAACCCACCAAGTAATCAATTATATCCAAAACTGTGTCATGCCATGCATTGTGCTTCATTTATAAGCCTTTACTCAATGAGCACCAATGATGAATTTAGAATCATCATTTTAACTACCCGATCAACTTGACAGGTCTGCACAAAATCGTTCGTAACTTTTGATTTAGAGTTCACAAATCCAATCCCACCGTTAAGCTAGCTCAATTTTTTATATTGTGAAAATATTTGAGACAGAAATAGATTCGACAAATCAATCTATCCAAAACTTCTTCACGCCATGCATTGTGCTTTATTTATGAGCATCAATGATTACTTTAGAATGATCATTTAACTATCCGATCAACTTGACATATTTGCATTATATTGTCCATAACTTTTGATTTATAGCTCTGAATGGCACGAATCTAATGCCCATGTTAAGCTAGCTCAATTTTCCCTATCGTGCCAAAATTTGAGACAAAAATAGATTCAATAGGGCGTCCAAGTAATACAATCTATGCAAAACTGAGTCATGCCATGCATTGTGCTTCATTTATAAGCCTCTACTCAATGAGCACCAATTATCAGCTAAGATTTATCATTTTAACTGGCCGATCAACTTGGTATATCCACACTAAATTTTCCGTAACTTTTGATTTAGAGCTTAGAATGAAACATATCCAAAGACCATGTTAAGCTAGCTCAATTTTCAATATTGTGACAAAATTTGAGACAGAAATAGATACGACAATCGTCCAAGTAATCCAATCTATCCAAAACTGCGTCATACCATGCATTATGCTTCATTTATCAGCCTTTACTCAATGAGCACCAATGATCAGTTTAGAATGATCATTTTAAATTGCCAATCAACTTGACATGTCTGCACAACTTCGTCTGTAACTTTTGATTTAGAGCTCAGAAAGACACAAAAGCAAACCCATGTTAAGCTAGCTCAATTTTCTATACTATGACAAAATTTGAGGCAAAAATAGATTCGATAAAGCCACCAAGTTATCCAATCTATCCAAAACTGCGTCATGCAATGGAATGTGCTTCATTTATAACCCCTTAATCATTGAGCATCAATGATCAGTTTAGAATGATCATTTTAACTGGGCGATCAACTTGACATGTCTGCAATATATCGTACGTAACTTTTGATTTATAGCTCCGAATGATTCGAATCCAATCCCCACGTTAAGCTAGCTCAATTTTCCATATTGTGAAATAATTTAAGACAGAAATACGTTCGACAAAGCATCCAAATAATCCAATATATTCAAATCTGTGTCATGCAATGCATTGCGCTTCATTAATAAGCATTTACTCAATGAACATCAACGATCAGTTTATAATGATTATTTTAACTGGCTGATCCACTTTACATGTCTGCACTAAATCGTCCTTACCTTTTTATTTAGAACTCAGAATGCCACAAATCCAAATCCCACGTTAAGAAAGCTCAATTTTCTATATCGTGACATAATTTGCGACAAAAATAGATTTGACAAAGCCACCAAGTAATCAATTATATCCAAAACTGCGTCGTGCCATACATTGTGCTTCATTTATACGCCTTGACACAATGAGCACCAATGATCAATTTAGAATGATCATTTTAACTGGCCGATCAACTTGACATGTCTGCACAAAATCGTCCGTAACTTTTGATTTAGAGATTAGAATGATACAAATCCAAAGCCAACGTTAAGCTAGATCAATTTTTTATTTTGTGAGAAAATTTGAGACAGAAATAGATTCGACAAAGCAACCACGTAATCCAATCTATCCAAAACTTCTTCACGCCATGCATTGTGCTTTATTTATAAGCCTTTTCTCAATGAGCATCAATGATCACTTTAGAATGATCATTTTAACTATCCGACCAACTTGACCTCTCTGCATTATATCGTCCATAACTTTCGATTTATAGCTCCGAATGACACGAATCCAATGGCCATGTTAAGCTAGCTCAATTTTTTATATCGTGACAAAATTTGATACAAAAATAGATTAAAAAAAGCAACCAAATAATCCAATCTATCCAAAACTGTGTCATGCCTTGCATTGTGCTTCATTGATAAGCCGTTACTCAATGAGCATCAATGATCAGTTTAGAATGATCATTTTAACTGGCCGATCAACTTGACATGTTTGCACTATATCGTCCCAACTTTTGATTTATTGCTCACAATGACAGGAATCCAATGCCCACGTTAAGCTAGCTCAATTTTCTATATAATGACAAAATTTGAGATAGAAGTAGATTCGAAAAAGCATCCAAGTAATCCAATCTATCCAAAACTGCGTCTTGCCATACATTGTGCTTCATTAATAAGCCTTTACTCAATGAGCATCAATGATCATTTTAATTGGTTGATCAACTTGACAAGTACGCACTAAATCGTCCGTAACTTTGGATTTAAAAATCCAAATGACACAAATCCAAAGCCCAAGTTAAGCTAGCTCAATTTTTTATATTGTGACAAAGTTTAAGAGAGAAATAGTTTCGACAAAGCGTCCAAGTAATCCAATTTATCCAGAACTGCATCATGCCTTGCATTGTGCTTCATTTATAAGCCGTTACTCGATGAGCATCAATGATCAGTTTATAATGATCATTTTAACTGGGCGATCAACTTGACATGTGTGCACTATATCATGTGTAACGTTTGATTTGTAGCTCATAATGACACGAATCCAATGCCCTTGTTAAGCTAGCTCAATTTTCAATATTGTGGCAAAATTTGAGATAGAAATAGATTCGAAAAAGAGTCCAGGTAATCGAATCTATCCAAAACTGCATCTATCCATGCATTGTGCTTCTTTAATAAGCCTTTACTCAATGAGCATCAATGTTGAGTTTAGAATGATCATTTTAACTGGCCGATCAACTTGACATGTACGCACTAAATCGCCCGTAACTTTGGATTTAGAACTCAGAATGACACAAATACAAAGCCCACGTTATGCTAGCTCAATTTTCTATATTTTACAAAATTTAAGACAGAAATAGATTCGACCAAGCATCCAAGTAATACAATCTATCGAGAACTATGTCATGCCTTGCATTGTGCTTCATTTATAAGCCGTTACTCGATGAGCATCAATGATCAGTTTAGAATGATCATTTTAACTGGCCGATCAACTTGACATGTATGCACTATATCGTCCGTAATTTTTTATTTATAGATCATAATGACACAAATCCAATGCTCACGTTAAGCTAGCTCAATTTTCAATATTCTGACCTAATTTGAGATAGAAATATATACGAAAAAGCGTCATGTAGTCCAATCTATCCAAAACTGAGTCTTGCCATGCATTGTGCTTCATTATATGCCTTTACTCAATGCGCACCATTGATCAGTTTAGAATGATCATTTTAAATGCCGATCAATTTGACATTTCCGCACTAAATCGTCCATACCGTTATATTTAGAGCTCATAATGACACAAATCCAAATCCCACGTTAAGTTAGCTCAATTTTCTATATTTTGACAAAATTTGAGACAGGAATAAATTCGCAAAGCATCCAAGTAATCCAATCTATCCAGAACTGCTTCATACCATGCATTGTGGTTCATTTATAAACCGTTATTCAATGAGCATCAATGATCAGCTTAGAATGATCATTTTAACTGGCCGATCAACTTCACATTTCCATACTAAATCGTCCTTAACTTTTGATTAATAACTCATAATGACACGAATCCAATGTCCACGTTAATCTAGCTTAATTTTCTATAATGTGACAAAATTTACGGCAAAAATATATTCCGCAAAGCGTCCAAGTAATCTAATCTATCCAAAACTGCGTAATGCAATGGATTGTGCTTCATTTATAAGCCTTTAATCAATTAGCATCAATGATCAGTTTAGAATGATCATTTTAACTGGGCGACCAACAGTACATGTCTACACTATATCGTCCGTAACTTTTGATTTATAGCTCTGAATGACACGAATCCAATGCCCACGTTAAGCTAGGTCAATTTTCTATATTGTGACATAATTTAAGACAGAAATTGGTTCGACAAAGCATCCAAATAATCCAATCTATCCAAGACTTTACTCAATGAACATCAATGATCAGTTTATATTGATCATTTTAACTGGCCGATCCACTTTACATGTCTGCACTAAATCGTCATTACCTTTTAATTTAGAACTCAGAATGCCACAAATCGAAATCCCACGTTAAGAAAGCTCAATTTTCTATATCGTGACAAACTTTGAGGCAAAAATAGATTCGACAAAGCCACCAAGTAATCAATTATATCCAAAATTGCGTTATGCCACGCATTGTGCTTCATTTATAAGCCTTTACTCAATGAGCACCAATGATCAATTTACAATGATCATTTCAACTGGCCGATCAACTTGACATGTCTGCACAAAATCACCCGTAACTTTTGATTTAGAGATCAGAATGATACAAATCCAAAGCCAACGTTAAGCTAGCTCAATTTTTTATTTTGTGAGAACATTTGAGACAGAAATAGATTCGACAAAGCAACCAAGTAATCCAATCTATCCAGAACTTTTTCACGCCATGCATTGTGCTTTATTTATAAGCCTTTACTCAATGAGCATCAATGATCACTTTAGAATGATCATTTCAACTATCCAATCAACTTGACATGCCTGCATTATATCATCCATAACTTTCAATTTATAGCTCCGAATGACACGAATCCAATGCCCATGTTAAGCTAGCTCAATTTTTTATATCGTGAGAAAATTTAAGACAAAAATAGAATCGAAAAAGTAACCAAATAATCCAATCTATCTGAAACTGCATCATGCCTTGCATTGTGCTTCATGGATAAGCCGTTACTCAATGAGCATCAATGATCAGTTTAAAATGATCATTTTAACTGGCCGATCAACTTTACAAGTTTGCACTATATCGTCCACAACTTTTGATTTATAGATCATAATGACACGAATCCAATGCCCACGTTAACATAGCTCAATTTCTATATCGTGACAAAATTTGAGATAGAAGTAGATTCGAAAAAACGTCCAAGTAATCGAATCTATCCAAAACTGCGTCTTGCCATGCATTGTGCTTCATCAATAAGCTTTTACTCAATGAGCATCAATGATCATTTTAAATGGTCTATCAACTTGACATGTACGCACTAAATCGTCTGTAACTTTGGATTTAAACATCCGAATGACACAAATCCAACGCCCAAGTTAAGCTAGCTCAATTTTTATATTGTGACAAAGTTTAAGAGAGAAATAGATTCGACCAAGAGTCCAAGTAATCCAATATATCCAGAACTGCATCATGCCTTGCATTGTGCTTCATTTATAAGCCGTTACTCGATGAGCATAAATGATCAGTTTATAATGATCATTTTAACTGGGCGATCAACTTGACATGTGTGCACTATATGGTTTGTAACTTTTGATTTCTAGCTCATAATGTCACGAATCCAATGCCCACGTTAAGCTAGCTCAATTTTCTATATTGTGGCAAAATTTGAGATAGAAATAGATTCGACAAAGAGTCCAAGTAATCCAATCTATTGAAAACTGCGTCTTGCTACACAGTGTGCTTCATTAATAAGCCTTTACTCAATGAGCATCAATGGTCAGGTTAGAATGATCATTTTAACAGGCCGATCAACTTGACATGTACGCACTAAATTTTCCGTAACTTTGCATTTAGAACTCAGAATGACATAAATCCAAAGCTCACGTTAAGCTAGCTCAATTTTCTATGTTGTTACAAAATTTGAGACAAAAATGGATTCGACCATGCATACACGTAATACGATCTATCCAGAACTACATCATGCCTTGCATTGTGCTTCATTTATAAGCCGTTACTCGATGAGCATCAATGATCAGTTTAGAATGATCAATTTAACTGGGCGATCAACATGACATGTCTGCACTATATCGTCCGTAACTTTTGATTTATAGCTCTGAATGACACGAATCTAATGCCCATGTTAAGCTAGCTCAATTTTTTATATCGTGACAAAATTTAAGACAAAAATAGAATCGAAAAAGCAACCAAATAATCTAATCTATCCGAAACTACGTCATGCCTTGCATTGTGCTTCATTGATAAGCCGTTACTCAATGAGCATCAATGATCAGTTTAAAATTATCATTTTAACTGGCCGATCAACTTTACATGTTTGCAGTATATCCTCCATAACTTTTGATTTATAGATCATAATGACACGAATCCAATGCTCACATTAACATAGCTCAATTTCAATATCGTGACAAAATTTGAGATAGAAGTAGATTCGAAAAAAACGTCCAAGTAATCGAATCTATCCAAAACTGCGTCTTGCCATGCATTGTGCTTCATCAATAAGCTTTTACTCAATGAGCATCAATGATCATTTTAAATGGTCTATCAACTTGACATGTACGCACTAAATCGTCCGTAACTTTGGATTTAAACATCCGAATGAGACAAATCCAACGCCCAAGTTAAGGTAGCTCAATTTTTTATATTGTGACAAAGTTTAAGAGAGAAATAGACTCGACAAAGAGTCCAAGTAATCCAATATATCCAAAACTGCATCATGCCTTGCATTGTGCTTCATTTATAAGCCGTTACTCGATGAGCATCAATGATCAGTTTATAATGATCATTTTAACTGGGCGATCAACTTGACATGTTTGCACTATATGGTCTGTAACTTTTGATTTCTAGCTCATAATGTCACGAATCCAATGCCCACGTTAAGCTAGCTCAATTTTCTATATTGTGACATAATTTAAGACAGAAATAGGTTCGACAAAGCATCCAAATAATCCAATCTATCCAAGACTTTACTCAATGAACATCAATGATCAGTTTATATTGATCATTTTAACTGGCCGATCCACTTTACATGTCTGCACTAAATCGTCCTTACCTTTTAATTTAGAACTCAGAATGCCACAAATCCAAATCCCACGTTAAGAAAGCTCAATTTTCTATATCGTGACAAAATTTGAGGCAAAAATAGATTCGACAAAGCCACCAAGTAATCAATTATATCCAAAATTGCGTTATGCCACGCATTGTGCTTCATTTATAAGCCTTTACTCAATGAGCACCAATGTTCAATTTACAATGATCATTTTAACTGGCCGATCAACTTGACATGTCTGCACAAAATCACCCGTAACTTTTGATTTCGAGCTCAGAATGATACAAATCCAAAGCCAACGTTAAGCTAGCTCAATTTTTTATTTTGTGAGAAAATTTGAGACAGAAATAGATTCGACAAAGCAACCAAGTAATCCAATCTATCCAGAACTTTTTCACGCAATGCATTTTGCTTTATTTATAAGCCTTTACTCAATGAGCATCAATGATCACTTTAGAATGATCATTTTAACTATCCGATCAACTTGACATGTCTGCATTATATCATCCATAACTTTCGATTAATAGCTCCGAATGACACGAATCCATTGCCCATGTTAAGCTAGCTCAATTTTTTATATCGTGAGAAAATATAAGACAAAAATAGAATCGAAAAAGCAACCAAATAATCCAATCTATCCGAAACTGCATCATGCCTTGCATTGTGCTTCATTGATAAGCCGTTACTCAATGAGCATCAATGATCAGTTTAAAATGATCATTTTAACTGGCCGATCAACTTTACATGTTTGCACTATATCATCCACAACTTTTGATTTATTGATCATAATGACACGAATCCAATGCCTACGTTATCATAGCTCAATTTCTATATCGTGACAAAATTTGAGATAGAAGTAGATTCGAAAAAACGTCCAAGTAATCGAATCTATCCAATACTGCGTCTTGCCATGCATTGTGCTTCATCAATAAGCTTTTACTCAATGAGCATCAATGATCATTTTAAATGGTCTATCAACTTGACATGTACGCACTAAATCGTCCGTAACTTTGGATTTAAACATCCGAATGACACAAATACAACGCCCAAGTTAAGCTAGCTCAATTTTTAATATTGTGACAGTTTAAGAGAGAAATAGATTCGACAAAGAGTCCAAGTTATCCAATATATCCAGAACTGCATCATGCCTTGCATTGTGCTTCATTTATAAGCCGTTACTCGATGAGCATCAATGATCAGTTTATAATGATCATTTTAACTGGGTGATCAACTTGACATGTGTGCACTATATGGTCTGTGACTTTTGGTTTCTAGCTCATAATGTCACGAATCCAATGCCCACGTTAAGCTACCTCAATCTTCTATATTGTGGCAAAATTTGAGATAGAAATAGATTCGACAAAGAGTCCAAGTAATCCAATCTATTGAAAACTGCGTCTTGCCACACAGTATGCTTCATTAATAAGCCTTTACTCAATGAGCATCAATGGTCAGGTTAGAATGATCATTTCAACAGGCTGATCAACTTGACATGTACGCACTAAATCGTCTGTGACTTTGCATTTAGAACTCAGAATGACATAAATCCAAAGCCCACGTTAAACTAGCTCAATTTTCTATGTTGTTACAAAATTTGAGACAAAAATAGATTCGACCAAGCATACACGTAATACAATCTATCCAGAACTACATCATGCCTTGCATTGTGCTTCATTTATAAGCTGTTACTCGATGAGCATCAGTGATCAGTTTAGAATGATCATTTTAACTGGCCAATCAACTAGACATGTGTGCACTATATCATCCGTAATTTTCGATTTATCGATCATAATGACACAAATGCAATGCCCAAGTTTTCGATTTATCGATCAATTTTCTATATTCTAACCTAATTTGAGATAGAAATATATAAGAAAAAGCGTCAAGTAATCCAATCTATCCAAAACTGAGCCTTGCCATGCATTGTGCTTCATTATATGCCTCTACTTAATGAGCACCATTGATCAGTTTAGAATGACCATTTTAAATGGCCGATCAACTTGACATTTCCGCACTAAATCGTCCATACCTTTTTATTTAGAGCACATAAGACACAAATCCAAAGCCCACGTTAAGTTAGCTCAATTTTCTATATTGTGACAATATTTGAGACAAAAATATATTAGCAAAGCATCCAAGTAATCCATTCTATCCAGAACTGTTTCACTTATAAGCCGTTACTCAATGATCATCAATGATCAGTTTAGAATGATCATTTTTACTGGCCGATCAACTTGACATGTCCACATTATATCGTCCGTAAATTTTGATTTAGAGGTCAAAATGACACAAATCCAAAGGCCACGTTAAGGTAGCTCAATTTTCTATATTGTGATAAAATTTGAGACAAAAATAGATTCGACAAAGCATCTAAGTAATCCAGTATATCTAGAACTGCTTCATACCATGCATTGTGGTTCATTTATAAGCCTTTACTCAATGAGCATCAATGATCAGATTAGAATGATCATTTTAACTGGATGATCAACTTCTCATTTCCACACTAAATCGCCTGTAACTTTTGATTTATAGCTCATAATGACACGAATCCAATGCCCACGTTAAGCTAGCTCAATTTTCTATATTGTGACAAAATTTGAGATAGAAATAGATTCGACAAAGCATCCAAGTAATCCAATCTATCCAAATCTGCGTCTTGCCATGCATTGTGCTTGATTAATAAGCCTTTACTCAATGAGCATCAATTATCAGTTTAGAATAGTCATTTTAACTGGCATATCAACTTGACATGTACGCACTAAATCATCAATAACTTTTGATTTAAAAATCAGAATGACACAAATACAAATCCCAAATTAAGCTAGCTCAATTTTTTATACTGTGACAAAGTTTGACAGAAATAGATTTGTTAAAGCGTCCAAGTAATCCAATCTATCAAGAATTGCGTCATGCCTTGCATTGTGTTTCATTTATGAGCCGTTACTCGATGAGCATCAATGATCATTTTAACTGGCCGATCAACTTGACATGTAGTACTATATCGTCTGTAACTTTTGATTTATAGCTCATAATGACATGAATCCAATGCCCACGTTAAGCTAGCTCAATTTTCTATATTGTCACAAAATTTTAGATAGAAATATATAAGAAAAAGCGTCAAGTAATCAAATCTATCCAAAACTGCATCTCGCCATGCATTGTACTTCATTTATAAGCCTCAACTCAATGAGCACCCATGATCTGTTTAGAATGATCATTTTAAATGGCCGATCAACTTGACATTTCTGCACTAAATCGTCCATAACTTTTGATTTAGAGCTCCGAATGACACAAATCCAAAGCCCACGTTAAGCTAGCTCAATTTTCTATATTGTGACAAAATTTGATGCAGAAATAGATTCGGCAAAGCATCCAAGTAATCCAATCTATCCAGAACTGTTTCATGCCATGCATTGTGCTTAATTTATAAGCTGTTACTCAATGAGCATCAATGATCAATTTATAGCTCATTCTGACACGAATTCAATGCCCACGTTAAGCTAGCTCAATTTTCTATATTGTTACAAAATTTTAGATAGAAATATATAAGAAAAAGCATCAAGTAATCCAATCAATTCAAAACTGCATCTCGCCATGCATTGTACTTCAATTATAAGCCTCAACTCAATGAGCACCAATGATCAGTTTGGAATGATCATTTTAAGTGGCCGATCAACTTTACGTTTCCGCACTAAATCATCCTTAACTTTTGATTTAGAGCTCAGAATGACACAAATCCGAAGCCCACGTTAAGCTAGCTCAATGTGCGTCATTTATAAGCCGTTACTCAATGAGCATAAATGATAAATTTAGAATGATCATTTTAACTGGCCGATCAACTTGACATGTCTGCACTATATCGTCTGTAACTTTTGATATATAGCTCATAATCTCACGAATCCAATGCCTACATTAAGCTAGCTCAATTTGCTATATTGTGAAAAAATTTGAGATAGAAGTAGATTCGTCAAAACATTTAAGTAATCCAATCTATCCAAAACTGCGTCTTGCCTTGCATTGTGCTTCATTAATAAGCCTTTACTCAATGAGCATCAATGATGAGTTTAGAATGATCATTTTAACTGGCCGATCAACTTGACATGTATGCACTAAATCATCTGTAACTTTGGATTGAGAACTCAGAAGGACATAAATGCAGAGCCCAAGTTAAGCTAGCTCAATTATCTATATTGTGACAAAGTTTGAGACAGAAATAGATTCGACAAGGCGTCAAAGTAATAAAATCTATCACGAACTGCATCATGCCTTGTATTGTGTTTCATTTATAACTGCGTCATGCCTTGTATTGTGTTTCATTTATAAGCTTTTACTCGATGAGCATCAATGATCAGTTTAGAAAGATCATTTTAACTGGCCGATCAACTTGACATGTAAGCACTATATCATCTGTAAATTTTGATTAATAGCTCATAGTGACACGAATCCAATGCCCACTTTAAGCTAGCTCAATTTTCTATATCGTCACAAAATTTTAGATAGAAATATATAAGAAAAAGCGTCAAGTAATCCAATCTATCCAAAACTGCGTCTTGCCATGCATTGTGCTTCATTTATAAGACTCTACTCAATGAGCTCCAATGATCAGTCTAGAATGATCATTCTAAATGGCCGATCAACATGACATTTCCGCACTAAATCGTCTGTAACTTTTGATTTAGAGCTCAGAATGACACAAATCCAAAGCCCATATTAAGCTAGCTCAATTTTCTATATTATGGTAAAATTTGGGACCGACAAAGCATCAAAGTAATCCAATCTATCCAGAAAAACTTCATGCCATGCATTGTCCTTCATTTATAAGCCGTTACTCAATGAGCATCAATGATCAGTTTAGAATGATCATTTTAACTGGCCTATCAACTTGACATTTCTGCACTATATCGTCCGTCACATTTGATTTATAGCTCATAATGACAGGAATCCAATGCCCACGTTAAGCTAGCTCAATTTTCTATATTGTGGCAGAATTTGAGATAGAAGTAGATTCGACAAAGCGTTCAAGTAATCCAATCTATCCAAAACTGAGTCTTGACATGCGTTGTGCTTCATTAATAAGCCTTTACACAATCAGCATCAATGATCAGTTTAGAATGATCACTTTAACGTGCCGATCAACTTGACATGTACACACCAAAATCGTCTGAAACTTTCTATTTAGAGCTCAAAATGACACACATGCAAAATCCTTGTTAAGCAAGCTCAATTTTCTATGTTGTGACAAAATTTGAGACAGAAATAGATTCGACCAAGCATCCAAGTAATAAAATCTATCCAGAACATCATCATGCCTTGCATTGTGCATCATTTATAAGCCATTACTCGATGGACATCAATGATCTGTTTAGAATGATCATTTTAACTGGTCGATCAACTTGACATGTATGCACTATATCGTCCATAAGTTTTGAATTATAGATAATAATGACACAAATCCAATTCCCACGTTAAGCTAGCTCAATTTTCTATATTGTGACCAAATTTGAAATAGAAATATATAAGAAAAAGGGTCAAGCAATCCAATATATCCAAAAATGAGTCCTGCCATGCATTGTGCTTGATTTATAAGCCTCTACTCAATGAGCACCAATGATCAATTTAGAATGATCATTTTAAATGGCCGCTCAACTTCACATTTCCGCGTTAAATCATCCGTAACATTTGAGTTAGAGCTCAGAATGACACAACTCAAAAGCCCACGTTAATCTAGCTCAATTTACAATATTGTGACAAAATAAGAGACATAAATATATTTGACAAAGCATCAAAGCAATCCTATCCATGCAGAACTGCTTCATGCGATGCAATGTGCGTCATTTATAAGCCGTTACTCAATCAGCATCAATGATCAATTTAGAATAATCATTTTAACTGGCTGATCAACTTGACATATCTGCACTATATCGTCTGTAGCTTTTGATATATAGCTCATAATAACACGAATCCAATGCCTACATTAAGCTAGCTTAATTTTCTATATTGTGAAAAAAATTGGGACCGAAGTAGATTCATCAAAGCATCAAAGTAATCCAATCTTTCCAGAACTGCTTCATGCCATGAATTGTCCTTCATTTCTAAGCCGTTACTCAATGAGCATCAATGATCAGTTTAGAATGATCATTTTAACTGGCCGATCAACTTGACATGTATGCACTAAATCATCCGTAACTTTGGATTGAGAACTCAGAAGGACCTAAATCTAAAGCCCAAGTTAAGCTAGCTCAATTTTCTATATTGTGAAAAAGTTTGAGACAGAAATAGATTGGACAAAGCGTCAAAGTAATAAAATCTATCACGAACTGCGTCATGCCTTGTATTGTGTTTCATTTATAAGCTTTTACTTGATGAGCATCAATGATCAGTTTAGAAAGATCATTTTAACTGACCGATCAACTTGACATGTATGCACTATATCGTCTGTAACTTTTGATTAATAGTTCATAGTGACACGAATCCAATGCCCACGTTAAGCTAGCTCAATTTTCTATATCGTCACAAAATTTTAGATAGCAATATAAAAGAAAAAGCATCAAGTAATCCAATCTATCCAAAACTGCGTCTTGCCATGCATTGTGCTTCATTTATAAGCCTCTACTCAATGAGCTCCAATGATCAGTCTAGAATGATCATTCTAACTGGCGATCAACATGACATTTCCGCACTAAATCGTCTGTAACTTTTGATTTAGAGCTCAGAATGACACAAATCCAAAGCCCACATTAAGCTAGCTCAATTTTCTATATTGTGGTAAAATTTGGGACCGACAAAGCACCAAAGTAATCCAATCTATCCAGAAAAACTTCATGCCATGCATTGTCCTTCATTTATAAGGTGTTACTCAATGAGCATCAATGATCAGTTTAGAATGATCATTTTAACTGGCCGATCAACTTGACATGTCTGCACTGTATCGTCCGTCACATTTGATTTATAGCTCATAATGACACGAATCCAATACCCACGTTAAGCTAGCTCAATTTTCTATATTGTGGCAAAATTTGCGATAGAAGTAGATTCGACAAAGCGTTCAAGTAATCCAATCTATCCAAAACTGAGTCTTGACATGTGTTGTGCTTCATTAATAAGCCTTTACTCAATGAGCATCAATGATCAGTTTAGAATGATCATTTTAACGTGCCGATCAACTTGACATGTACACACCAAAATCGTCTGAAACTTTCTATTTAGAGCTCAAAATGACACACATGCAAAATCCTTGTTAAGCAAGCTCAATTTTCTATGTTGTGACAAAATTTGAGACAGAAATAGATTCGACCAAGCATCCAAGTAATAAAATCTATCCAGAACATCGTCATGCCTTGCATTGTGCATCATTTATAAGCCATTACTCGATGGGCATCAATGATCTGTTTAGAATGATCATTTTAACTCGCCAATCAACTTGACATGGATGCACTATATTGTCCATAAATTTTGAATTATATATCATAATGACACAAATCCAATTCCCACGTTAAGCTAGCTCAATTTTCTATATTGTGACCAAATTTGAAATAGAAATATATAAGAAAAAGGGTCAAGCAATCCAATATATCCAAAACTGAGTCCTGCCATGCATTGTGCTTGATTTATAAGCCTCTACTCAATGAGCACCAATGATCAATTTAGAATGATCATTTTAAATGGCCGCTCCACTTCACATTTCTGCGTTAAATCATCCGTAACATTTGAGTTAGAGCTCAGAATGACACAACTCAAAAGCCCACGTTAATCTAGCTCAATTTACTATATTGTGACAAAATAAGAGACATAAATATATTTGACAAAGCATCAAAGCAATCCTATCCATGCAGAACTGCTTCATGCGATGCAATGTGCGTCATTTATAAGCCGTTACTCAATCAGCATCAATGATCAGTTTAGAATAATCATTTTAACTGGCTGATCAACTTGACATATCTGCACTATATCGTCTGTAGCTTTTGATATATAGCTCATAATAACACGAATCCAATGCCTACATTAAGCTAGCTTAATTTTCTATATTGTGAAAAAAATTGGGACCGAAGTAGATTCGTCAAAGCATCAAAGTAATCCAATCTTTCCAGAACTGCTTCATGCCATGAATTGTCCTTCATTTCTAAGCCGTTACTCAATGAGCATCAATGATCAGTTTAGAATGATCATTTTAACTGGCCGATCAACTTGACATGTATCCACTAAATCATCTGTAACTTTGGATTGAGAACTCAGAAGGACATAAATCCAAAGCCCAAGTTAAGGTAGCTCAATTTTCTATATTGTGACAAAGTTTGAGACAGAAATAGATTCGACAAAGCGTCAAAGTAATAAAATCTATCACGAACTGTGTCATGCCTTCTATTGTGTTTCATTTATAAGCTTTTACTCGATGAGCATCAATGATCAGTTTAGAAAGATCATTTTAACTGACCGATCAACTTGACATGTATGCACTATATCTTCTGTAACTTTTGATTAATAGTTCATAGTGACACGAATCTAATGCCCACGTTAAGCTAGCTCAATTTTCTATATCGTCACAAAATTTTAGATAGCAATATAAAAGAAAAAGCATCAAGTAATCCAATCTATCCAAAACTGCGTCTTGCCATGCATTGTGCTTCATTTATAAGCCTCTACTCAATGAGCTCCAATGATCAGTCTAGAATGATCATTCTAACTGGCGATCAACATGACATTTCCGCACTAAATCGTCTGTAACTTTTGATTTAGAGCTCAGAATGACACAAATCCAAAGCCCACATTAAGCTAGCTCAATTTTCTATATTGTGGTAAAATTTGGGACCGACAAAGCACCAAAGTAATCCAATCTATCCAGAAAAACTTCATGCCATGCATTGTCCTTCATTTATAAGGCGTTACTCAATGAGCAACAATGATCCGTTTAGAATGATCATTTTAACTGGCTGATCAACTTGACATGTCTGCACTATATCATCCGTCACAATTGATTTATAGCTAATAATGACAAGAATCCAATGTCCATGTTAAGCAAGCTCAATTTTCTATATTGTGACAAAATTTGAGATAGAAGTAGATTCGACAAAGGGTTCAAGTAATCCAATCTATCCAAAACTGAGTCTTGACATGCGTTTTGCTTCATTAATAAGCTTTTACTCAATAAGCATCAATGATCAGTTTAGAATGATCATTTTGACGTGCCGATCACCTTGACATGTACGCACCAAATCGTCTGAAACTTTGGATTTAGAGCTCAGAATGACACAAATCCAAAGCCCATGTTAAGCAAGCTGAATTTTCTATGTTGTGACAAAATTTGAGACAGAAATAGATTGACCAAGCATCCAAGTAATACAATCGATCCAGAACATCGTCATGCCTTGCATTGTGCATCATTTATAAGCCATTACTCGATGGGCATCAATGATCTGTTTAGAATGATCATTTTAACTCGCCAATCAACTTGACATGGATGCACTATATTGTCCATAAATTTTGAATTATAGATCATAATGACACAAATCCAATTCCCACGTTAAGCTAGCTCAATTTTCTATATTGTGACCAAATTTGAGATAGAAATATATAAGAAAAAGGGTCAAGTAATCCAATCTATCCAAAACTGAGTCCTGCCATGCATTGTGCTTGATTTATAAGCCTCTACTCAATGAGCACCAATGATCAATTTAGAATGATCATTTTAAATGGCCGCTCAACTTCACATTTCCGCGTTAAATCGTCCGTAACATTTGAGTTAGAGCTCAGAATGACACAACTCAAAAGCCCACGTTAATCTAGCTCAATTTACTATATTGTGACAAAATAAGAGACAGGAATATATTTGACAAAGCATCAAAGTAATCCGATCCATGCAGAACTGCGTCATGCGATGCAATGTGCATCATTTATAAGCCGTTACTTAATGAGCATCAATGATCAGTTTAGAATAATCATTTTAACTAGCCGATCAACTTGACATATCTACACTATATCGTCTGTAACTTTTGATTTATAGCTCATAATCACACGAATCCAATGCCTACATTAAGCTAGTTTAATTTTCTATATTGTGAAAAATTTTGAGATAGAATTAGATTCGTCAAAACATTTAAGTAATCCGATCTATCCAAAACTGCATCTTACCATGCATTGTGCTTCATTAATAAGCCTTTACTCAATGAGAATCAATGATCAGTTTAGAATGATCATTTTAACTGGCCGATCAACGTGACATGTATGCACTAAATCATCCGTAACTTTGGATTGAGAACTCAGAACGACATAAATCCAAAGCCCAAGTTAAGCTAGCTCAATTTTCTATATCGTGACAAAGTTTGAGACAAAAACAAATTCGACAAAGCGTCAAAGTAATAAATCTATCTAGCACTGCGTCATGCCTTGTATTGTGTTTCATTTATAAGCTTTTACTCGATGAGCATCAATGATCAGTTTCGAATGATAATTTTAACTGGCCGATCAACTTGACATGTATGCACTATATCGTCTGTAACTTTTGATTAATAGCTCATAATGACATGAATCCAATGCCCACGTTAAGCTAGCTCAATTTTCTATATCGTCACAAAATTTTAGATATAAATATATAAGAAAAAGCGTCAAGTAATCCAATCTATCCAAAACTGCGTCTTGCCATGCATTGTGCTTCATTTATAAGCCTCTACTCAATGAGCTCCAATGATCAGTCTAGAATGAACATTCTAAATGGCCGATCAACATGACATTTCTGCACGAAATTGTCTGTAACTTTTGATTTAGAGCTCAGAATGACACAAATCCAAAGCCCACATTAAACTACCTCAATTTACTATATTGTGGTAAAATTTGGGACCGAAATAGGTTTCACAAAGCATCAAAGTAATCCAATCTATCCAGAACTGCTTCATGCCATGAATTGTCCTTCATTTATAAGCCGTTACTGAATGAGCATCAATGATCAGTTTAGAATGATCATTTTAACGGGCCGATCAACTTGACATGTCTGCACTATATCGTCCGTCACAATTGATTTATAGCTCATAATGACACGAGTCCAATGCCCACGTTAAGCTAGCTCAATTTTCTATATTGTGACAAAATTTGAGATAGAAGTAGATTCGACAAAGCGTTCAAGTAATCCAATCTATCCAAAACTGAGTCTTTACATGCGTTGTGCTTCATGAATAAGCCTTTACTCAATGAGCATCAATGATCAGTTTAGAATGATCATTTTAACGTTCCGATCAACTTGACATGTACGCACCAAATCGTCTGAAACATTGGATTTAGAGCTCAGAATGACTTAAATCCAAAGCCCATGTTAAGCAAGCTCAATTTTCTATGTTGTGACAAAATTTGAGACAGAAATAGATTCGACCAAGTATCCAAGTAATACAATCTATCCAGAACATCGACATGCCTTGCATTGTGCATCATTTATAAGCCATTACTCAATGGGCATCAATGATCTGTTTAGAATGATCATTTTAACTGGCCGATCAACTTGATATGTATGCACTATATCATCCATAAATTTTGAATTATAGATCATAATGACACAAATCCAATTCCCACGTTAAGCTATCTCAATTTTCTATATTGTGACAAAATTTGAGATAGAAATATATAAGAAAAAGGGTCAAGTAATCCAATCTATCCAAAACTGAGTCCTGCCATGCATTGTGCTTGATTTATAAGCCTCCACTCAATGAGCACCAATGATCAATTTAGAATGATCATTTTAAATGGCCGCTCAACTTCACATTTCCGCGTTAAATCATCCGTAACATTTGAGTTAGAGCTCAGAATGACACAACTCAAAAGCCCACGTTAATCTAGCTCAATTTACTATATTGTGACAAAATAAGAGACAGAAATATATTTGACAAAGCATCAAAGTAATCCAATCCATGCAGAACTGCGTCATGCAATGCAATGTGCGTCATTTATAAGCCGTTACTTAATGAGCATCAATGATCAGTTTAGAATAATCATTTTAACTGGCCAATCAACTTGACATATCTGCACTATATCATCTGTAACTTTTGATTTATAGCTCATAATCACACAAATCCAATGCCTACATTAAGCAAGCTTAATTTTCTATATTGTGAAAAATTTGAGATAGAAGTAGATTCGTCAAAACATTTAAGTAATCCGATCTATCCAAAACTGCATCTTGCCATGCAGTGTGCTTCATTAATAAGCCTTTACTCAATGAGAATCAATGATCAGTTTAGAATGATCATTTTAACTGGCCGATTAACTTGACATGTATGCACTAAATCATCCGTAACTTTGGATTGAGAACTCAGAACGACATAAATCCAAAAACCAAGTTAAGCTAGCTCAATTTTCTATATCGTGACAAAGTTTGAGACAAAAATAAATTCGACAAAGCGTCAAAGTAATAAAATCTATCAAGAACTGCGTCATCCCTTGTATTGTGTTTCATTTATAAGCTTTTACTCGATGTGCATCAATGATCAGTTTCGAATGATCATTTTAACTGGCCGATCAACTTGACATGTATGCACTATATCGTCTGTAACTTTTGATTAATAGCTCATGATGACATGAATCCAATGCCCACGTTAAGCTAGCTCAATTTTCTATATCGTCACAAAATTTTTGATAGAAATATATAAGAAAAAGCGTCAAGTAATCAAATCTATCCAAAACTGCGTCTTGCCATGCATTGTGCATCATTTATAAGCCTCTACTAGATGAGCTCCAATGATCAGTCTAGAATGAACATTCTAAATGGCTGATCAACATGACATTTCCGCACTAAATCGTCTGTAACTTTTGATTTAGAGCTCAGAATGACACAAATCCAAAGCCCACATTAAGCTACCTCAATTTACTATATTGTGGTAAAATTTGGGACCAAAATAGGTTCGACCAAGCATCAAAGTAATCCGATCTATCCAGAACTGCTTCATGCCATGAATTGTCCTTCATTTATAAGCTGTTACTCAATGAGCATCAATGATCGGTTTAGAATGATCATTTTAACTGGCCGTTCAACTTGACATGTCTGCACTATATTGTCCGTCACAATTGATTTATAGCTCATAATGACACAAGTCCAATGCCCACGTTAAGCTAGCTCAATTTTCTATATTGTGACAAAATTTGAGATAGAAGTAGATTCGACAAAGCGTTCAAGTAATCCAATCTATCCAAAACTGAGTCTTGACATGCGTTGTGCTTTATTGATAAGCCTTTACTCAATGAGCATCAATTATCAGTTTAGAATGATCATTTTAACGTGCCGATCAACTTGACATGTACGCACCAAATCGTCTGAAACTTTGGATTTAGAGTTCAGAATGACACAAATCCAAAGCCCATGTTAAGCAAGCTCAATTTTCTATGTTGTGACAAAATTTGAGACAGAAATAGATTCAACCAAGCATCCAAGTAATACAATCTATCCAGAACATCGTCATGCCTTGCATTGTGCATCATTTATAAGCCATTACTCGATGGGCATCAATGATCTGTTTAGAATGATCATTTTAACTGGCCGATCAACTTGACATGTATGCACTATATCGTCCATAAATTTTGAATTATAGATCATCATGACACAAATCCAATGCCCACGTTAAGCTAGCTCAATTTTCTATATTGTGACCAAATTCGAGATAGAAATATATAATAAAAAGGGTCAAGTAATCCAATCTATCCAAAACTGAGTTCTGCCATGCATTGTGCTTGATTTATAAGCCTCAACTCAATGAGCACCAATGATCCGTTTAGAATGATCATTTTAAATGGCGACTCAACTTCACATTTCCGCTTTAAATCGTCCGTAACATTTGATTTAGAGCTCAGAATGACACAACACAAAAGCCCACATTAATCTAGCTCAATTTACTATATTGTGACAAAATAAGAGACAGAAATATATTTGACAAAGCATCAAAGTAATCCAATCCAGGCAGAACTGCTTCATGCGATGCAATGTGCGTCATTTGTAAGCCGTTACTCAATGAGCATCAGTTTAGAATGATCATTTTAACTGGCCGATCAACTTGACTTGTCTGCACTATATCGTACATAACTTTTGATTTATAGCTCATAATGACACGAATCCAATGCCCACGTTAAGCTCGCTCAATTATCAATATTGTCACAAAATTTGAGATAGAAGTAGATTCGACAAAGCATCCAAGTAATCCAATCTATCCACAAATGCGTCTTGAATAATCATTTTAACTGGCCGATGAACTTGACATGTCTGCACTATATCGTCCATAACTTTTGATTTATAGCTTATAATGACACGAATCCAATGCCCACGTTAAGCTAGCTCAATTATCAATATTGTGACAAAATTTGAGATAGAAGTAGATTCGACAAAGCATCCAAGTAATCCAATCTATCCAAAAATGTGTCTTGCCATGCATTGTGCTTCATTAATAACCCTTTACTCAATGAGCATCAATGATCAGTTTCAAATGATCATTTTAACTGGCCGATCAACTTGAGAAGTATGCACTCTATGGTCTGTAACTTTTGATTTATAGATCATAATGACACGAATCCAATGCCCAAAGTAAGCTACCTAAGTTCTCTATACTGTGACCAAATTTGAGATAGAAATATATAAAAATGCGCCAAGTAATCCAATCTATCCAAAACTGAGTCTTGCCATGCATTGTGCTTCATTTATAAGCCCCTACTCAATGAGCACCAATGATCAGTTTGGAATGATCATTTTAAATGGCCGATCAGCTTGACATTTCTGCAGTAAATTGTCCGTTTGTTTTCATTTAGAGCTCAGAATGACACAGATCCAAAGCACACGTTAAGTTAGCTTAATTTTGTATATTGTGACAAAATTTGAGACAGAAATAGATTCGAAAAAGTATCCAAGTAATCCAATCTATCCATAACTGCTTCATGCCATGGATTGTGATTCATTTATTAGCAATTACTCAATGAGCATCAATAATCAGTTTAAAATGATCATTTTAACTGACCGATCATCTTGACATGTCCACACTATATCGTCCGTAATTATTGATTTGGATCTCAGAATGACACAAATCCAAAGCCCACATTAAGCTAGCTCAATTTTCTATATTGTTACAAAATTTGAGACAAAAATAGATTCGACAAAGCATCCAAGTAATCAAATCTATCCAGAAATGCTTCATGACATGCATTGTGCTTCATTTATAAGCCGTTACTCAATGAGCACTAATTATCAATTTAGAATGATCATTTCAACTGGCCGATCAACTTGACATGTCTCCACTATATCATCCTTAACATTTGATTTATAGCTCATAATGAGCCGAATCCATTACCCACGATAAGCTAGCTAAATTTTATATATTGTGAAAAAATTTGAGATAGAAGTAGATTCGACAAAGCGTCCAAGTAATCCAATCTACCGAAAACTGTGTCTTGCATTGCATTGTGCTTCCTTAATAAGCCTTTACTCAATGAGCATCAATAATCTGTTTAGAATGATCATTTTAACTGGCCAATCAACTTGACATGTATGCACTATATTGTCCGTAACTTTTTATTTATAGCTCATAATGACACGAATCCAATGACCATGTTAACCTAGCTCAATTTTCTATATTCTCAAAAAATTTTAGATAGAAATATATAAGAAAAAGTGTAAAGTAATCCAATCTATCCAAAACTCCGTCTTGCCATGCATTGTGCTTCAGTTATAAGCCTCTACTGCACCAATGATTAGTTTAGAATGATCATTTTAAATGGCCGATACACTTGACATTTCCGCACTAAATCATTCAGAACTTTTGATTCAGAGCTCAAAATGACACAAATCCAAAGCCCACGTTAAGTTAGCTCAATTTTCTATATTGCGACAAAATTTGACATAGAAATAGATTCGAAAAAGCATCCAATTAATCCAATCTATCCAGAAATGCTTCATGCCATGCATTGTCTTTCATTTATAAGCATCAATGATCAGTTTAGAATGATCATTTTAACTAGCCGATCAACTTGACATGTCTGCACTATATTGTCCGTAACTTTTGATTTGTAGCTCACAATGACCCGAATCCAATGCCCACAATTAGCTAGCTCAATTTTCTATATTGTGACAAAATTAGAGATAGAAGTAGATTCGACAAAGCGTCCAAATAATCCAATCTATCCAAAACTGCGTCTTGCATTGCATTGTGCTTCCTTAATAAGCCTTTACTCAATGAGCATCACTGATCTGTTTAGAATGATCATTTTCACTAGCCGATCAACTTGACATGTCTGCACTATATCATCCATAACCTTTGATCTATAGTTCGGAATGACACGAATTCAATGCCCACGTTAATCTAGGTCAATTTTCTGTATTGTAACAAAATTTTAGATAGAAATATATAAGAAAAACCGTCAAGTAATCCAATCTATCCAAAACTGCGTCTTGCCATGCATTGTGCTTCACTTATAAGCCTCTACTCAATGAGCACCAATGATCAGTTTAGAATGATCATTTTAAATGGCTGATCAACTTAGCATTTCTGCACTATATCGTCCGTAAGTTTTGATTTAGAGCTCAGAATGACACAAAAAATAAGGCCCCCATTAAGCTAGCTCAACTTTCACTATTGTCACAAAATTTTAGATAGAAATATATAAGAAAAAGCATCAAGTAATCAAAACCTGCGTCTTGCGTTACATTGTGTTTCATTTATAAGCCTCTACTCAATGAGCATTAATGATAAGTTTAGAATGATCATTTTAACTAGCTGATCAACTTGACATGTTTGCACTATATCATCCATAACTTTTTATTTATAGCTAAGAATGACTCGAATCCAATGCCCACGTTAAGCTAGCTCAATTTTCTATATTGTGACAAAATTTGAGAGACTAATAGATTTGACAAAGCATCCAAGTAATCCAATCTATCCAAAACTGCATCTTGCCATGCATTATGCTTCATTAATATGTCTTTACTCAATGGGCATCAATGATCAGTTTAGAATGATCATTTTAACTGGCTGATCAACTTGACATGTATGCACTTAATCGTCCGTAACTTTAGATTTAGAACTCAGAATGACACAAATCCAAAGCCCACGTTAAGCTAGCTCAATTTTCTTTATTGTGACAAAATTTGAGACAGAAACAGATTCGACCAAGCATTCAAGTAATCCAATCGATACATAACTGCTTAATGCCATGCATTGTGCTTCATTTATAAGTCGTTACTCAATGAGCATCAATGATCAGTTTAGAATGATCATTTTAACTGGCCGATGAACTTGACATGTCTGAACTATATCGTTTGTAACTTTTGATTTAGAGTTTAGAATGACCCAAATCCAAGACCCACGTTAAGCTAGCTCAATTTTCTATATTGTGACAAAATTTCAGAAAGAAATAGATACGAAAAACCATCAAGTAATCCAATCTATCTAAAACTGCTTCATGCCATATATTGTGCTTCATTTATAAGCCTTTACTCAATAAGCATCAATGCTCAGTTTAGGATGATCATTTTCACTGGCCGATCAACTTGACATATTTGCACTATATCGTCCATAACTTATTGATTTATATCTGAGAATGACAGGAACCCAATGCACACATTAAGATTGCTCAATTTTCTATACTGTGACAAAATTTGAGACGGAAAACGATTCGACAAAGCGTCCAAGTAACCCAATCTATCCAAAATTGTGTCATGCCATGTATTGTGATTCATTTATAAGAGTTTAGTCAATGAGCATCAATGATCAGTTTAGAATGATCATTTTAACTAGCCAATAACCTTGACATATCTCATAACTTTTGATTTGTAGCTCGGAATAACACGAATCCAATGCTCAAATTACGCTAGCTCAATTTTCTATATCATGACAAAATTTGTGATAGAAATATCAACAAAGTCTCCAAGTAAGCCAATATATCTAAAACTGCATCATGCCTTGTATTGTGATTCATTTATAAGCCTTTACTCGATGAGCATCAATGATCAGTTTAGAATGATCATTTTAACTGCCGATCAATTTGACATGTCTGCACTAAATCGTTCGTAACTTTGGATTTAGAACTCAGAATGACACAAATCCAAAGCCCACATTAATCTAGCTCAATTTTCGATATTGTGACAAAATTTGAGATAGAAATAGATTCGACAAAGAGTCCAGGTAATCTAATATATCCAAAACTGCATTTTGCCAGGCATTGTGCTTCATTAATAAGCCTTTAGTCAATGAGCATCAATGATGAGTTTAGAATGATAATTTTAACTGGCCGATCAACTTGACATGTCTGCATTATATCGTCCATAACTTTTGATTTATAGCTCCGAAGGACACGAATCCAACGCTCACGTTAATCTAGCTCAATTTTCTATATTGTGACAAAATTTGAGACTGAAATAGATTCAACAAAGCGTTCAAGTAATCCAATCTATCCAAAATTGCGTCATGCCATGCATTGTGCTTCATTTATAAGCCGTTACTCAATGAGCATCAATGATGAGTTTAGAATGATCATTGCAACTGGACAATCAACTTGACATGTCCACACTATATCGTCTCTAACTTTTGATTTAGAGATTAGAATGACAAAAATCCAAGGCCCACGTTAAGCAATCTCAATTTTCTATATTGTGACAAAATTTGAGACAAAAATAGATATGAAAAAGCGTCAAGAAATCCACTCTATCCATAACTACTTCATGTCATACATTGTGTTTCATTTATAAGCCTTTACTCAATAAGCATCAATGAGCAGTTTAGGATGATCATTTTCACTGGCCGATCAACTTGACATATCTGCACTATATCGTCCATAACTTTTGATTTATATCTCAGAATGACAGGAATCAAATACACACACTAAGCTAGCTCAACTTTTGATATTGTGACAAAATTTTCGACAGAAATAGATTCGACAAAGAGTCCAAGTAATCCAATCTATCCGAAATTGCATCATGCCATGCATTTTGCTTCATTTATAAGCCTTTACTCAATGAACTTCAATGATCAGTTTAAAATGATCATTTTAACTGGCCGATCAACTTGACATGTCGGCACTTTATTGTCCATAACTTTTGATTTATAGCTCAGAATGACACGAATCAATTGCCCACGTTAAACTAGCTTAATTTTCTATATTGTGACAAAATATGTGACTGAAATGGATTCGAAATATGTGACAGAATGTCAAGTAATCTAATCTATCCAAAACTGTATCTTGCCATGCATTGTGCTTCATTAATAAGCCTTTACTCAATGAGCTTCAATGATCTGTTTAGAATGATAATTTTAACTGGCCAATCAATATGACATGTCTGCACTCTATCGTCCATAACTTTTGATTTATAGCCCTGAATGACACGAATCCAACGACCACGTTAAGCTAGCTGAATTTTCTATATTGTGACAAAATTTGAGACAAAAATATATTCAACAAAGCATCCAAGTAATCCAATCTATCCAAAATTTCGTCATGCCATGCATTGTGCTTCATTTATAAGCCTTTACTCAATGAGAATCAATGATCAGTTTAGAATGATTATTTCAACTGGTCGATAACCTTGACATGTTTGCACTATATCATCCATAATTTTTTATTTATAGCTCAGAATGACACGAATCCAATGCCCACGTTAAGCTAGCTCAATTTTCTATATCCTGACAAAATTTGAGACATACATATATTCGACAAAGCTTCCAACTAATCCAATCTATCTACAACTGCGTCATGCCATGCATTGTGCTTCATTTATAAGGCTTTACTCGATGAGCATCAGTTATCAGTTTAGAATGATTATTTTAGCTGGCCGATCAAGTTGACATGTATACACTAAATCGTCCGTAACTTTGGATTAAGAACTCAGAATGACACAAATTCAAAGCCCACGTTAAGCTAGCTCAAGTTTCTATATTGTGACATAATTTGAGACAGAAATAGATTCGAGAAAGCATTCAAGCAATCTAATCTATCCAGAACTGCGTCATGACTTGCATTGTGCTTCATTTATAAGCCATTACTCAATGAGCATCAATGATCAGTTTAGAATGATCATTTTAACTGGACGATAAAACTTGACATGTCCGCACTAAATCGTCTATAACTTTTGATTTAAAGCTTAGAATTACACAAATCCAAAGCCCACATTAATCTAGCTAAATATTTTATATTGTGACAAAATTTGAGAAAGAAATAGATTCGACAAAGTATCCAAGTAATCCAATCTATCCTGAACGACTTCATTCTATGCATTTTGCTTCATTTATAAGCCTTTACTCAATGAGCATCAATGATCACTTTAGAATGATCATTTTAACTGGCCGATAACCTTGTCATGTCTGCATTATATCGTCCATAACTTTTGATTTATAGCTCAATATGACACGTATCCAATGCCCACATTAAGCTAGCTAAATTTTTTTATACCGTTACAAAATTTGTGACTGAAATATATTCGACAAAGCGTCCAAGTAATCCAATCTATCCGAAATTGCATCATGCCATGCATTTTGCTTCATTTATAAGCCTTTACTCAATGAACTTCAATGATCAGTTTAAAATGATCATTTTAACTAGCCGATCAACTTGACATGTCGACACTTTATTGTCCATAACTTTTGATTTATAGCTCAGAATGACACGAATCAATTGCCCACGTTAAGCTAGCTTAATTTTCTATATTGTGACAAAATTTGTGACTGAAATAGATTCGAAAAAGTGTCCAAGTAATCTAGTCTATCCAAAACTGTATCTTGCCATGCATTGTGCTTCATTAATAAGCCTTTACTCAATGAGCTTCAATGATCTGTTTAGAATGATAATTTTAAATGGCCAATCAATATGACATGTCTGCACTCTATCGTCCATAACTTTTGATATATAGCCCTGAATGACACGAATCCAACGACCACGTTAAGCTAGCTGAATTTTCTATACTGTGACCAAATTTGAGAAAAAAATATATTCAACAAAGCATCCAAGTAATCCAATCTATCCAAAAATTCGTCATGCCATGCATTGTGCTTCATTTATAAGCCTTTACTCAATGAGAATCAATGATCTGTTTAGAATGATTATTTTAACTGGTCGATAACCTTGACATGTCTGCACTATATCATCCATAATTTTTTATTTCTAGCTCAGAATGACACGAATCCAATGCCCACGTTAAGCTGGCTCAATTTTCTATATCGTGACAAAATTTGAGACAAACATATATTCGACAAAGCTTCCAAGTAATCCAATCTATCTAAAACTGCGTCATGCCATGCATTGTGCTTCAGTTATAAGGCTTTACTTGATGAGCATCAGTTATCAGTTTAGAATGATTATTTTAACTAGCCGATCAAGTTGACATGTATACACTAAATCGTCCGTAACTTTGGATTGAGAACTCAGAATGACACAAATTCAAAGCCCACGTTAAGCTAGCTCAAGTTTCTATATTGTGACACAATTTGAGACAGAAATAGATTCGACAAAGCATTCAAGCAATCCAATCTATCCAGAACTGCGTCATGACTTGCATTGTGCTTCATTTATAAGCCATTACTCAAGGAGCATCAATGATCAGTTTAGAATGATCATTTTAACTGGACGATAAAACTTGACATGTCCGCACTAAATCGTCCATAACTTTTGATTTAAAGCTTAGAATTACACAAATCCAAAGCCCACGTTAATCTAGCTAAATATTTTATATTGTGACGAAATTTGAGAAAGAAATAGATTCGACAAAGTATCCAAGTAATCCAATCTATCCAGAACTACTTCATGCTATGCATTTTGCTTCATTTATAAGCCTTTACTCAATGAGCATCAATGATCAGTTTAGAATGATCATTTTAACTGGCCGATAACCTTGACATGTCTGCACTATATCGTCCATAACTTTTGATTTATAGCTCAAAATGACACGTATCCAATGCCCACATTAAGCTAGCTAAATTTTTTTATACCGTTACAAAATTTGTGTCTGAAATATATTCGACAAAGCGTCCAAGTAATCCAATCTATCCGAAATTGCATCATGGCATGTATTTTGCTTCATTTATAAGCCTTAAATCAATGAATTTCAATGATAAGTTTGAAATGATCATTTTAACTGGCCGATCAACTTGACATGTCGGCACTTTATTGTCCATAACTTTTGATTTATAGCTCAGAATGACATGAATCAATTGCCCACGTTAAGCTAGCTTAATTTTCTATATTGTGACTGAAATAGATTCGAAAAAGCGTCCAAGTAATCTAATCTATCCAAAACTGTATCGTGCCATGCATTGTGCTTCATTAATAAGCCTTTACTCAATGAGCTTCAATGATCTGTTTAGAATGATAATTTTAACTGGCCAATCAATATGACATGTCTGCACTCTATCGTCCATAACTTTTGATTTATAGCCCTGAATGACACGAATCCAACGACCACGTTAAGCTAGCTGAATTTTCTATATTGTGACCAAATTTGAGACAAAAATATATTCAACAAATCATCCAAGTAATCCAATCTATCCAAAATTTCGTCATGCCATGCATTGTGCTTCATTTATAAGCCTTTACTCAATAAGAATCAATGATCAGTTTAGAATGATTATTTTAACTGGTCGATAACCTTGACATGTTTGCACTATATCATCCATAATTTTTTATTTATAGCTCAGAATGGCACGAATCCAATGCCCACGTTAAGCTAGCTCAATTTTCTATATCGTGACAAAATTTGAGACAGACATATATTTAACAAAGCTTCCAAGTAATCCAATCTATCTAAAACTGCGTCATGCCATGCATTGTGCTTCATTTATAAGGCTTTACTCGATGAGCATCAGTTATCAGTTTAGAATGATTATTTTAACTGGCCGATCAAGTTGACATGTATACACTAAATCGTCCGTAACTTTGGATTGAGATTTCAGAATGACACAAATTCAAAGCCCACGTTAAGCTAGCTCAAGTTTCTATATTGTGACATAATTGGAGACAGAAATAGATTCAACAAAGCATTCAAGCAATCCAATCTATCCAGAACTGCGTCATGACTTGCATTGTGCTTCATTTATAAGCCATTACTCAATGAGCATCAATGATCAGTTTAGAATGATCATTTTAACTGGACGATAAAACTTGACATGTCCGCACTAAATCGTCCATAACTTTTGATTTAAAGCTTAGAATTACACAAATCCAAAGCCCACGTTAATCTGGCTAAATATTTTATATTGTGACAAAATTTGAGAAAGAAATAGATTCGACAAAGTATCCAAGTAATCCAATCTATCCAGAACTACTTCATTCTATGCATTTTGCTTCATTTATAAGCCTTTACTCAATGAGCATCAATGATCACTTTAGAATGATCATTTTAACTGGCCGATAACCTTGACATGTCTGCACTATATTGTCCATAACTTTTGATTTATAGCTCAAAATGACACGTATCCAATGCCCACATTAAGCTAGCTAAATTTTTTTATACCGTTACAAAATTTGTGACTGAAATATATTCGACAAAGCGTCCAAGTAATCCAATCTATTTAAAACTGTGTCATGCCATGCATTGTGCTTCATTTATAAGCCTTTAATCCATGAGCATTAATGATCAGTTTAGAATGATTATTTTAATTGGCCGATCAACTTGACATATCTGCACTAAATCGTCCGTAAGTTTGTATTGAGAACTCAGAATAAAACAAATCCAGAACCTACGTTAAGCTAGCTCAATTTTCTATATTGTGACAAAATTTGAGACATAAATAGATGACAAAGCGTCCAAGAAATCCAATCTATCCAAAACTACATCATGCCATGCATATTTCTTCATTTATAAGCCGTTACTCAATGAGCATCAATGATCAGTTTAGAATATCATTTTAACTCGCTGATAAACTTGACATATCCGCCAATCGTCCATAACTTTTGATTTAATGCTTAGAATGATACGAATCCAATGCCCATGTTAAGCTATCTCAATATTTTATATTGCGACAAAATTTGTTACTGAAATAGATTCGACAAAGCGTCCAGGTAATCCAATCTATCTAAAACTACGTTATGCAATGCATTGTGCTCCATTTATAAGCCTTTACTCGATGAGCATAAATGATCAGTTTAGAATGATCATTTTAACAAGCCGATCAACTTGACATGTCTGCACTAAATCGTTATTAACTTTGGATTTAGAACTCAGAATGACAAAAATCCAAAGCCCATGTTAAGTTAGCCCAATTTCCTATATTGTGATAAAATTAGAGATAGAAATAGATTCGACAAAGCGTCCAAGTAATCTAATCTATCCAAAACTGCGTTATGCCTTGCAGTTGGCTTCGTTTATAAGCCGTTACTCAATGAGCACCAATGATCAGTTTAGAATGATCATTTTAACGGGTCGATAAACTTGACATGTCAGCACTTAATCATCCATAACTTTTGATTTAAAGCTTAGAATGACACAAATCGAAAGCCCATGTTAAGCTAGCTCAATATTTTATATTGTGAAAAAAATTTGAGAAAGAAATAGATTCAACAAAGTATCCAAGTAATTCAATCTATCCAGAACTACTTCATGCCATGCATTGTGCTTCATTTATAAGCTTTTACTCAATGAGCATCAATGATCAGTTTAGAATGATCATTTTAAGTGCCCGATCAAGTTGACATGTCTGCACTATATCGTTCGTAAATTTTGATTTATAGCTCATAATGACACGAATCCAATGCCCACGTTAAACTTGCTCAATTTTCTATATTGTGAAGAAATCTGAGATAGAAATCCATTCGACAAATCATCCAAGTAATCTTATCTATCCAGAACTGCTTCATGCCAAACATTGTGCTTCATTTATAATCCTTTACTCAATGAGTATCAATGATTAGTTTAGAATGATCATTTTAACTAGCCGATCAACTAGACATGTCTCCACTATATCGTCCATAACTTTTGATTTATAGCTCAGAATGACACGAATCTAATGCCCACGTTAAGATAGCTCAATTTTCTATATTGTGACAAAATTTGTGAATGAAACAGATTTGACAAAGCGTGCAAGCGATTGAATATATCCAAAACTGCGTTATGCCTTGCATTGTGCTTCATTTATAAGCCGTTACTCAATGAGCATCAATGATCAGTTTAGAATGATCATTATAACTGGCCGATCATCTTTACATTTTCGCACTAAATAGTCCATAACTTCTAATTTAGAGCTTAGAATGACACAAAGCCAAAGCCCACGTTAAGCTAGTTCAATTTTCTAGATTGTGACAAATTTTGAAACAGAAATAGATTCGACAAAGCATCCAAGTAATCCAATCTATCCAGAACTGCTACATGCAATGCATTACACTTTATTTATTAGCCTTTACTCAATGAGCATCAATGATACATTTAGAATGATCATTTTAATTGGCCGATCAACTTGACATGTATGCACTATATCGTCCATAACTTTTTATTTATAACTCCGAATGACACAAATCCAATGCCCATGTTAAGCTAGATCAATTTTCTATATCGTGACAAAATTTGAGAATGAAATAGATTCGACAAAGCGTCCAGGTAATCCAATCTATCCAAAACTGTGTCATGCCTTGCATTGTGCTTCATTTATAAGCCGTTACTCAATGAACAGCAATGATCAGTTTTGAATGATCATTTTATCGGGCCGATGAACTTTATACTTTCGCACTAAATCGTCCATAACTTCTGATTTAGAGCTTAGAATGACACAAAGGCAAAGCCCACGTTAAACTAGTTCAATTTTCTAGATATGACAAAATTTCAAACAGAAATAGATTCGACAAAGCATCCAAGTAATCCAATCTATCCAGAACTACTTCATGCCATGCATTGTGCTTTGTTTATAAGCCTTTACTCAATGACCATTAATGATCAGTTTAGAATGATCATTTTAACTGGATGATCAATTTGACATGTCTGCATTATATCGTCCATAACTTTGGATTGAAAATTCAGAATGACACAAATCCAAAGCCCACATTAAGCTATCTCAATTTTCTATATGATTCATCTGCCCCCGAGGAATTGCCAAACCATGGTTACAAAATTTGAAACCAATAGATTCAACAAAGCGTCCAAGTAATCCAATCTATCCAAAACTGCGTCATGCCTTGCATTATGCTTCATTTATAAGCCGTTACTCAATGAAATCCAATGATCAGTTTACAATGATCATTTTAATATGCCGATCAACTTGACATCTCTGCACTATATTGTCTGTAACATTGGATTTAGAACTTAGAATGACACAAATCCAAAGCCCACGTTAAGCTATCTCAATTTTCTATTGGTGATAAAATTTGAGACCAAAGTAGATTCGACAAAGCGTCCAAGAAATCCAATCTATCCAAAACTGCGTCATGCCTTGCATTAAGCTTCATTTATTCGCTGTTACTCAATAAACATCAATGATCAGTTGAGAATGATCATTTTAACAGGCCGATCAACTTGACATGTCCACCTAAAATCTTACATAACTTTTGATTTAGAGCTTAGAATGACACAAATCCAAAGCCCACGTTAAGCTAGCTCAAATTTCTATATTGTGACAAAATTTGAGACAGAATTCGACAAAGCATCCAAATAATCCAATCTATCCCGAACTACTTCATGCCATGCATTGTGCTTCATTTATAAACCTTTACTCAATGAGCATCAATGATTAGTTTAGAATGATCATTTTAACTTGCCGGTCAACTTGAATGTCTCCACTATATCGTCCATAACGTTTTATTTATAACCCTGAATGAGACGAATCTAATGCCCACGTTAAGCTAGCTCAGTTTTCTATATTGTTACAAAATTTGAGAATGAAATAGATTCGACAAAGCATCCAAGTAATTGAATCTATCCAAAACTGCCTCATGCCTTGCATTGTGCTTCATTTATAAGCCATTACTCAATGAGCATCAATGATCAGTTTAGAATGATCATTATGACTGGCCGATCTACTTTACATTTTCGCACTAAATCGTCCATAACTTCAGATTTATAGCTTAGAATGTACAATGCAAAAGCCCACGTTAAGCTAGTTTAATTTTCTAGATTTTGACAAAATTTGAAATAGAAATAGATTCGACAAAGCATCCAAGTAATCCAGTCTATCCAGAACTGCTTCATGCGATGCATTGTACTTTATTTATAAGCCTTTACTCAATGAGCATCAATGATCAGTTTAGAATGATAATTTTAACTGACCAACAACTTGAGATGTCTGCACTATATCATCCATACTTTGGGTTTAGAATTCAGAATGATATAAATCAAACGTCCCCGTTAAGCTAGCTCAATTTTCTATATGGTGACAAAATTTGAGACCAAAATTGATTCTACTATGCATCCAAGTAATCCAATCTATCCAAAATTTTGTCGTGCCTTGCATTGTGCTTCATTTATAAGCCATTACTCAATGAACATCAATGATCAGTTTCGAATGATCATTTTAACGGGCCGATCAACTTGACATGACCGCACAAAATCTTACATAACTTTTGATATAGAGATTAGAATGAAACAAATCCAAATCCCATGTTAAGCTAGCTCAATTTTCTATATTGTGACAAAATTTGAGACAGAATTCAATAAAGCATCCAAATAAACCAATCTATCCAGAACTGCTTCATGTCATGCATTGTGCTTCATTTATAAGCCCTTACTCAATGAGGATCAATGATTAGTTTAGAATGATCATTTTAACTGGCCGATCAACTTGACATGTCTCCACTATATCGTCCATAACTTTTGATTTTTAGCTTAGAATGACACCAATCCAATGGCCACGTTAAGCTAGCTCAATTTTCTATATAGTGACAAAATTGAGAATTAAATAGATTCGACAAAGCGTCCAAGTAATCGAATCTATCCAAAACTTCGTCATGCCTTGCATTGTACTTCATCTATAAGCTGTTACTAAATGAGCATTAATGATCAGTTAAGAACCATCATTTTAACTAGCCGATCAACTTGAAATTTCCGCACTAAATCGTCCATAGCTTTGATTTGGAGCTAAGAATTTCACGAAGCCAAAGCCCACGTTAAGCTAGCTCCATTTTCTATATTGTTACAAAATTTGAGACAGAAAAGATTCGACAAAGCATCCAAGTAATCCAATATATCCAGAACTGCTTCATGCCATGCATTGTGCTTCATTTATAAGCCTATACTCAATGAGCATCAATGATCAGTTTAGAATGATAATTTTAACTAGTCGATCAACTTGACATGTCTGCACTATATCATACGTAACTTTGGATTTAGAACTCAAAATGACCCAATTCCAAAGCCCACGCTAAGCAAGCTAAATGTTCTGTATGGTGACAAAATTTGAGACCAAAATAGATTTGTTAAAAAGTCCAGTTAAACCAATATATCCAAAACTGCGTCATGCCTTGCATTGTGCTTCATTTATAAGCCGTTACTCAATGAACATCAATGATCTGTTTAGAACGATCATTTTAACGGGCTGATAACCTTAGAATTTCTACACTAAATCATCCATAACTTTTGATTTAGAGCTAAGAATTTCACAAAGCCAAAACCCACGTTAAGCTAGCTCAATTTTCTAAATTGTGACAAATTTTGAGACAGAAATAGAGTCGACAAATCATCCAAGTAATCCAATCTAACCAGAACTGATTCATGCCATGCATTTTACTTCATTTATAAGCCTTTACTCAATAAGCATCAATGATCATTTTAACTGGCCGATCAACTTGACATGTATGCACTATATCGTCCATAACTTTTGATGTGTAGCTGAAAATGACACAAATCCAACGCCCACGTTAAGCTAGCTCAATTATCTATATTGTGAGAAAATTTGAGACATAAATAGATTCGATATAGCGTCCAATTAATCCAATCTATCCCAAATTGCGTCATGCCATGCATTGTGCTTCACTTATAAGCCCTTAGTCAATGAGCATCAATGATCAGTTTAGAATGATCCTTTTAGCTGGCCAATCAACTTGAAATTTCCGCACTAATTCGTCCATAACTTTTGATTTAGAGCTAAGAATGACACAAAGCCAAAACCCACGTTAAGCTAGCTCAATTTTCTAAATTGTGACAAATTTTGAGTCAGAAATAGATTCGACAAATCATCCAAGTAATCCAATTATCCAGAACTGCTTCATGCCATGCATTGTGCTTCATTTATAACCCTTTACTAAATAAGCATCAATGATCAATTTAGAATGATCATTTTTACTGGCCGATCAACTTGACATGTCTGCACTATATCGTCCATAACGTTTGATTTATAGCTCAAAATGACACAAATCCAATGCCCACGTTAAGCTAGCTCAATTTTCTATATTGTGACAAAATTTGAGTCAGAAATAGATTCAACAAAGCATACAAGTAATCCAATATATTCAAAACTGCATCATGCCTTGCATTGTGATTCATTTATTAGCCATTACTCAATGAGCATTAATGATCATTTTAACTAGCCAATCAACTGGACATGTCGACACTACTTCGTTCGTAACTTTGTATTTAGAGCTCAAAATGAAACAAATCCAAAGCCCACAATAAACTAGCACAATTTTCTATATTATGACAAAATTTGATACGAAAATAGATTCGACAAAGCGTTCAAGTAATCCAATCTATCAAAAAATGCGTCATGCCATGCATTGTTCTTCATTTATTAGCCTTTACTCAATGAGCATCAATGATCAGTTTAGAATGATCAGTTTAACTGGCCGATCAACTTCACATATTTGCACTAAATCGTCAGTAACTTTGTATTTAGAGCTCTGAATGAAACATATCCATAGCCTACGTTAAGCTAGCACAATTTTCTATGTTCTGAAAAAATTTGAGACAGAAATAGATTAGAAAAAGAGTCCAAGTAATATAATCTATCCAAAACTTTGTCATTCCTTGCATTGTGTTTCAATTATAAGCCGTTACACAATGAGCATCAATAATCAGTTTAGAATAATCATTTTAACTGGCCGATCAACTTGACATGTCTGCACTAAATCGTCCACAACTCTTGATTTGTAGCTCAGAATGACACGAATCCAATGTCCACGTTAAGCTAGCTCAAATTTCTATATTGTGACAAAATTTGAGACAGAAATAGATACGAAAAAGTGTCTGAGTTATCCAACCAAGCCAAAACTGCGTCTTGCATGCATTGTGCTTCATTATTAAGCTTTTTCTCAATGAGCATCAATGATCAGTTTTTTATGATTATTTTAACTGGCCGATCAACTTGACATGTCTGCACTAAATTGTCCATAACATTACATTTAGATCTTAGAATGACAAAAATCCAAAGCCCACGTTAAGCTAGATCAATTTTCAATATTGTGACAAAATGTGAGACAAAAATAGATATGACAATGCGTCCAAGTTATCCAATCTATCCAAAACTTTGTCATGCGATGCATTGTGCTTCATTTATAAGCCTCTACTCAATGAGCATCAATGATCAGTTAAGAATGATCATTTTAACTAGCTGATCAACTTGATATTTCTGCACTAAATCATCCGTAACTTTTGATTTAGAGCTCAGATGACACAAATTTAAATGCCACGTTAATCTAGCTCAATTTTCTATATTCTCACAAAATTTGGGACAGAAATAGATCCGACTAAGCATTCACGTAATCCAATCTATTCAAAACTGCGTCTTGCTCAATGAGCACCAATGATCAATTTAGAATTATTGTTTTAATTGGCCGATCAACTTGACATGTATGCACTAAATCGTCCGTAACTTTGGACTTTGAACTCATAATGACACAAATCCAAAGCCCATGAGCTAGCTCAATTTTCTATTTTTTGATAAAATTTGAGATAGAAATGATTCGACAAAGCGTCCAAGCAATCCAATCTACTGAAAATTGCATCATGCCTTGCATTGTGTTTCATTTAAAAACCGTTACTCAATGAGCATCAATGATGAGTTTATAATGATCATTTTAACTGGCCGATCAACTTGACATGTCCACACTAAATCACCCATAACTTTTGATCTAGAGATTAGACTGATACAAATCCAAAGCCCATGTTAACCTATCTCAATTTTCTATATTGTGACAATATTTGAGACCGAAACAGATACAACAAAGTGTCCAAGTTATCCAATCTATCCAAAACTTCATCATGCCATGCATTGTGCTTCATTTACAAGCCTCTACTCAATGAGCACCAATGATCAGTTAAGAATGATCGTAATAACTGGCCGATCAACTTGAAATGTCTACACTAAATCGTCCGTAACTTTTGATTTAGAGCTCAGATGACACAAAGTTAAAACCCACGTTAAGCTAGCTCAATTTTCTATATTTTTGACAAAATTTAGGACAGAAATAGATTCGACAAAGCGTACAAGTAATCCAATCCATCCAAAATTGCGTCATGCCTTGCATTGCGCTTCATTTATAAGCCTTTATTGAAAATGTCTTCACTATATCGTCCATATCTTTTGATTTATAGCTCAAAATGACACAAATCCAATGCCCACGTTAAGCTAGCTTAATTTTCTATATTGTGACAAAATTTGAGTCATAAATAGATTCAACAAAGCGTACAAGTAATCCAATCTATTCAAAACTGCATCATGCCTTGCATTGTTATTCATTTATTAGTCTTTACTAAATGAGCAACAATGATCATTTTATAATGATCATTTTAACTGGCGGATCAACTTGACATGTACGCACTAAATTGTTCATAACTTTTGATTTAGTTCTTATAATGACATAAATCCAAGGCCCACGTTAAGGTAACTCAATTTTCTATATTGTGACAAAATTTGAGATAGAAATGGATACGAAAAAGCGTCAAGTTATCCAATCTATCCAAAACTATGTATGCCATGCATTGTGCTTCACTTATAGGCCTATACTCAAAGAGCACGAATAATCAGTTAAGAATGATCATTTTAACTGGCCGATCAACTTGACATGTACGCACTAATCATCCAAAACTTTTGATTTAGAGCTTAGAATGACACAAATCCAAAGCCCACGTTAAACTAGCTCAATTTTCTATATTGTGACAAAATTTGAGACTGAAATAGATTCGACATAGCATCAAGTTATCCAATCTATCCAACACTTTGTCATGCCTTGCATTATGCTTCATTTATAACCCTCTACTCAATGAGCACGAATGATCACTTAAGAATGATCATTTTAACTGGGCGATCAACTTGAATTGTCAGCACTAAATCAACTATAACTTTTGATTTAGAGCTCAGAATGATAAAAATCCAAAGGCCACGTTAAGCTAGTTCAATTTTCTATATTGTGACAAAATTTGAGACATAAATAGATTCGACGAAGCGTCCAACTAATCTAATATATCAAAAACTGTGTCATGCCATGCATAGTGCTTTATTTATAAGCCTTTACTCAATGAGCATCAATGATCAGTTTAGAATGAGAATTTTAACTGGCCGATCAACTTGACATTTCTGCACTAAATCATCAGTAACTTTGTATTTAGAGCTCAGAAAGATACAAATCCAAAGCCCACGTTAAGCTAGCACAATTTTCTATATTGTGACAAAATTTGAGACAGAAATAGCTTCGACAAAACGTCCAAGTAATATAATCTATCCAAAACTGTGTCATGCCTTGCATTGTGTTTCATTTATAAGCCGTTACTCAATGAGCATCAATGATCAGTTTAGAATGATCATTTTAACTGGCCGATCAACTTGACATGTCTGCACTAAATCCTCCACAACTCTTGATTTGTAGCTCAGAATGACAAGAATCCAATGCCCACGTTAAGCTAGCTCAATTTTCTATATTGTGACAAAATTTAAGACAATAGGTACGACAAAGTGTCCGAGTTATCCAACGAATCCAAAACTGCGTCTTGCATGCATTGTGCTTCATTATTAAGCTTTTTCTCAATCAGCATCAATGATCAGTTTTTATGATTATTTTAACTGGCCGATCAACTTGACATGTTTGCACTAAATCGTCCATAACTTTAGATTTAGATCTTAGAATGACAAAAATCCAAAGCCCACGTTAAGCTAGATCAATTTTCAATATTGTGACAAAATTTAAGACAAAAATAGATATGACAATGCGTCCAAGTTATCCAATCTATCCAAAACGTTGTCATGCCATGCATTGTGCTTCATTTATAAGCCTCTACTCAATGAGCACTAATGATCAGTTAAGAATGATCATTTTAACTACCCGCTCAACTTGACATTTCTGCACTAAATCGTCTGTAACTTTTGATTTAGAGCTCAGATGACACAAATTTAAATCCAACGTTAATCTAGCTCAATTTTCTATATTCTCACAAAATTTGAGACAGAAATAGATCCGACTAAGCATTCACGTAATGCAATCTATTCAAAACTGCGTCTTGCTATGCATTATGCTTTATTAATAAGCCTTTACTCAATGAGCACCAATGATCAGTTAAGAATGATTGTTTTAAATGGCCGATCAACTTGACATGTCTGCACTAAATCGTCCGTAACTTTGGACTTTAAACTCAGAATGACACAAATCCAAAGCCCACGTTAAGCTGGCTCAATTTTCTATTTTGTGACAAAATTTGAGATAGAAATGATTGGACAAAGCGTCCAAGCAATCCAATCTATTGAAAATTGCGTCATGCCTTGCATTGTGTTTCATTTAAAAGTCGTTACTCAATGAGCATCAATGATTAGTTTATAATGATCATTTTAACTGGGCGATCAACTTGACATGTCCACACTAAATCACCCATAACTGTTGATCTAGAGCTTAGACTGATACAAATCCAAAGCCCACGTTAACCAATCTCAATTTTCTATATTGTGACAATATTTGAGACCGAAATAGATTCGACAAAGCGTCCAAGTTATCCAATCTATCCAAAACTTTGTCATGCCATGCATTGTGCTTCATTTATAAGCCTTTACTCAATGAGCACCAATGATCAGTTTAGAAGGATCATTTTAACTGGCCGAACCATTTGACATGTCCACACTAAATCGTATGTAACTTTTTATTTAGAGCTCAGAATGACACAAATCCAAAGCCCATGTTAAGCTAGCTCAATTTTCTATATTGTGACAAAATTTGAGATAGAAATAGATTTGACAAAAAGAGTCCAAGTAATCCAATCAATACAAAACTGTGTCATGCCATGCATTGTTCTTCATTTATAAGCCTTTACTCAATGAGTATCAATGATCAGTTTATAATGATCATTTTAACTGGCCGATCAAGTTGACATGTTTGCACCAAATCATCTGTAACTTTATATTTGGAGCTCAGAATGACACAAATCCAAAGCCCACGTTAACCTAGCTCAATTTTCTATATTGTGACAAAATTTGAGACAGAAATGGATACGACAAAGCGTCCAAGTTATCCAATCTTTCCAAAACTTCGTCATGCCATATATTGCTTCATTTATAAGCCTTTACTCAATGAGCAACAATGATCAGTTAGGAATGATCATTTTAACTGCACGATCAACTTGACATGTCTCCACTATATCGTTTGTAACTTTTGATTTAGAGCACATATGACACAAATTTAAAGCCCACGTTAAGCTAGCTCAATTTTTTATATTGTAACAAAATTTGAGACATAAATAGATTCGGCTAAGCATCCACGTAATCCCATCTATCAAAAATTGTGTCTTGCCATGCATTATGCTTTATTAATAAGCCTTTACTCAATGAGCATCAATGATCGGTTTAGAATAATTGTTTTAACTGGCCCATCAACTTGACATGTCCACACTAAATCGTCTGTAACTTTGGATTTAGAACTCAGAATGACACAAATCCAAAGCGCACGTTAAGCTAGCTCAATTTTTTATATTGTGACAAAATTTTTGATAGCAATGATTCGACAAAGTGTCCAAGTAATCCAATCTATCGAACATTGCGTCATGCCTTGCATTGTGTTTCACTTAAAGGCCGCTACTCAATGAGCATCAATGATCAGTTTAGAATGATAACTTTAACTGGCCGATCAACTTGAGACATCCGCACTAAATTGTCAGTAACTTTGTATTTAGAGGTCAGGATGACAAAAATCCAAAGCACATGTTAAGCTAGCACAATTTTCTATATTGTGACAAAATTTGAGACATAAATAGATTCGACATAGCGTCCAAGTAATCTAATCCATCCAAAACTGCATAACGCCTTGCATTGTGTTTCATTTATAAGCCGTTACTCAATGAGCATCAATGATTAGTTTAGAATGATCATTTTAAGTGGCCGATCAACTTGACATGTCTGCACTAAATCGTCCACAACTCTCTATTTTTAGCTCAGAGTGACACGAATCCAATGCCCACGTTAAGCCAGCTCAATTTTCTATATTGTGACAAAATTTAAGACAAAAATAGATACGACAAAGTGTCCAAGTTATCCAACCAATCCAAAACTGCGTCTTGCATGCATTGTGCTTCATTATTAAGCTTTTTCCCAATGAGCATCAATGATCAGTTTAGTATGATTATTTTAACTGGCCGATCAACTTGACATGTTTGCACTAAGTCGTCCATAACTTTAGATTTAGACCTTAGAATGACAAAAATCCAAAGCCCACGTTAAGCTACATCAATTTTCAATATTGTGACAAAATTCGAGACAAAAATAGATATGACAATGCGTCCAAGTTATCCAATCTATCCAAAAAATCTCATGCCACGCATTGTGCTTCATTTATAAGCCTCTACTCAATGAGCACTAATGATCAGTTAAGAATGATCATTTTAACTAGCCGCTCAACTTGACATTTCTGCACTAAATGGTCCGTAACTTTTGATTTAGAGCTCAGATGACACAAATTTAAAGCCCACGTTAATCTAGCTCATTTTCTATATTCTCACAAAATTCGAGACAGAAATAGATCCGACTAAGCATCCATGTAATCCAATCTATTCAAAACTTTGTCTTGCTATGCACTGTGCTTTATTAATATGCCTTTACTCAATGAGCACCAATGATCCATTCAGAATGATTGTTTTAACTAGCCGATCAACTTGACATGTCTGCACTAAATCGTCCATAACTTTGGCCTTTGAACTCAGCATGACAAAAATCAAAAGCCCACATTAAGATAGCTCAATTTTCTATATTGTGACAAAATTTGAGATAGAAATGATTCGACAAAGCGTCCAAGTAATCCAATCTATTGAAAATTGCGTCATGCCTTGCATTGTGTTTCATTTAAAAGCCGTTACTCAATGAGCATCAATGATAAGTTTATAATGATCATTTTAATTTGCCGATCAACTTGACATTTCCGCACTAAATCACCCGTAACTTTTGATCTAGAGCTTAGACTGATACAAATCCAAAGTCCACGTTAACCTATCTCAACTTTCTATATTGTGACAATATTTGAGACTGAAATAGATTCGACAAAGAATCCATGTAATCCAATCCATCCAAAACATCGTCATGCCATGCATTGTTCTTAATTTATAAGCCTTTAGTCAATGAGCATCAATGATCAGTTTAGAATGATCATTTTAACTGGCCGAACATTTTGACATGTCCACACTAAATCGTATGTAACTTTTTATTTAGAGCTCAGAATGACACAAATCCAAAGCCCACGTTAAGCTAGCTCAATTTTCTATATTGTGTCAAAATTTGAGATAGAAATAGATTTGACAAAGAGTCCAAGTAATCCAATCAATACAAAACTGTGTCATGTCATGCATTGTTCTTCATTTATAAGCCTTTACTGAATGAGTATCAATGATCAGTTTATAATGATCATTTTAACTGGCCGATCAACTTGACATGTTTGCACCAAATCATCTGTAACTTTATATTTGGAGCTCAGAATGACACAAATCCAAAGCCCACGGTAACCTAGCTCAATTTTCTATATTGTGACAAAATTTGACACAGAAATGGATACGACAAAGTGTCCAAGTTATCCAATCTATCCAAAACTCCGTCATGCCATACATTGCTTCATTTATAAGCCTTTACTCAATGAGCAACAATGATCAGTTAAGAATGATCATTTTAACTGCACGATCAACTTGACATGTCTCCACTATATCGTTCGTAACTTTTGATTTAGATCACAGATGACACAAATTTAAAGCCCACGTTAAGCTAGCTCAATTTTTAATATTGTAACAAAGTTTGAGACAGAAATAGATTCGGCTAAGCATCCACGTAATCCCCTCTATCCAAAACTGTGTCTTGCCATGCATTATGCTTTATTAATAAGTCTTTACTCAATGACCATCAATGATCGGTTTAGAATAATTGTTTTAACTGGCCGATCAAATTGACATGTCCGCACTAAATCGTCTGTAACATTGGATTAAGAACTCAGAATGACACAAATCCAAAGCGCACATTAAGCTACCTCAATTTTTTTATATTGTGACAAAATTTTCGATAGCAATGATTCAACAAAGCGTCCAAGTAATCCAATCTATCGAACATTGCGTCATGCCTTGCATTGTGCTTCATTTAAAGGCCGCTACTCAATGAGCATCAATGATCAGTTTAGAATGATAACTTTAACTAGCCGATCAACTTGAGACATCCGCACTAAATTGTCAGTAACTTTGTATTTAGAGGTCCGGATGACACAAATCCAAAGCACACGTTAAGCTAGCACAATTTTATATATTGTGACAAAATTTGAGACATAAATAGATTCGACATAGCGTCCAAGTAATCTAATCTATCCAAAACTGCATCACGCCTTGCATTGTGTTTCATTTATAAGCCGTTACTCAATGAGCATCAATGATCAGTTTAGAATGATCATTTTAATTGGCCGATCAACTTGACATGTCTACACTAAATCGTAAACAACTCTTGATTTAGAGCTTAGAATGACACAAATCCAAAGCCAACGTTAAGTTAGCTCAATTTTCTATATTGTCACAAAATTTGAGACAGAAATATATTCAACAAATCATCCAAGTAATCCAATCTATCCAAAACTGCGTCATGCCATGCATTGTTCTTCATTTATAACCTTTACTCAATGAGCATCAATGATCAGTTTAGAATGATCATTTTAACTGTCCGATCAACTTGACATGTTTGCAATAAATCGTCCGTAACTTTTTATTTAGAGATCAAAATGACACAAATCCAAAGCGCACGTTAAGCTAACATAGTTCTCTATATTGTGACAGAATTAGAGACTGATATAGATTCGACAAAGCGTCCAAGTAATACAATATATCCAAAACTGCATCACGCCATGCATTGGGCTTCATTTCCTTTACTCAATGAGCATCAAAGATCAGTTTAGAATGATCATTTTAACTAGGCGATCAACTTGACATGTCTGCACTATATCATCCATAAATATTGATTTAAATAGCTTAGAATGACATGAATCCAACACCCACGTTAAGTTAGCTCAATTTTCTATATTGTGACAAAATTTGAGAAAGAAATAGATACGACAAAGTGTCCGAGTTATCCAACCAATCCAAACCTGCATCTTGCATGCATTGTGCTGCATTATTAAGCCTTTTCTCAATAAGCATCAATGATCAGTTTAGTGTGATTATTTTAACTGGCCGATCAATTTGACATGTTTGCACTAAATCGTACATAACTTTAGATTTAGATCTTAGAATGACAAAAATCCAAAAGCCCACGTTAAACTAGCTCAATTTTCTATATTGTGACAAAATTTGAGACAAAAATAGATATGACAATGCGTCCAAGTTATCCAGTCTATCCAAAACTTCGTCATGCCATGCATTGTGCTTCATTTATAAGCCTCTACTCAATGAGCACCAATGATCAGTTAAGAATGATCATTTTAACTGGCCGATCAACTTGACATGTCTGCACTTAATCGTTAGTAACTTTTGATTTAGAGCTCAGATGACACAAATTTAAAGCCCACGTTAATCTAGCTCAATTTTCTATATTCTCACAAAACTTGAGACAGAAATAGATCCGACTAAGCATCCACGTAATCCAGTCTATTCAAAACTCCGTCTTGCAACGCATTGTGCTTTATTAATAAGCCTTTACTCAATGAGCACCAATGATCCGTTTAGAATGATTGTTTTAACTGGCCGATAAACTTGACATGTCTGCACGAAATCGTTTGTAACTTTGGACTTTGAAATCAGAATGACACAAATCCAAAGCCCACATTAAGCTAGCTCAATTTTCTATATTGTGACCAAATTTGAGATAGAAATGTTTCGACAAAGCATCCAAGTAATCCAATCTATTGAAAATTGCGTCATGCCTTGCATTGTGTTTCATTTAAAAGCTGTTACTCAATGAGCATCAATGATAAGTTTATAATGATCATTTTAACTGGCCGATCAACTTGACATTGCCGCACTAATTCACCCATAACTTTTTATCTAGAGCTTAGACTGATACAAATCCAAAGCCCACGTTAACCTATCTCAATTTTCTATATTGTGACAATATTTGAGACTGAAGTAGATACGACAGAGCGTCCAAGTTATCCAATCTATCCAAAATTTTGTCATGCCATGCATTGTGCTTCATTTATAAACCTCTACTCAATGAGCACCAATGATCAGTTAAGAATGATCGTCTTAACTGGCCGATCAACTTGACATGTCTACACTAAAACGTCCGTAACTTTTGATCTAGAGCTCAGATGACACAAAGTTAAAACCCACGTTAAGCTAGCTCAATTTTCTATATTTTGACAAAATTTGAGACATAAATAGATTCGACAAAGCATCCAAGTAATCCAATCTATCCAAATTTGCCATGTCATGCCATGCATTGTGCTTCATTTATAAACCTCTACTCAATGAGCACCAATGATCAATTAAGAATGATCATCTAAATTGGCCAATCATTTTGACATGTCTACACTAAATCGTCCGTAACTTTTGATTTAGAGCTCAGATGACACAAAGTTAAAACCCACGTTAAGCTAGCTCAATTTTCTATATTTTTACAAAATTTGAGACAGAAATAGATTCGACAAAGCGTCCAAGTAATCCAATCTATCCAAAATTGTGTCATGCCTGGCATTGCTCTTCATTTATAAGCCTTTACTTAATGAGCATCAATGTTCATTTTAGAATGATCATTTTAACTGGCCAATCAACTTAACATGTCTTCACTATATCATCTGTATCTTTTGATTTATAGCTCAGAATGACACGAATCTAATGCACACATTAAGCTAGCTCAATTTTCTATATTGTCACAAAATTTTAAACAGAAATAGATTCGAAAAACGTCTAAGTAATCCAATCTATCGAAAATTGCGTCATGCCTTGCATTGTGCTTCATTTCAAAGCCATTACTCAATGAGCATCAATGATCAGTTTAGGATGATTGTTTTAAATGTCCGATCAACTTGACATGTCGCACTAAATCGTCCATAACTTTTGATTTAGAGCTTAGACTGATACAAATCCAAAACCCACGTTAAGCTACCTCAATTTTCTATATTTTGACAAAATTTGAGACAGAAATAGATTTGGCAAAGCGTGCAAGTAATCCAATCTATCCAAAACTGCGTAATGCCTTGCATTGTGCTTCATTTAAAAGTGGTTACTCAATGAGCATCAATGATCAGTTTAGAATGCTCATTTAACCTGGCCTATCAACTTGACATATCCGCACTAAATCGTCCATAACTTTGATTTAGAACTTAGAATGACATAAATCTAAAGCCCACGTTAAGCTAGCTCAATTTTCTATATTGTGACAAATTTGAGAGAGAAATAGATACGACAAAGCATCCAAGTATTCCAATCTATCCAAAACTGCGTGTTGCCATGCATTGTGCTTCATGTATAAGCCTCTACTCAATGAGCACCAATGATCAGTTTAGGACGATCATTTTAACTGGCCGATCAACTTGACATGTCCGCACTAAATCGTACGTAACTTTTGATTTAGAGCTTAGATGACACAAATCCAAAGCCCACGAGATGCTAGCTCAATGTTCTATATTGTGACAAAATTTGAGACCGAAATAGATTCGACAAAGCGTCCAAGTAATCCAATCTATCCAAAACTGCTTCATGCCATGCATCGTGCTTCATTTATAAGCCTTTACTCAATGAGCATCAATGATCAGTTTAGAATGATCATTTTAACTGGCCCATAACCTTGACATGTCTTCACTATATCGTCCGTAACATTTGATTTATTTCTCAGAATGATACAAATCAAATGCCCACGTTAAGCTAGCTCAATTTTCTATATTGTGACAAAATTTGAGACAGAAATAGACTCGACTAAGCATCCACGTAATCCAATCTATCCAAAACTGCGTCTTGCCATGCATTATGCTTTATTAATAAGCCTTTACTCAATGAGCATCAATGATCAGTTTAAAATGATTGTTTTTACTGGCCAATCAACTTGACATATCTCCAATAAATCGTCCGTAACCTTGGATATAGAACTCAGAATAACACAAATCCAAAGCCCACGTTAAGTTAGCTCAATTTTCTATATTGTGACAAAATATGAGACAGAAACGATTCAAGTAATCCAATCTATCCAAAACTGCGTTATGCTTGCATTGTGCTTCATTTATAAGCCTCTACTCAATGAGCACCAATGATCAGTAAAGAATGATCATTTTAACTGGCCGATCAATGTCTGCACTAAATCGTGCGTTACTTTTGATTTATAGCTCGACACAAATTTAAAGCCCACGTTAAACTAGCTCAATTTTCTATATTTTGACAATATTTGAGACAGAAATAGATTCGAAAAAGTGTCCAAGTAATCCAATATATGCAAAACAGCGTTATGCCATGCATTGTGCTTTATTTATGAGCCTTTACTCAATGAGGATCAATGATCAGTTAAGAATGATCATATTAACTGGCCGATCAACTTGATATGTCTTCACTATATCGTCCATAACTTTTGATTTATCACGAATCTAATGCCCACTTTAACCTATCTCAATTTTTTATATTATGACAAAATTTGAGACAGAAATAGATTCGACTAAGCATACAGGTAATCCAATCTATCCAAAACTCTGTAATTTAAAAGCCGTTATTGAAAGAGCATCAATGATCAGTTTAGAATGATCATTTTAACTGGGCGATCCTTCACATGTCCGCACTAAATCGTTCATAACGTTTGATTTAGAGCTTAGAATGACACAAACCCAAAGTCCACGTTAACCTAGCTCAATATTCTATATTGTGACAAAATTTCAGATAGAAATGGATACGACAATCCCAGTTATTCAATCTATCCACAACTGCGTCATGCCATGCATAGTGCTTTATTTATAAGCCTTTACTGAATGAGCATCAATGATCAGTTTAGAATGAGAATTTTAAGTGGCCGATAAACTTGACAATTATGCACTAAATCGTATGTAACTTTTTATTTAGAGCTCATAATGACACAAATCCAAAGCCCACGTTAAGCTAGCTCAATTTTCTATATTGTGACAAAATTTGAGACAGAAATAGATTTTACAAAGAGACCAAGTAATCCAACCAATCCAAAACTGCGTCATGCCATGCATTGTTCTTCATTTATAAGCCTTTACTCAATGAGTATCAATGATCAGTTTATAATGATCATTTTAACTGGCCAATCAACTTGACATGTTTGCATTAAATCATCTGTAACTTTATATTTGGAGCTCAGAATAACACAAATCTAAACCCCACGTTAGCCTAACTCAATTTTCTATATTGTGACAAAATTTGAGACAGAAATGGATACGACAAAGTGTCCAAGTTATCCAATCTATCCAAAACTTCGTCATGCCATACATTTCTTGATTTATAAGCCTTTACTCAATGAGCAACAATGATCAGTTAAGAATGATCATTTTAACTGCACGCTCAACTTGACATGTCTGCACTAAATAATTCGTAACTTTTGATTTAGAGCACAGATGACACAAATTTAAAGCCCACACTAAGCTAGCTCAATTTTTATATTGTAACAAAATTTGAAACAGAAATAGATTCGGCTAAGCATCCATGTAATCCCATCTATCGAAAACTGTGTCTTGCCATGCATTATGCTTTATTAATAAGCCTTTACTCAATGAGCATCAATGATCGGTTTAGAATAATTTTTTTAACTGGCCGATCAACTTGACATGTCCGCACTAAATCGTCTGTAACTTTGGATTTAGAACTCAGAATGACACAAATCCAAAGCGCACCTTAAGCTAGCTAAATTTTTTATATTATGACAAAATTTGAGACATAAATAGATTCGACATAGCGTCAAAGTAATCTATTCTATCCAAAACTGCATCACGCCTTGCATTGTGTTTCATTTATAAGCCGTTACTCAATGAGCATCAATGATCAGTTTAGAATGATCATTTTAAGTGGCTGATCAACTTGACATGTCTGCACTAAATCGTCCACAACTCTCTATTTTTAGCTCAGAATGACACGAATCAAATGCCCACGTTAAGCTAGCTCAACTTTCTATATTGTGACAAAATTTGAGACAGAAATAGATACGACAAAGTGTCCGAGTTATCCAACCAATTCAGAACTGCGTCTTGCATGCATTGTGCTTCATTATTAAGCTTTTTCTCAATGAGCATCAATGATCAGTTTAGTATGATTATTTTAACTGGCCGATCAACTTGACATGTTTGCACTAAATCGTCCATAACTTTAGATTTAGATCTTTGAATGACAAAAATCGAAAGCCCACGTTAAGCTACATCAATTTTCAATATTGTGACAAAATTTGAGACAAAAATAGATATGACAATGCGTCCAAGTTATTCAATCTATCCAAAACTTTTCATGCCATGCATTGTGCTTCATTTATAAGCCTCTACTCAATGAGCACTAATGATCAGTTAAGAATGATCATTTTAACTAGCCGGTCAACTCGACATTTCTGCACTAAATCGTCCGTAACTTTTGATTTAGAGCTCAGATGACACAAATTTAAAGCCCACGTTAATCTAGCTCAATTTTCTATATTCTCACAAAATTTGAGACAGAAATAGATCCGACTAAGCATCCATGTAATCCAATCTATTCAAAACTTTGTCTTGCTATGCATTGTGCTTTATTCATAAGCCTTTACTCAATGAGCACCAATGATCCGTTCAGAATGATTGTTTTAACTGGCCGATCAACTTGACATGTATGCACTAAATCGTCCGTAACTTTGGACTTTGAACTCAGAATGACAAAAATCCAAAGCCCACATTAAGCTAGCTCAATTTTCTATATTGTGACAAAATTTGAGATAGAAATGATTCGACAAAGCGTCCAAGTAATCCAATCTATTGAAAATTGAGTCATGCCTTGCATTGTGTTTCATTTAAAAGCCGTTACTCAATTAGCATCAATGATAAGTTTATAATGATCATTTTAACTGGCCGATCAACTTGACATTGCCGCACTAAATCACCCATAACTTTTGTTCTAGAGCTTAGACTGATACAAATCCAAAGCCCACGTTAACCTATCTTAATTTTCTATATTGTGACAATATTTGACACTGAAGTAGATACGACAGAGCATCCAAGTTATCATTTATAAACCTCTACTCAATGAGATCGTTTCATTTTAAATTTGAGACTACTAATGATCAATCATTTTAACTAGGCAATCAACTTGACATGTCTGTACTATATCATCCATAACTTTTGATTTAAATAGCTTAGAATGACACAAATCCAATACCCACGTTAATCTAGCTCAATTTTCTATATTATGACAAAATTTGAGAAAGAAATAGATACAACAAAGTGTCCGAGTTATCCAACCAATCCAAACCTGCGTCTTGCATGCATTGTTCTTCATTATTAAGCCTTTTCTCAGTAAGCAACAATGATCAGTTTAGTATGATTATTTTAACTGGCCGATCAATTTGACATGTTTGCACTAAATCGTCCATAACTTTAGATTTAGATCTTAGAATGACAAAAATCCAAAGCCCACGTTAATCTAGCTCAATTTTCTATATTATGACAAAATTTTAGAAAGAAATAGATACAACAAAGTGTCCGAGTTATCCAACCAATCCAAACCTGCGTCTTGCATGCATTGTTCTTCATTATTAAGCCTTTTCTCAGTAAGCAACAATGATCAGTTTAGTATGATTATTTTAACTAGCCGATCAATTTGACATGTTTGCACTAAATCGTCCATAACTTTAGATTTAGATCTTAGAATGACAAAAATCCAAAGCCCACGTTAAACTAGCTCAATTTTCTATATTGTGACAAAATTTGAGACAAAAATAGATATGACAATGCGTCCAAGTTATCCAGTCTATCCAAAACTTCGTCATGCCATGCATTATGCTTCATTTATAAGATTCTACTCAATGAGCACCAATGATCAGTTAAGAATGATCATTTTAACTGGCCGATCAACTTGACATGTCTGCACTAAATCGTTCGTAACTTTTGATTTAGAGCTCAGATGACACAAATTTAAAGCCCACGTTAATCAAACTCAATTTTCTATATTCTCACAAAACTTGAGACAGAAATAGATCCGACTAAGACACCACGTAATCCAGTCTATTCAAAACCGCGTCTTGCTACGCGTCGTGCTTTATTAATAAGCCTTTACTCAATGAGCACCAATGATCCATTTAGAATGATTGTTTTAACTGGCCGATAAACTTGACATGTCTGCACTAAATCGTCCGTAACTTTGGACTTTGAAATCAGAATGACACAAATCCAAAGCCCACATTATCCAAGCTCAATTTTCTATATTGTGACAAAATTTGAGATAGAAATGATTCGGCAAAGCATCCAAGTAATCCAATCTATTGAAAATTGCATCATGCCTTGCATTGTGTTTCATTTAAAAGCCGTTACTCAAGGAGCATCAATGATAAGTTTATAATGATCATTTTAACTGGCCGATCAACTTGACATTGCCGCACTAAATCACCCATAACTTTTGATCTAGAGCTTAGACTGATACAAATCCAAATCCCACGTTAACCTATCTCAATTTTCTATATGGTGACAATATTTGAGACTGAAGTAGATACGACAGGGCGTCCAAGTTATCCAATCTATCAAAAATTTTGTCATGCCATGCATTGTGCTTCATTTATAAACCTCTACTCAATGAGCACCAATGATCAGTTAAGAATGATCGTCTTAACTGGCCGATCAACTTGACATGTCAATACCAAAACGTCCGTAACTTTTGATCTAGAGCTCAGATGACACAAAGTTAAAACCCACGTTAAGCTAGTTCAATTTTCTATATTTTGACAAAATTTGAGACAGAAATAGATTCGACAAAGCGTCCAAGTAATCCAATCTATCCAAAATTGCCATGTCATGCCATGCATTGTGCTTCATTTATAAACCTCTACTCAATGAGCACCAATGATCAATTAAGAATGATCGTCTTAACTGGCCGATCAACTTAACATGTCTACACTAAATCGTCCGTAACTTTTGATTTAGAGCTCAGATGACACAAAGTTAAAACCCACGTTAAGCTAGCTCAACTTTCTATATTTTGACAAAATATGAGATAGAAATGATTCGACAAAGCGTCCAAGTAATCCAATCTATTGAAAATTGAGTCATGCCTTGCATTGTGTTTTTTTAAAAGCCGTTACTCAATTAGCATCAATGATACGTTTATAATGATCATTTTAACTGGCCGATCAACTTGACAATGCCGCACTAAATCACCCATAACTTTTGTTCTAGAGTTTAGACTGATACAAATCCAAAGCCCACGTTAACCTATCTTAATTTTCTATATTGTGACAATATTTGACACTGAAGTAGATACGACAGAGCGTCCAAGTTATCCAATCTATCTAAAATTTTGTCATGCCATGCATTGTGCTTCATTTAAAAACCTCTACTCAATGACCACCAATGATCAGTTAAGAATGATCGTTTCATTTTAAATTTGAGACTGAAGTAGATACGACAGAGCATCAATTATCAGTTTAGAATGATCATTTTAACTAGGCGATCAACTTGACATGTCTGCACTATATCATCCGTAACTTTTGATTTAAATAGCTTAGAATGACACGAATCTAATACCCACGTTAAGCTAGCTCAATTTCCTATATTATGACAAAATTTGAGAAAGAAATAGATACGACAAAGTGTCCGAGTTATCCAACAAATCCAAACCTGCGTCTTGCATGCATTGTTCTTCATTATTAAGCCTTTTCTCACTAAGCATCAATGATCAGTTTAGTATGATTATTTTAACTGGCCGATCAATTTGACAAGTTTGCACTAAATCGTCCATAACTTTAGATTTAGATCTTAGAATGACAAAAATCCAAAGCCCACGTTAAACTAGCTCAATTTTCTATATTGTGACAAAATTTGAGACAAAAATAGATATGACAATGCGTCCAAGTTATCCAGTCTATCCAAAACTTCGTCATGCCATGCATTGTGCTTCATTTATAAGCCTCTACTCAATGAGCACCAATGATCAGTTAAGAATGATCATTTTAACTGGCCGATCAACTTGACATGTCTGCACTAAATCATTCGTAACTTTTGATTTAGAGCTCAGATGACACAAATTTAAAGCCCACGTTAATCAAGCTCAATTTTCTATATTCTCACAAATCTTGAGACAGAAATAGATCCGACTAAGCAACCACGTAATCCAGTCTATTTAAAACTGCGTCTTGCTACGCATTGTGCTTTATTAATAAGCCTTTACTCAATGAGCACCAATGATCCATTTAGAATGATTGTTTTAACTGGCCGATAAACTTGACATGTCTGCACTAAATCGTCCGTAACTTTGGACTTTGAAATCAGAATGACACAAATCCAAAGCCCACATTATCCAAGCTCAATTTTCTATATTGTGACAAAATTTGTGATAGAAATGATTCGACAAAGCATCCAAGTAATCCAATCTATTGAAAATTGCATCATGCCTTGCATTGTGTTTCATTTTAAAGCCGTTACTCAAGGAGCATCAATGATAAGTTTATAATGATCATTTTAACTGGCCGATCAACTTGACATTGCCGCACTAAATCACCCATAACTTTTGATCTAGAGCTTAGACTGATACAAATCCAAATCCCACGTTAACCTATCTCAATTTTCTATATTGTGACAATATTTGAGACTGAAGTAGATACGACAGAGCGTCCAAGTTATCCAATCTATCCAAAATTTTATCATGCCATGCATTGTGCTTCATTTATAAACCTCTACTTAATGAGCACCAATGATCAGTTAAGAATGATCGTCTTAACTGGCCGATCAACTTGACATGTCAATACCAAAACGTCCGTAACTTTTGATCTAGAGCTCAGATGACACAAAGTTAAAACCCACGTTAAGCTAGTTCAATTTTCTATATTTTGACAAAATTTGAGACAGAAATAGATTCGACAAAGCGTCCAAGTAATCCAATCTATCAAAAATTGCCATGTCATGCCATGCATTGTGCTTCATTTATAAACCTCTACTCAATGAGCACCAATGATCAATTAAGAATGATCGTCTTAACTGGCCGATCAACTTAACATGTCTACACTAAATCGTCCGTAACTTTTGATTTAGAGCTCAGATGACACAAAGTTAAAACCCACGTTAAGCTAGCTCAATTTTCTATATTTTGACAAAATATGAGATAGAAATGATTCGACAAAGCGTCCAAGTAATCCAATCTATTGAAAATTCAGTCATGCCTTGCATTATGTTTCATTTAAAAGCCGTTACTCAATTAGCATCAATGATACGTTTATAATGATCATTTTAACTGGCCGATCAACTTGACATTGCCGCACTAAATCACCCATAACTTTTGTTCTAGAGTTTAGACTGATACAAATCCAAAGCCCACGTTAACCTATCTTAATATTCTATATTGTGACAATATTTGACACCGAAGTAGATACGACAGAGCGTCCAAGTTATCAAATCTATCTAAAATTTTGTCATGCCATGCATTGTGCTTCATTTATAAACCTCTACTCAATGACCACCAATGATCAGTTAAGAATGATCGTTTCATTTTAAATTTGAGACTGAAGTAGATACGACAGAGCATCAATTATCAGTATAGAATGATCATTTTAACTAGGCGATCAACTTGACATGTCTGCACTATATCAACCATAACTTTTGATTTAAATAGCTTAGAATGACACGAATCCAATACCCACGTTAAGCTAGCTCAATTTTCTATATTATGACAAAATTTGAGAAAGATAATAGATACGACAAAGTGTCCGAGTTATCCAACCAATCCAAACCTGCGTCTTGCATGCATTGTTCTTCATTTAAGCCTTTTCTCAATAAGCATCAATGATCAGTTTAGTATGATTATTTTAACTGGCCGATCAATTTGACATGTTTCCACTAAATCGTCCATAACTTTAGATTTAGATCTTAGAATGACAAAAATCCGAAGCCGACGTTAAACTAGCTCAATTTTCTATATTGTGACAAAATTTGAGACAACAATAGATATGACAATGCGTCCAAGTTATCCAGTCTATCCAAAACTACGTCATGCCATGCATTGTGCTTCATTTATAAGCCTCTACTCAATGAGCACCAATGATCAGTTAAGAATGATCATTTTAACTGGCCGATCAACTTGACATGTCTGCACTAAATCGTTCGTAACTTTTGATTTAGAACTCAGATGACACAAATTTAAAGCCCACGTTAATCAAGCTCAATTTTCTATATTCTCACAAAACTTGAGACAGAAATAGATCCGACTAAGCAACCACGTAATCCAGTCTATTCAAAACTGCGTCTTGCTACGCATTGTGCTTTATTAATAAGCCTTTACTCAATGAGCACCAATGATCCATTTAGAATGATTGTTTTAACTGGCCGATAAACTTGACATGTCTGCACTAAATCGTCCGTAACTTTGGACTTTGAAATCAGAATGACACAAATCCAAAGCCCACATTATCCAAGCTCAATTTTCTATATTGTGACAAAATTTGAGATAGAAATGATTCGACAAAGCATCCAAGTAATCCAATCTATTGAAAATTGCATCATGCCTTGCATTGTGTTTCATTTAAAAGCCGTTAATCAAGGAGCATCAATGATAAGTTTATAATGATCATTTTGACTGGCCGATCAACTTGACATTGCCGCACTAAATCACCCATAACTTTTGGTCTAGAGCTTAGACTGATACAAATCCAAATCCCACGTTAACCTATCTCAATTTTCTATATTGTGACAATATTTGAGACTGAAGTAGATATGACAGAGCGTCCAAGTTATCCAATCTATCAAAAATTTTGTCATGCCATGCATTGTGCTTCATTTATAAACCTCTACTCAATGAGCACCAATGATCAGTTAAGAATGATCGTCTTAACTGGCCGATCAACTTGACATGTCAATACCAAAACGTCTGTAACTTTTGATCTAGAGCTCAGATGACACAAAGTTAAAACCCACGTTAAGCTAGTTCAATTTTCTATATTTTGACAAAATTTGAGACAGAAATAGATTCGACAAAGCTTCCAAGTAATCCAATCTATCCAAAATTGCCATGTCATGCCATGCATTGTGCTTCATTTATAAACCTCTACTCAATGAGCACCAATGATCAATTAAGAATGATCGTCTTAACTGGCCGATCAACTTAACATGTCTACACTAAATCATCCGTAACTTTTGATTTAGAGCTCAGATGACACAAAGTTAAAACCCACGTTAAGCTAGCTCAATTTTCTATATTTTGACAAAATATGAGACAGAAATAGATTCGACAAAGCGTCCAAGTAATCCAATCTATCCAAAATTGCGTCATGCCTAGAGTTGCTCTTCATTTATAAGCCTTTACTTAATGAGCATCAATGTTCAGTTTAGAGTGATTATTTTAACTGGCCGATCAACTTAACATGTCTTCACTATATCGTATGTATCTTTTGACTTATAGCTCAGAATGACACGAATCTAATGCACACGTTAAGCTTGCTCAATTCGCGAAATTGTGAGAAAATTTTAAACATAAATAGATTCGAAAAACGTCTAAGTAATCCAATATATCGAAAATTGCGTCATGCCTTGCATTGTGCTTCATTTCAAAGCCATTACTCAATGAGCATCAATGATCAGTTTAGAATGATTTTTTTAAATGTCCGATCAACTTGACATGTCGCACTAAATCGTCCATAATTTTTGATTTAGAGCTCAGACTGATACAAATCCAAAACCCACGTTAAGCTAGCTCAATTTTCTATATTTTGAAAAAATTTGAGACAGAAATAGATTCGGCAAAGCGTGCAAGTAATCCAATCTATCGAAAACTGCGTAATGCCTTGCATTGTGCTTCAGTTAAAAGTGGTTACTCAATGAGCATCAATGATCAGTTTAGAATGCTCATTTAACCTGGCCTATCAACTTGACATATCCGCACTAAATCGTCCATAACTTTTAATTTACAACTTAGAATGACATAAATCTCAAGCCCACGTTAAGCTAGCTCAATTTTCTATATTGTGACAAATTTGAGACAGAAATAGATACCACAAAGCATCCAAGTATTCCAATCTATCTAAAACTGCGTGTTGCCATGCATTGTGCTTCATGTATAAGCCTCTACTCAATGAGCACCAATGATCAGTTTAGGACGATCATTTTAACTGGCCGATGAACTTGACATGTCTTCACTATATCATCCGTAACATTTGATTTATAGCTCAGAATGATACGAATCTAATGACCACGTTAAGCTAGCTCAATTTTCTATATTGTGACAAAATTTGAGACAGAAATAGACTCGACTAAGCATCCACGTAATCCAATCTATCCAAAACTGCGTCTTGCCATGCACTATGCTTTATTAATAAGCCTTTACTCAATGAGCATCAATGATCAGTTTAAAATGATTGTTTTTACTGGCCGATCAACTTGACATATCTCCAATAAATCCTCCGTAACCTTGGATATAGAACTCAGAATAACACAAATCCAAAGCCCACATTAAGTTAGCTCAATTTTCTATATTGTGACAAAATATGAGACAGAAACGATTCAAGTAATCCAATCTATCCAAAACTGCGTTATGCTTGGATTGTGCTTCATTTATAAGCCTCTACTCAATGAGCACCAATGATCATTTTAACTGGCCGATCAATATCTGCACTAAATCGTGCGTAACTTTTGATTTATAGCTCGACACAAATTTAAAGCCCACGTTAAGCTAGCTCAATTTTCTATATTTTGACAATATTTGAGACAGAAATAGATTCGAAAAAGCATCCAAGTAATCCAATATATGAAAAGCTGCGTCATGACATGCATTGTGCTTTATTTATGAGCCTATACTCAATGAGGATCAACGATCAGTTTAGAATGATCATATTAACTGGCCGATCAACTTGAAATGTCTTCACTATATCGTCCATAACTTTTGATTTATCACAAATCTAATGCCCACTTTAACCTATCTCTATTTTCTTTATTATGACAAAATTTGAGACATAAATAGATTCGACTAAGCATACAGGTAATCCAATTTATCCAAAACTCCGTAATTTAAAAGCCGTTATTGAAAGAGCATCAATGATCAGTTTAGAATGATCATTTTAACTGGGCGATCCTTGACATGTCCGCACTAAATCGTTCATAACGTTTGATTTAGAGCTTAGAATGACACAAACCCAAAGTCCACGTTAACCTAGCTCAATTTTCTATATTGTGACAAAATTTGAGACAGAAATGGATACGACAATCCCAGTTATCCAATCTATCCACAACTGCGTCATGCCATGCATAGTGCTTTATTTATAAGCCTATACTGAATGAGCATCAATGATCAGTTTAGAATGAGAATTTTTACTGGCCGATAAACTTGACAATTATGCACTAAATCGTATGTAACTTTTTATTTAGAGCAAATAATGACACAAATCCAAAGCCCACGTAAAGCTAGCTCAATTTTCTATATTGTGACAAAATTTGAAACAGAAATAGATTTTACAAAGAGTCCAAGTAATCCAATCAACCCAAAACTGCATCATGCCATGCATTGTTCTTCATTTATAAGCCTTTACTCAATGAGTATCAATGATCAGTTTATAATGATCATTTTAACTGGCCAATCAATTTGACATGTTTGCGCTAAATCATCTGTAAGTTATATTTGGAGCTCAGAATGACACAAATCTAAAGCCCACGTTAACCTAGCTCAATTTTCTATATTGTGACCAAATTTGAGATAGAAATGGATACGACAAAGCGTCCCAGTTATCCAATCTATCCAAAACTTCGTCATGCCTTACATTTCTTGATTTATAAGCCTTTACTCAATGTGCAACAATGATCAGTTAAGAATGATCATTTAACTGTACGATCAACTTGACATGTCTGCACTAAATCATTCGTAACTTTTGATTTAGAGCACAGATGACACAAATTTAAAGCCCACGTTAAGCTAGCTCAATTTTTTATATTGTAACAAAATTTGAGACAGAAATAGATTCGGCTAAGCATCCACGTAATCCCATCTATCCAAAACTGTGTATTGCCATGCATTATGCTTTATTAATAAGCCTTTACTCAATGAGCATCAATGATCGGTTTGGAATGATTGTTTTAAATGGCCGATCAACTTGACATGTCCGCACTAAATCGTCTGTAACTTTGGATTTAGAACTCAGAATGACACAAATCCAAAGCCCACGTTAAGCTAGCTCAATTTTTTATTTTGTGACAAAATTTGCGATAGTAGTGATTCGACAAAGCGAACAAGTAATCCAATCTATCAAAAATTGCGTCATGCCTTGCATTGTGCTTCATTTAAAAGCCGTTACTCAATGAGTATCAATGATCAGTTTAGAATGATCATTTTAACTGGACGATGAACTTGACACGTCCAAACTAAATCGTCCATAACTTTTGAGTTAAAGCTTAGACCAATACAAATCCAAATCCCACGTTAAGCTAGCTAAATTTTCTATATTGCGACAAAATTTAAGACAAAAAGAGATAAAAAAAAGTGCCCAAGTTATCCAATCTATCCAAAACTTTGTCATGCCATGCATTGTGCTTCATTTATAAGCCTCTACTAAATGAGCACCAATGATCAGTTAAGAATGATCATTTTAACTGGTAAATCAACTTGACATGTCTGCAATAAATTGTACGTAACTTTTTATCTAGAGCTCATATGACACAAATCCAAAAGCCACGTTAACCTAGCTCAATTTTCTATATTGGGACAAAATTTGGTATAGATATGTTTCGACAAAGCGTCCAAGTAACCAATCTATCCAAAACTGCGTCATGCCTTGCATTGTGCTTAATTTATAAGCCGTTACTCAATGAGCAACAATGACCAGTTTACAACGGTCATTTTAACTGGCCGAGCAACTTGGAATTTCCTCACTAAATCGTCCATAACTTTTGATTTAGAGCTTAGACTTACATAAATCAAAAGCCCACGTTAACCTAGCTCAATTTTCCATATTGTGACAAAATCTAAGACTGAAATAGTACGACAAAACATCCAAGTTATCCAATCTATCCAAAATTGCGTCATGCTTGGCATTGCTCTTCATTTATAAGCCTTTACTTAATGAGCATCAATGTTCATTTTGGAATGATCATTTTAACTGGACGATCAACTTAACATGTCTTCACTATATCGTCCGTATCTTGTGATTTATATCTCAGAATGACACGAATCTAATGCAGACGTTAATCTAGCTCAATTTTCTATATTGTGTCAAAATTTTGAATAGAAATAAATTCGAAAAGCTTCTAAGTAATCCAATCTATCGAAAATTACGTCATGCCTTGCATTGTGCTTCATTTCAAAGCCATTACTCAATGAGAATCAATGATCAGTTTAGAATGATTGTTTTAAATGTCCGATCAACTTGACATGTCCGCACTAAATCGTCCATAACTTTTGATTTAGAGCTTAGACTGATACAAATCCAAAATCCACGTTAAGCTAGCTCAATTTTCTGTATTTTGACAAAATTTGAGATAGAAATAGATTCGGCAAAGCGTGCAAGTAATCCAATCTATCCAAAACTGCGTAATGCCTTGCATTGTGCTTCATTTAAAAGTGGTTACTCAATGAGCATCAATGATCAGTTTAGAATGATCATTTAACCTACCCTATCAACTTGACATATCCAAACTAAATCGTCCATAACTTTTGATTTAGAACTTAGAATGACATAAATCTAAAGCCCACGTTAAGCTAGCTCAATTTTCTATATTGTGACAAAATTTGAGACAGAAATAGATACGAAAAAGCATCCAAGTATTCCAATCTATCCAAAACTGCGTCTTGCCATGCATTTTCATTCATTTATAAGCCTCTACTCAATGAGCACCAATGATCAGTTTAGAACGATCATTTTAACTGGCCGATCAACTTGACATGTCCGCACTAAATCGTACGTAACTTTTGATTTAGAGATTAGATGACACAAATCCAAAGCCCACAAGCCGCTAGCTCAATATTCTATAATGTGACAAAATTTGAGCCGAAATAGATTCGACAAAGCGTCCAAGTAATCCAATCTATCCAAAACTGCTTCATGCCATGCATCGTGCTTCATTTATAAGCCTTTACTCAATGAGCATCAATGATCAGTTTAGAATGATCATTTTAACTGGCCCATAACCTTGACATGTCTTCACTATATCGTCCGTAACATTTGATTTATAGCTCAGAATGATACGAATCTAATGCCCACGTTAAGCTAGCTCAATTTTCTATTTTGTGACAAAATTTGAGACAGAAATAGACTCGACAAAGCATCCACGTAATCCAATCTATCCAAAACTGCGTCTTGCCATGCATTATGCTTCATAAATTAGCTTTTACTCAATGAGCATCAATGATCAGTTTAAAATGATTGTTTTTACTGGCCGATCAACTTGACATATCTCCAATAAATCATCTGTAACCTTGGATATAGAACTCAGAATAACACAAATCCAAAGCCCACGTTAAGTTAGCTCAATTTTCTATATTGTGACAAAATATGAGACAGAAACGATTCAAGTAATCCAATCTATCCAAAACTGCGTTATGCTTGCATTGTGCTTCATTTATAAGCCTCTACTCAATGAGCACCAATGATCACTTAAGAATAATCATTTTAACTGGCCGATCATTGTTTGCACTAAATCGTGCGTAACTTTTGATTTATAGCTCGACACAAATTTAAAGCCCACGTTAAGCTAACTCAATTTACTATATTTTGACAATATTTGAGACAGAAATAGATTCAAAAAAGCGTCCAAGTAATCCAATTTATGCAAAACTGCGTCATGCCATGCATTGTGCTTCATTTATAAGCCTTTACTCAATGAGGATCAATGATCAGTTTAGAATGATTATTTTAACTGGCCTATCAACTTGATATGTCTTCACTATATCGTCCATAACTTTTGATTTATCACGAATCTAATGCCCACTTTAACCTATCTCAATTTTCTAAATTATGACAAAATTTGAGACAGAAATAGATTTGACTAAGCCTACAGGTAATCCAATCTATCCAAAACTCCGTCATCTAAAAGCCGTTATTGAAAGAGCATCAATGATCAGTTTAGAATGATCTTTTTAACTTGGCGATCCTTGACATGTCCGCACTAAATCGTTCATAACGTTTGATTTAGAGCTTAGAATGACACAAACCCAAAGTCCACGTTAACCTAGCTCAATTTTCTAAATTGTGACAAAATTTGAGACAGAAATTGATACGACAATCCCAGTTATCCAATCTATCCACAACTGCGTCATGCCATGCATAGTGCTTTATTTATATGCCTTTACTGAATGAGCATCAACGATCAGTTTAGAATGAGAATTTGAACTGGCCGATAAACTTGACAATTATGCACTAAATCGTATGTATCTTTTTATTTAGAGCTCAGAATGACACAAATCCAAAGCCCACGTTAAGCTAGCTCAATTTTCTATATTGTGACAAAATTTCAGAGAGAAATAGAATTTACAAAGATTCCAAGTAATCCAATCAATCCAAAACTGCGTCATGCCATGCATTGTTGTTCATTTATAAGCATTTACTCAATAAGTATCAATGATCAATTTATAATGATCATTTTAACTGGCAAATCAACTTGACATGTTTGCACTAAATCATCTCTAACTTTATATTTGGAGCTCAGAATGACACAAATCCAAAGCCCATGTTAACCTAGCTCAATTTTCTATATTGTGACAAAATTTGAGACAAAAATGGATACGACAAAGCGTCCAAGTTATCCAATCTATCCAAAACTTCGTCATGCCATACATTTCTTGATTTATAAGCCTTTACTCAATGAGCAACAATGATCAGTTAAGAATGATCATTTTAACTGTACGATCAACTTGACATGCCTGCACTAAATCATTCGTAACTTTTGATTTAGAGCAGATATGACACAAATTTAAAGCCCATGTTAAGCTAGCTAAATTTTTTATATTGTAACAAAATTTGAGACAGAAATAGATTCGACTAAGCATCCACGCAATCCCATCTATCCAAAACTGCGTCTTGCCATGCATTATGCTTTATTAATAAGCCTTTACTCAATGAGCATCAATGATCGGTTTAGAATGATTGTTTTAACTAGCCGATCAACTTGACATGTCCGCACTACATCGTCTGTAACTTTAGATTTAGAACTCAGAATGACAAAAATCCAAAGCCCACGCTAAGCTAGCTCAATTTTTTATTTTATGACAAAATTTGTGATAGCAATGATTCGACAAAGCGAACAAGTACTCCAATCTATCAAAAATTGCGTCATGCCTTGCATTGTGGTTCATTTAAAAGCCGTTACTCAATGAGCATCAATGATCAGTTTAGAATGATCATTTTAACTGGACGATGAACTTGACACGTCCACACTAAATCGTCCATAACTTTTGATTTAGAGCTTAGACAGATACAAATCCAAATCCCACGTTAAGCTAGCTCAAATTTCTATATTGCCACAAAATTTGAGACAAAAAGAGATAAAAAAGTGTCCAAGTTATCCAACCTATCCAAAACTTTGTCATGCCATGCATTGTGCTTCATTTATAAGCCTCTACTAAATGAGCACCAATGATCAGTTAAGAATGATCATTTTAACTGGTCGATCAACTTGACATGTCTGCAATAAATCGTACGTAACTTTTTATCTAGAGCTCATATGACACAAATCCAAAAACCAGTTAACCTAGCTCGATTTTCTATATTGGGACAAAATTTGATATAGAAATGATTCGACAAAGCGTCCAAGTAATCCAATCTATCCAAAACTGCGTCATGCCTTGCATTGTTCTTAATTTATAAGCCGTTACTCAATGAGCAACAATGATCAGTTTACAACGGTCATTTTAACTTGCCGAGCAACTTTGAATTTCCTCACTAAATCGTCCATAACTTTTAATTTAGAGCTTAGACTTACATAAATCAAAAGCCCACGTTAACCTAGCTCAATTTTCTATATTGTGACAAAATCTAAGACTGAAATAGTACGACAAAACGTCCAAGTTATCCAATCTATCCAAAATTGCGTCACGCCTAGCATTGCTCTTCATTTATAAGCCGTTACTCAATGAGCAACAATGATCAGTTTACAACGGTCATTTTAACTTGCCGAGCAACTTTGAATTTCCTCACTAAATCGTCCATAACTTTTAATTTAGAGCTTAGACTTACATAAATCAAAAGCCCACGTTAACCTAGCTCAATTTTCTATATTGTGACAAAATCTAAGACTGAAATAGTACGACAAAACGTCCAAGTTATCCAATCTATCCAAAATTGCGTCACGCCTAGCATTGCTCTTCATTTATAAGCCTTTACATAATGAGCATCAATGTTCATATTAGAATGATCATTTTAACTGGCCTATCAACTTAACATGTCTTCACTATATCGTCCGAATCTTTTGATTTATAGCTCAGAATGACACGAATCTAATGCACACGTTAAGCTAGCTCAATTTTCTATATTCTGACAACATTTTAAACAGAAATAGATTCGAAAAGCGTCTAAGTAATCCAATCTATCAAAATTTGTGCCATGCCTTGCATTGTGCTTCATTTCAAAGCCATTACTCAATGAGCATCAATGATCAGTATAGAATGATTGTTTTAAATGTCCGATCAACTTGATATGTCCGCACTAAATCGTCCATAACTTTTGATTTAGAGCTTAGACTGATACAAATCCAAAACCCACATTAAGCTAGCTCAATTTTCTATATTTTGACAAAATTTGAGACAGATATAGATTCGGCAAAGCATGCAAGTAATCCAATCTATCCAAAACTGCGTAATGCCATGCATTGTGCTTCATTTAAAAGTGGTTACTCAATGAGCATCAATGATCAGTTTAGAATGATCATTTAACCTGGCCTATCAACTTGACATATCCGCAATAAATCGTCCATAACTTTTGATTTAGAACTTAGAATGACATAAATCTAAAGCCCACGTTAAGCTAGTTCAATTTTCTATATTGTGACAAAATTTGAGACCAAAATAGATTCGACAAAGCGTCCAAGTAATCCAATCTATCCAAAACTGCTTCATGCCATGCATCGTGCTTCATTTATAAGCCTTTACTCAATGAGCATCAATGATCAGTTTAGAATGATCATTTTTACTGGCCCATAACCTTGACATGTCTTCACTATATCGTCCGTAACATTTGATTTATAGCTCAGAATGACATGAATCTAATGCCCACGTTAAGCTAGCTCAATTTTCTATATTGTGACAAAATTTGAGACAGAAATAGACTCGACTAAGCATCCACGTAATCCAATCTATCCAAAACTGCGTCTTGCCATGCATTATGCTTTATTAATAAGCCTTTACTGAATGAGATAGCTAAAAATGAGCACCAATGATCAGTTTAGAATAATCATTTTTACTGGCCCATAACCTTGACATGTCTTCACTATATCGTTCGTAACATTTGATTTATAGCTCAGAATGACACAAATCCAAAGCCCACGTTAAGTTAGCTCAATTTTCTATATTGTGACAAAATTTGAGACAGAAATGATTCGATAAAGCGTCCCAGTAATCTAATCTATCCAAAAATGTGTCATGCCTTACATTGTGGTTAATTTAGAAGCCGTTATTCAATGAGCACCAATGATCAGTTTAGATTGATCATTTTAACAGCCCAATCAACCTGACATGTACACACTAAATCGTGCATAACTTTTGATTTAATGCTTAGAATGACACAAATCCAAAGTCCACGTTAAGCTGGCTCAATTTTCTATATTGTGACAAAATTTGAGACAGAAATAGATGCGACAAGGCGTCCAAGTTATCCAATCTATCCAAAACTATGTCTTGCCATGTATTGTGCTTTATTAATAAGCCTTTACTCAATGAGCATCAATGATCAGTTTAGAATGATTGTTTTAACAGGTCGATCAACTTGATATTTCCGCATTAAATCGTCCATAACTTTTGATTTAGTGCTTAGAATGACACAAATCCAAATTCCACGTTAAGTTAGCTCAATTTTCTATATCGTGACAAAATATCAGACAGAATAGATACGATAAAGTGTACAAGTTATCCAATCTATCCAGAATTTCATCATGCCATGCCTTGTGCTTCATTTATAAGCTTGTACTCAATGAGCACGAATGATCAATTAAGAATGATTATTTTAACTGGCCGATCAACTTGACATGTCCGCACTACATCTTTCGTAACTTTTGATACAGATTTCAGATGACACAAATCCGAAGCTCGCGTTAATCTAGAGCAATTTTCTATATTGTTACAAAATTTGAAACAAAAATAGATTCGACAAAGCGTCCAAGTAATCCAATCTATCAAAACTGCATCATGTCATGCATTGTGTTTCATTTATAAGCCTTTACTCAATGAGTATCAGTGATCAGTTTATAATGATCATTTTAACTGACCGATAAACTTGACATGTCTTCACTATATTGTCCGTAACTTTTGATTTATAGCTTAAAATGACACGAATCCAATGCCCATGTTAAGCTAGCTCAATTTTCTATATTGTGACAAAATTTGAAACATAAATAGATTCGACAAAACGTCCAAGTAATCCAATCTATCAAAAATTGTGTCTTGCCATGCATTGTACTTTATTAATAAGCCTTTACTCAATGAGCATAAATGATCAGTTTAGAATGATTATTTTAACTGGCCAATCAACTTGACATTTATGCACTAAATCGTCCGTAACTTTCAATTTAGAACTCAGAATGACACAAATCCAAAGCCCACGTTAAACTCGCTCAATTTCTATATTGTGACCAAATTTGAGATAGAAATGATTCGACAAAGCGTCCAAGTAATCTAATCTATCAGAAACAGCGTCATGTCTTGCATTGTGCTTCATTAATAAGACGTTACTCAATGAGCATCAATGATCAGTTTAGAATGATCATTTTAACTGTCCAATCAACTTGATATATCCGCACTAAATCGTCCATAACTTCAGATTAAGAGCTTAGAATGACACAACTCCAAATCCCACGCTAAGCAAGCTCAATTTTCTATATTGTGATAAAATTTGAGACAGAAATAGATACGACAAAGCGTCCAAGTTATCCAATCTATCCATAACTTCATCATGCCATGCATTGTGCTTCATTTATAAGCCTTTACTCAATGAGCATCAATGATCTGTTTACAATGATCATTTTCACTGACCGATAAACTTGACATGCCTTCACTATATTGTCCGTCACTTTTGATTTATAACTCAGAATGACACGAACACAATGCCGACGTTAAGCTAGCTCAATTTTCCGTACTGTGACAAAATTTGATACGTAAATGGATTCGAAAAAACGTCGAAGTAATCCAATCTATCCAAAGCTGCATCTTGCCATGCATTGTACTGTATTAATAAGCCTTTTTTCAATGATCATATATGATCAGTTTAGAATGATTCTTTTAACTGGCCGATCAACTTGACATGTCTACACTAAATCGTTGATAACTTTGGATTTAGAACTCAGAATGGCACAAATCCAAAGCACACGTTAAACTAGCTCAATTTTCTATATCTTGCCAAACTTTGATACCGAAATGATTCTACATAGCGTCCAAGTAACCCAATCTATCCAAAACATCGTCATGCCTTGCATTGTGCTTAACTTATAAGCCATTACTCAATGAGCATCAATGATCAGTTTAGAATGATCATATTAACTGGCTGATCAACTTGATATGTCCGCACTAAATCATCCACAATTTCAAATTAAGAGATTAGAATGTCCCAAATCCAAATCCCACTTTAAGCTAGCTCAATTTTCTATATTCTGACAAAATTTGAGACAGAAATAGATACGACAAAGCGTCCAAGTTATCCAATCTATCCAAAACTTTGTCATGCCATGCATTGTGCTTCATTTATAAGCCTTTACTCAATGAGCATCAATGATCAGTTTCCAATGATCATATTAACTGACCGATAAAGTTGGCATGTCTTCACTATATCATCTGTAACTTTTGATTTATAGCTTAGAATGTCACGAATCTAATAATGCCCACGTTAAGATAGCTCCATTTTCTATATTGTGACAAAATTTGAGACATAAAAAGATTCGAAAAAACATCCAAGTAATCCTATCTATCCAAAACTGTCTCTTGCCTTGCATTGTACTTTATTAATAAGCCTTTACTCAATGAGCATAAATGATCAGTTTAGAATGATTATTTTAACTAACCGATCAACTTGACATGTCTGCACTAAATCGTCGGTAACTTTGGATTTAGAACTCAGAATGACACAAATCCAAAGCCCACGTTTATCTAGCCCAATTTTCTACACTATGACAAAATTTGAGACATAAATGATTCGACATAGCGTCCAAGTAACCCAATCTATCCAAAACTTCGTTATTCCATGCATTGTGCTTCATTAATAAGCTTGTACTCAATGAACACCAATGATCAGTTAAGAATGATTATTTCAACTGGCCGATCAACTTGACATGTCCACACTACATTCTCCGTAACTTTTGATTTAGAGCTCAGATGACACAAATCCTAAGCCCACGTTAAGTTACCTCAATTTTCTGTATTGTGACAAAATTTAAGACAAAAATATATTCGACAAAGCATCCAAGTAATCCAATCTATAAAAAATGGCGTCATGCCTTGCATTGTGCTTCATTAATAAGCCATTACTCAATGAGCATCAATGATCCGTTTGGAACGATCATTTTAACGGGCTGATTAACTTGACATGTCAGCACTACATTGTTTGTAACTTTTGATTTAGAGCTCAGATGACACAAATCCAAATCCCACGTTAATCTAGCGCAATTTTCTATATTGTTACAAAATTTGAGACAAAAATATATTCGACAAAGCGTACAAGTAATCCAATCTATCCAAAACTGCATCATGCCATGCATTGTGCTTCATTTATAAGCCTTTACTCAATAAGCATCAATGATCAGTTTACAATTATCATTTTAACTGACCGATAAACTTGACATGTCTTCACTATATTGTCCGTAACTTTTGATTTATATCTCAAAATGACACGAATCCAATTCCCATGTTAAGCTAGCTCAATTTTCTATATTGTGACAAAATCTGAGACATAAATAGATTCGATAAAATGTCCAAGTAATCCAATATATCCAAAACTGCGTCGTACCATGCATTGTACTTTATTAATAAGCCTTTACTCAATGAGCATAAATGATCAGTTTAGAATTACTATTTTAACTGGCTGATCAACTTGACATGTCAGCAGTAAATCGTCCGTAACTCTCAATTTAGAACTCAGAATGACACAAATTTAAAGCCCACGTTAAGCTCGCTCAATTTTCTATATTGTGACAAAATTTGAGACAGAAATTATTCGACAAAGCGTCCAAGTAATCTAATCTATCCAAAACAGCGTCATGTCTTGCATTGTGCATCATTAATAAGCCGTTACTCAATGAGCATCAATGATCAGTTTAGCATGATCATTTTAATTGCCCGATCAACTTGACATGTCCGCACTAAATCGTCCATAACTTTTGATTAAGATCTTAGAATGACACAAATCCAAATCCCACACTAAGCTAGCTCAATTTTTTATATTGTGACAAAATTTTAGACAGAAAATAGATAATATAAAGCGTGCAAGTTATCCAATCTATCCAAAACTTCGTCATGCCATGCATTGTGCTTCATTTATAACCCTTTACTCAATGAGCATCAATGATCAGTTTACAATGATCATTTTAACTGACCGATAAACTTGACTTGCCTTCACTATATCGTCCATCACTTCTGATTTATAGCTCAGAATGACACGAATACAATGCCCACGTTAAGCTAGCTCAATTTCTATACTGTGACAAAGTTTGATACATAAATGGATTCGAAAAAACTTCGAAGTAATCCAATCTATCCAAAGCTGCGTCTTGCCATGCATTTTACTGTATTAATAAGCCTTTATTCAATGATCATAAATGATCAGTTTAGAATGATTCTTTTAACTGGCCGATCAAGTTGACATGTCTGCACTAAATCGTTGATAACTTTGGATTTAGGACTCAGAATGACACAAATCCAAAGCCCACGTTAATCTAGCTCAATTTTCAATATCTTGCCAAAATTTGAGACTGAAATGATTGGACATAGCGTCCAAGTAATCCAATCTATCCAGAACAGCGTCATGCCTTGCATTGTGCTTCACTTATAAACCGTTACTCAATGAGTATCAATGATCGGTTTAAAATGATCATCTTCACTGGCCGATCAACATGACATATCCCAACTAAATCGTCCATAATTTTTGATAAGAGCTTAGAATGTCACAAATCCAAATTTCACGCTAAGCTAGCTCATTTTTCTATATAGTGAAAAAATTTGAGACAAAAATAGATACGACAAAGCGTCCAAGTTATCCAATCTATCCAAAACTTCGTCATGCCATGCATTGTGCTTCACTTATAAACCTTTACTCAGTAAGCATCAATGATCAGTTTACAATGGTCATTTTAACTGAACTATAAACTTGACATGTCTTCACTATATCGTCCAACACTTTTGATTTATAGCTCAGAATGACACGAATCCAATGCCCACGTTAAGCTAGATCAATTTTCTATATTGGGACAAAATTTGAGACATAAAAAGATTCGAACAACGTCCAAGTAATCCAATCTAACCAAAACTGCGTCTTGCCATTCATTGTACTTTATTAATAAGCCTTTACTCAATGAGCATAAATGATCAGTTTAGAATGATTCTTTTAACTGGCCGATCAACTTGACATGTCAGCACTAAATCGTCCGTAACTCTCAATTTAGAACTCATAATGACACGAATCCAAAGCCCACGTTAAGCTCGCTCAATTTTCTATATTGTGACAAAATTTGAGACAGAAATGATTTGAAAAAGCGTCCAAGTAATCCAATCTATCCAAAACAGTGTCATGTCTTGCATTGTGCATCCTTAATAAGCCGTTACTCAATGAGCATCAATGATCAGATTAGAATGATCATTTAAGTGTCTGATCAACTTGACATTTTTTCACTAAATCGTCCATAACTTTTGATTAAAAGCTTAGAATGACACAAATCCAAATCCCACATTAATCTAGCTCAATTTTCTATTTTGTGACAAATTTTGAGACAGATATAGATACAAAAAAGTATCCAAGTTATCCAATCTATCCAAAACTTCGTCATTCCATGCATTGTGCTTCATTTACAAGCCTCTACACAATGAGCACCAATGATTAGTTAAGAATGATTATTTAAACTGGCCGATAAACTTGACATGTCCCCACTACATCGTCCGTAACTTTTGATTTAGGACTTAGATGACACAAATCCAAAGCCCACGTTAAGCTACCTCAATTTTCTATATTGTGACAAAATTTGAGACAAAAATATATTCGACAAAGCATCCAAGTAATCCAATTTATCAAAAACTGTGTCATGCCGGGCATTGTGCTTCATTTATAAGCATTTACTCAATGAGCATCAATGATCAGTTTACAATGATCATTTTAACTGACCGATAAATTTGACATGTCTTCACTATATATTCCGTAACTTTTGATTTATATCTTTGAATTACACTAATCCAAAGCCCACGTTAAGCTAGCTCAATTTTCTATATTGTGAAAAAATTTGAGACATAAATGATTCGACAAAGCATCCAAGTAATCCAATCTATCCAAAACAGTGTCATGTCTTGCATTGTGCATCCTTAATAAGCCGTTACTCAATGAGCATCAATGATCAGATTAGAATGATCATTTAAGTGTTCGATCAACTTGACATTTTTTCACTAAATCGTCCATAACTTTTGATTAAAAGCTTAGAATGACACAAATCCAAATCCCACATTAATCTAGCTCAATTTTCTATTTTGTGACAAATTTTGAGACAGATATAGATACAAAAAAGTATCCAAGTTATCCAATCTATCCAAAACTTCGTCATTCCATGCATTGTGCTTCATTTATAAGCCTCTACACAATGAGCACCAATGATTAGTTAAGAATGATTATTTAAAATGGCCGATAAACTTGACATGTCCCCACTACATCGTCCGTAACTTTTGATTTAGGACTTAGATGACACAAATCCAAAGCCCACGTTAAGCTACCTCAATTTTCTATATTGTGACAAAATTTGAGACAAAAATATATTCGACAAAGCATCCAAGTAATCCAATTTATCAAAAACTGCGTCATGCCGTGCATTGTGCTTCATTTATAAGCCTTTACTCAATGAGCATCAATGATCAGTTTACAATGATCATTTTAACTGACCGATAAATTTGACATGTCTTCACTATATATTCCGTAACTTTTGATTTATATCTTAGAATTACACTAATCCAAAGCCCACGTTAAGCTAGCTCAATTTTCTATATTGTGACAAAATTTGAGACAAATGATTCGACAAAGCGTCCAAGTAATACAATCTATCCAAAACAGTGTCATGTCTTGCATTGTGCTTCATTTATAAGCCGTTACTCAATGAGCATCGATGATCAGTTTAGAATGATCATTTTAACTGGCCGATCAACTTGACATGTCCACACTAAATCTTCCAAATTTTTTGATTAAGAGCATAGAATGTCACAAATCCAAATCCCACTTTAAGCTAGCTCAATTTTCTATATTGTGACAAAATTTGAGAAAGAAATAGATACGACAAAGCATCAAAGTTATACAATCTATCCAAAACTGCGTCATGCCATGCATTGTGATTCTCATTTATAAGCCGTTACTCAATGAGCAACAATGATGAGTTTACAATGATCATTTTAACTGACCGAATAACTTGACAAGTCTTCACTATATTGTACTTAACTTTTGATTTATAGCTCAGAATGACACGAATCTAATTCCCATGTTAAGCTAGATCAATTTTATATATTGTGACAAAATTTGAGACCGAAATAGATTCGAAAAAGCGTCCAAGTATTACAATGTATCCAAAATTGCGTCTTGCCATGCATTGGGTTTCATTAATAAGCCTTTACTCAATGAGCATCAATGATCAGTTTAGAATGATCATTTTAACTGCCTGTTCAACTTGACATGTCTTCACTAAATCTTCCGTAACTTTTGATTTATAACTCAGAATGATACGAATCCAATCCCCACGTTAAGCTAGCTAAATTTTCTATATTGTGACAAAACTTGAGACAGAAATAGATTCCACTAAGCGTCGAAGTTATACAAACTATCCAAAACTGTGTCATGCCATGCATAGTGCTTCATTTATAAGCCTTTACTCGATGAGTATCCATGATCAGTTTAAAATGATCACTTTAACTGCATGATCAACTTGACATGTATGCACTAAATCTTTCGTTACTTTTGATTTATAATTCAAAATGACACAAATCCAATGCCCACATTAAGCTAGCTCAATTTTCTATATTGTGACAAAATTTAAGACAGAAATGATTCAACAAAGCGTCCAAGTAATACAATCTATCCAAAAACTGCATCATACTTTGCATTGTGCTTCATTATAAACCGTTACTCAATGAGCCTCAATGATCAGTTTAGAATGATCATTTTAACTGGCCGATCAAGTTCACATGTCTTCACTATATTGTACGTAACTTTTGATTTATATCTCATAATGACACGAATCCAATGCCCACATTATGGTAGCTTAATTTTCTATAATGTGACAAAATTTGAGATAGAAATAGTTTCGACAAAGCGTCCAAGTAATCCAAACTATCCAAAATGTGTCTTGCCATGCATAGTGCTTCATTAATAAGCCTTTAATCAATGAGCATCAATGATCAGTATATAATAATCATTTTAACTCGCCAATCAACTTGACATGTTTGCACTAAATCATTCATTTCTTTTGATTTAGAGCTCAGAATGACAAAAATCCAAAACCCACATTAAGCTATTTCATATTTCTATATTGTGACAAAATTTGAGACTGAAATAGATTCGAAAAAGCATCCAGGTAATCCAATCTATCCAATACTTCTTCATGCCATGCATTGTGCTTCATTTATAAACTTTTACTCAATGAGCATCAATGATCAGTTTAGAATGATCATTTTAATTGACCGATCAACTTGACATTTCCGCACTAAAATGTCAGTAACTTTTGATTTAGAACTCAGAATGACATAAATCCAAAGCCCACGTTAAGCTAGCTCAGTTTTCTATATTGTGACAAAATTTGAGACAAAAATGGATTCGAAAAAGCATCCAAGCAATCCAATATATTCAAAACTTTATCATACCATGCATTGTGCTTGATTTATAATCCTTTAACCAATGAGCACCAATGATCAGTTAAGAATGATCATTTTAACTGGCCGATTAACTTGACATATCTGCACTATATCGTTCGTAACTTTGGAATTATAGCTCAGAATGACCCGAATCCAATGCCTACGTAAGGCTAGTTCAATTTTCTATATTGTGAACAAATTTGACACCGAAATAGATTCGAAAAAGCGTCCAAGTAATCAAATCTATCCAAAACTGTGTCATGCATTGCATTGTGCTTCATTTATAAGCCCTTACTCAATGAGCATCAAGGATTAGTTTAGATTGATCATTTTAAATGGCCGATCAGTTTGACATGTCTGCACTAAATCGCCCGTAACTTTAGATTTAGAGCTAAGAATGACACAAATCCAAAGCCCACACTGAACTAGCTCAATTTTCTATGTTGTGACAAAATTTGAGACATAAATAGATACGACAAAGCGTTTAAGTAACCCAATCTATCCAAAACTGCATCATGCCATGCATTGTGCTTCCTTTATAAGCCTTTACTCCATGAGCATCAATAATCGGTTTAGAATGATCATTTTAACTGCCCGATAAACTTGACATGTCTGCACTAAATCGTCCATTACCTTTGATTTATTATTCAAAATGACACGAATCCAATGCCCACAATAAGCTAGCTGAATTTTCTACATTGTGACAAAATTTGAGGCAGAATAGGATTCGACAAAGCGTCCAAGTAATCCAATCTATCCAAAACCGCGTCTTGCCATGCATTGGACTTAATTAATAAGCTTTCACTCAATGAGCATCAATGATCAGTTTAGAAAGATCATTTTAACTGCCTGATCAACTTGAGATGTCTGCACTAACTCATCCTTAAGTTTTGATTTATAACTCAGAATGACACGAATCCAATGACCATGTTAAGCTAGCTCAATTTTTTATATTAGGACAAAATTCGAGACAAAAATAGATTCGACAAAGCGTCCAAGTAATCCATTCTATCCAAAATTGCGTCATGCCATGCATTGTGATTCATTTATAAGCCTTTACTCAATGAGCATCAATGATCATTTTAACTGGCTGATCAACTTGACATGTATGTACTAAATCGTCCATAACTTTGGATTTAACGCTCAGAATGACACAAATCCATAGCCCACGTTAAGCTAGCTCAATTTTCTACATTGTGACCAAATTTGAGACAAAAATAGATTCGGCAATGGGTACAAGTAATCCAATCTATCCAAAACTGCGTCATGCAATGCATTATACTTCATTTGTAAGCCTTTACTCAATGAGCATCAATGATCAGTTTCGAATGATTATTTTAACTGGCCGATCAACTTGACATGTCTTCACTATATCTTCCGTAACTTTGGATTTATAGCTCAGAATGACACAAATCCAAAGCCCACGTTAAGCTAGCTCAATTTTCTGTATTGTGACAAAATTTGAGACACAAATAGATTCGACAAAATGCCCAAGTAATCCAATCAATTAAAAAACTTTGTCATGCTTTGCATTGTGATTCATTTATAATCCGTTACTTAATGAGCATCATTAATGATCAGTTTAGAATTATCTTTTTTACTGGCCGATCAACTTGACATGTCCTCCATAAATCGTCCATAACTTTTGATTTAGAGGTCAGAATGACACAAATCTAAAGCCCACGTTAAGCTAGCTCAATTTTCTATACTGTGATAAAATTTAAAACACAATTAGATTCGACAAAACATCCAAGTAATCTAATCTTTCTAAAATTGCTTCATGCCATGCATTGTGCTTCATTTATAAGCCTTTACTCAATGAGCATCAATGATCAGTTTAGAATGATCATTTTAACTAGGCAATCAACTTGACATGTCTTCTCTATATCGTCCATAACTTTTGATTTATTGCGCAGAATTACACGAATCGCATGCCCACGTTAAGCTAGCCCAATTTTCTATATTGTAACAAAATTTGAGACAAAAATATATTTGAAAATGCATCCAAATAATCAAATATTTCCAAAACTACGTCTTGCCATGCATTGTGTTTCATTAATAAGCCTTTACTCAATGAGCATCAATGATCAGTTTAGAATGATCAGTTTAACTAGCCGATCAACTTCACATGTATACACAAAATCGTCTGTAACTTAGGATTTATAGCTCAAAATGAGACAAATCCAAAGCCAATGTTAAGCTAGCTCAATTTTCTTTATTGTGACAAAATTTGAGATAGAAATAAATTCGACAAAGTGTCCCAGTAATCCAATCTGTCCGGAACTGCATCATGTCATGAATTGTGCTTCATTTCTAAAACTTTAATCAAGGAGCATCAATGATCTGTTTATAATGATCATTTTAACTGGCCGATCAACTTGACAGGTCCTCACTATCGTCCGTAACTTTTGATTTACAGCTCATAATGACAAGAATCCAATGCCCACGTTAGGCTAGCTCAGTTTTCTATATTGTGACAAAATATGAGACAGAAATAGATTCAACAACGCGTCCAAGTAATCCAATCTATCCAAAACTGCGTCATGCCTTACATCGTAATTCATTTATAAGCCATTACTCAATGAGCATCAATGATTATTTTAGGACAATCATTTTAACTGGCCGATCAACTTGACACATCCGCACTAAATTTTCCGTAACTTTTGATTTAGAGATTAGAACGACACAAATCAAAAGCCCACATTAAGCTAACTCAATTTTCTATATTGTGAAAAACTTTGTGGTAGAAATAGATTCGATAAAGCATCCAAGTAATCCAATCTATCCAAAACTGTTTCATAGCATGCATTTTGATTCATTTATAAGCCTTTACTCAATGAGTATCATTTATCAGTTTAGAATGAACATTTTAACTAGTCGATCAACTTGACATGTCTGCATTATATCGTTCATAACTTTTGATTTATAGCTCAGAATGACACGAATCGAATGCCCACGTTAAGCAAGCTCAATTTTCTATATTGTGACAAAAATTTAAACAGAAATAGATCCGAAAAGTGTCTAAGTAATCCAATCTATCGAAAATTGCATCATGCCTTGCATTGTGCTTCATTTCAAAGCCATTACTCAATGAGCATCAATGATCAGTTTAGAATGATTGTTTTAAATGTCCGATCAACTTGACATGTCCGCACTAAATCGTCCATAACTTTTGATTTAAAGCTTAGACTGATACAAATCAAAAACCCACGTTAAGCTAACTCAATTTTCTATATTTTGCCAAAATTTGAGACAGAAATAGATTCGGCAAAGCGTGCAAGTAATCCAATCTATCCAAATCTGCGTAATGCCTTGCATTGTGCTTCATTTAAAAGTGGTTACTCAATGAGCATCAATGATCAGTTTAAATTGATCATTTTAACTGCACGATCAACTTGACATGTATGCACTAAATCTTTCGTTACTTTTGATTTATAATTCAAAATGACACAAATCCAATGCCCACGTTAAGCTAGCTCAATTTTCTATATTGTGACAAAATTTAAGACAGAAATGATTCAACAAAGTGTTCAAGTAATACAATCTATCCAATACTACATCATACTTTGCATTGTTCTTCATTTATAAACCTTTACTCAATGAGCATCAATGATCAGTTTAGAATGATCATTTTAACTGGCCGATCAAGTTCACATGTCTTCACTATATTGTACGTAACTTTTGATTTTTATCTCATAATGACACAAATCCAATGCCCACGTTATGGTAGCTTAAGTTTCTATAATGTGACAAAATTTGAGATAGAAATAGTTTCGACAAAGCATCCAAGTAATCCAAACTATCCAAAATGTGTCTTGCCATGCATAGTGCTTCATTTATAAGCCTTTACTCGATGAGTATCAATGATCAGTTTAAAATGATCATTTTAACTGCACGATCAACTTGACATGTATGCACTAAATCTTTCGTTACTTTTGATTTAGAATTCAAAATGACACAAATCCAATGCCCACATTAAGCTAGCTCAATTTTCTATATTGTGACAAAATTTAAGACAGAAATGATTAAACAAAGCATCCAAGTAATACAATCTATCCAAAAACTGCATCATACTTTGCATTGTGCTTCATTTATAAACTTTTACTCAATGAGCATCAATGATCAGTTTAGAATGATCATTTTAATTGGCCGATCAACATGACATTTCCGCACTAAAACGTCAGTAACTTTTGATTTAGAACTCAGAATGACACAAATCAAAAGCCCACGTTAAGCTAGCTCAGTTTTCTATATTGTGACAAAATTTGAGACAGAGATAAATTCCACAAAACGTCGAAGTAATCAAATCTATCCAAAACTGCACCTTGCCATGCATTGTGCTTCATTAATAAGCCTTTAACCAATGAGCTTCAATGATCAGTTTAGAATGATCATTTTAACTTGCCGATCAACTTGACATGTCTGCACTAATTCATCCGTAACTTTGGATTTAGAGCTCAGAATGACACAAATCCATAGCCGACTCCAAGCTATCTCAATTTTCTATATTGTGACAATATTTAAGACAGAAATAGATTGGGACAACATCCAAGTAATAAAATCTTTCCAAAACTACTTCATGCCATGCATTGTGCTTCATTGATAAGCCTTTACTCAATGAGCATCAATGATCAGTTTAGAATGATCGTTTAAATTGGCTGATAACCTTGACATGTCAGCACTATATTATTCTTAACTTTTGATATATAGCTCAGAACGAGACGAATCCAATGCCCATGTTAAGCTCTCTCAATTTTCTATAATGTGACAAAATTTGAGAAAGAAATAGATTTGACAAAGCATCCAAGTAATTAAATCTATCCAAAACTGCGTCTTGCCATGTGTTGTGCTTCATTAATAAGCCTTTACTCAATGAGCATCAATGATCAGTTTAGAATGATCATTTTAAATGGCTGATCAACTTGACATATCTGAACTAAATCGTCATTAACATTGGATTTAGAGCTCAGAATGACACAAATCGATAGCCCATGCTAAGCTAGCTCAATTTTCTATATTGTGACAAAATTTAAGATATAAATAGATTCAAAGAACATCCAAGTAATAAAATCTTTCCAAAACTACTTCATGCCATGCATTGTGCTTGATTGATAAGCCTTAACTCAATGAGCATCATTGATCAGTTTAGAAAGATCATTTTAATTGAATGATCAACTTGACATGTCGGCACTATATCGTCCGTAAGTTTTGATATATAGCTTAGAATGAATGAATCCAATGCCCACGTTAGTCTAGCTCAATTTTCTATATTGGGACAAAATTTGAGATAGAAATAGATTGTGTCCAAGTAATCCAATAAAACTGTGTCATGCATTGCATTGTGCTTCATTTATAAGCCCTTACTCAATGAGCATCAAGGATTAGTTTAGATTGATCATTTTAAATGGCCGATCAGTTTGACATGTCTGCACTAAATCGCCCGTAACTTTAGATTTAGAGCTAAGAATGACACAAATCCATAGCCCATGCTAAGCCAGCTCAATTTTCTATCTTGTGACAAAATTTAAGACAGAAATAGATTCGAACAACATCCAAGTAATCCAATCTTTCCAAAACTATTTCATGCCATGCATTGTGCTTCATTGATAAGCCTATACTCAATGAGCATCAATGATCAGTATAGAATGATGATTTTAATTGGCTGATCAACTTGACATGTCGGCACAATATCGTCCGTAACTTTTTATATATACCTCAGAATGAACGAATCCAATGCCCACGTTAAGCTAGGTCAATTTTATATATTGTGACAAAATTTGAAATAGAAATAGATTCGACAAAGCGTCCAAGTAATCCAATCTATCCAAAACTGTGTCATTCCTTGCATTGTGCTTCATTTATAAGCCATTACTTAATGAGCATCAATGATCAGTTTAGAATGATCACTTTAACTGGCCAATCAAGTTGACATGTCCGCACTAATTTGCTCGTAACTTTTGATTTAGAGCTCCGAACGACGCATATCGAACGGCCACGTTAAGCTAGCTCAATTTTCTATATTTTGAAAAATTTGAGATAGAAATAGATTCGACAAAGCATCTAAGTAATCCAATCTATCCAGAACAGCTTCATAGCATGCATTGTGCTTCATTTATAAGCATTTACTCAATGAGTATCATTGATCAGTTTAGATTGATCATTTTAACTTGTCGATCAACATGACATGTCTACACTAAACCGTCCGTAACTTTGGATTTATATCTCAGAATGACACGAATCTAATGCCTACGTTAAACTACCTCAATTTTCTATATTATGACAAAATTTCTGATAGAAATAGATTCGAAGAAACGTCCAAGTAATCAAATACTGTGTCTAAGCATTTACCCACTAAGAATCAATGATCAGTTTAAAATGATCATTTTAACTGGCTGATCAACTTGACATGTCTGCACAATATCGTCCGTAACTTTTGAGTTATAGCTCAGAATGACACAAATCCAAATCCCACGTTAAGCTAGCTTAATTTTTTATATTAAAACAAAGTTTGAGACATAAATAGATTCGTGAAAGCATCCAAGTAATCCAATCTATCCAAAACTGATTCATGCAGTGCATTGTGCTTCATTTATAAGCCTTTACTCAATGAGCATCAATGATCAGTTAAGAATGATCTTTTTATTTGGTCGATCAACTTGACATGTCTGCACTATATCGTCCATAACTTTTGATTTATAACTCAGAATGTCACGAATCCAATGCCCGCATTAAGGTGGCTCAATTTTCAATATTATGACAAAATTTGAGACAAAATAGATTCGAAAAAAATTCCAAGTAATCCAATCTATCCAAAACAGCGTCTTGCCATGCATTGTGCTTCATTAATACGCCTTTACTCAATGAGCATCAATGATCAGCTTAGAATGATCATTTTAACTGGCGATCAACTTGACATGTCTGCACTATATCGTCTGTAACTTTGGATTTAGAGCTCCGAATGACACAAATCCAAAGCCCACTATAATCTAGCTCAAGTTTCTATATTGTTACAATATTTGAGACCCAAATAGATTTGACAAGGCTTCTAAGTAATCCAATCTATCCAAAACTGCGTTTTGCCATGCATTGTGCTTCATTAATTAGCCTTTACTCGATGAGCATCAAAGATCAGTTTAGAATGATCATTTTAACTGGCAATCAACTTGACATGTCTGCACTAAATCGTCCGTAACTTTGGATTTAGAGCTCCGAATGACACAAATCCAAAGCCCACTTTAAGCTAGCTGAATTTTCTATATTGTGACAAAAATTTGCGACACAAATAGATACGATAAAGCTTCGAAGTAATCAAATCTATCCAAAATTTGCCATGCCTTGCATTGTGCTTCATTTATAATCCGTTACTCAATGAGCAGCATCAACGATCAGTTTAGAATGATCATTTTAACAGGCCGATCAACTTGACATGTCCGCACTAAATCATTCATAACTTTTGATTTAGAGCTCAGAATGACACAAACCCAAAGCCCATGTTAAGCTAGCTCAATTTTTTATATTGCAACAAAATTTGAGACATAAGTAGATTAGAAAAAGCATCCAAGTAATCAAATTTATCCAAAACTGCTTCATGCCATGCATTGTGTTTGATTTATAAGCCTTTACTCAATGATTATCAATGATGAGTTTAGAATGATCATTTTAAATTTATGACATAAATAGATTTGACAAATCGTACAAGTAATCCAATCCGTCCAAAACTACGTTATGCGATGCATTGTGCTTCATTTATAAGCTTTTAATTAATGAGCAAATATGATTAGTTTAGAATGATCATTTTAACTGGTCGATCAACTTGACATGTCTTCACTATATCGTCTGTAACTTTTCATTTATTGCTCAGAATGACACGAATACAATCCCCACATTAATGTAACTCACTTTTCTATATTGTGAAAAAATTTGAGACAGAAATAGATTCGAAAAAACTTTCAAGTAATACAATCTATACAAAACTGCATGTTGCCATGCATTGTGCTTCATTAATAAGCATTTACTCAATGAGCATCAATGATCAGTTTAGAATGATCATTTTAACTGACGATCAACTTGACATTTCTGCACTAAATCGTCTATAACTTTGGATTTAGAGCTCCGAATGACACAAATGCAAAGCCCACTTTAAGCTAGATCTATTTTCTAAATTGTGACAAAATTTGCAACACAAATAGATTCGAAAAAGATTCCAAGTAATCCAATCTATCCAAAATTTGTCATGCCTTGCATTGTGCTTCATTTATAGTCCGTTACTCAATGAGCAGCATCAATGATCAGTTAAAAATGATCAGCTCAATTTTCTATATTGTGACAAAATTTAAAACAGAAATAAATTCCACAAAGCATCCAAGTAATCAAATCTATCCAAAATTGCGCCTTGCCATGCATTGTGTTTCATTAATAAGGCTTTAATCAATGAGCTTCAATGATCAAATTATAATGATCATTTTAACTTGCGGATCAACTTTACATGTCTACACTAATTCATCCGTAACTTTGGATTTAGAGCTCAGAAGGACACAAATCCATAGCCCACTCCAAGCTAGCTAAATTTTCTATATTGTGACAATATTTAAGACAGAAATAGATTGGAACAACATCCAAGTAATACAATCTTTCCAAAACTACTTCATGCCATGCATTGTGCTTCATTGATAAGCCTTTACTCAATGAGCATCAATGATCAGTTTAGAATGATCGTTTTAATTGGCTGATAACCTTGACATGTCGGCACTATATCGTTCCTAACTTTTGATATATAGCTCAGAACGACCCGAATCCAATGCCCATGTTAAGCTCTCTCAATTTTCTATAATGTGACAAAATTTGAACAAGAAATACATTCGACAAGGCGTCCAAGTAGTCAAATCTATCCAAAACTACGTCTTGCCATGGGTTGTGCATCATTAATATGCCTTTACTCAATGAGCATCAGTTATCAGTTTACAATGATCATTTTAAATGGCCGATCAACTTGACATGTATGCACTAAATCGTCTGTAACTTTGGATTTAGAGCTCAGAATGACACAAATCCATAGCCCACGCTAAGCTAGCTCAATTTTCTATATTGTGCCAAAATTTAAGATATAAATAGATTGGAACAACATCCAAGTAATCCAATCTATCCAAAACTACTTCATGCCATGCATTGTGCTTCATTGATAAGCCTTTACTAAATGAGCATCACTGATCAGTTTAGAAAGATCATTTTAATTGAATGATCAACTTGTCCGTAACTTTGGATATATAGCTCAGAATGAACGAATCCAATGCCCACATTAGGCTAGCTTAAGTTTCTATATTGTGGCAAAATTTGAGATAGAAATAGATTCGACAAAGTGCCCAAGTAATCCAATCTATCCAAAATTTTGCCATGCCTTGCATTGTGCTTCATTTATAAGCCTTTAGTCAATGAGCATCAATGATCAGTTTAGATTGATCATTTAAATGGCCGATCAATTTGACATATTTGCATTAAATCGTATGTAACTTTGGATTTAGAGCTAAGAATGACACAAATCCATAGCCCACACTAAGGTAGCTCAATTTTCTATTTTGTGACAAAATTTAAGACAAAAATAGATTCGAACAACATCCAAGTAATCCAATCTTTCCAAAACAATTTCATGTCATGCATTATGCTTCATTGATAAGCCTTTACTCATTAAGCATCAATGATCAGTTTGGAATAATGATTTTAATTGGCTGACCAACTTGACATGTCGGCACAATATCGTCAGTAACTTTTTATGTATAGCTCAGAATGAACGAATCCAATGGTCACGTTAAGCTAGCTCAATTTTCTATATTGTGACAAAATTTGAAAGAGAAATAGATTCGACAAAACGTCCAAGTAATCCAATCTATCCAAAACTGTGTCATGCCTTGCATTGTGCTTCATTTATAAGCCCTTACTCAATGAGCATCAATGATCAGTTTAGAATGATCATTTTAACTGGCCAACCAACTTGACATGTTCGCACTAATTCGTTCGTAACTTTTGATTTAGAGCTCCGAACGACACAAATCCAACACCCACATTAAGCTAGCTCAATTTTCTATATTTTGACAAAATTTGAGATAGAAATAGATTCGACAAAGCATCTAAGTAATCCAATCTATCCAAAACAGCTTCATGGCATGCATTGTGCTTCATTTATAAGCCTTTACTCAATGAGTATCATTGATCAGTTTAGATTGATCATTTTAACACGTCGATCAACATGACATGTCTACACTAAATCGTCCGTAACTTTGGATTTAGAGCTCAGAATGACACGAATCCAAAGCCTACATTAAGCTAACTCAATTTTCTATACTGTTATAAAATTTGAGACATAAATAAATTCAAAAAAGTGTCCAAATAATCCAATCTATCCAAAACTTCGTCATGCCTTGCATTGTGCTTCATTTATAAGCCGTTAATCAATGAGTAGGATCAATGATCAGTTTAGAATGATCATCTTAACTGGCCAATCCACTTGACATGTCCACACTAAATCGTCCATAACTTTTGATTTAGAGTTCAGAATGACACAAATCCAAAACCCACGTTAAGGTAGCTCAATTTTCTCTATTGTGAAAAAATTTGAGAAAGAAATAGATTCGCTAAAGCATCCAAGTAATCCAATCTTTCCAAAACTGCTTCATGCCATGCATTGTGTTTCATTTATAAGCCTATTGTCAATGAGCATCAATGATGAGGCTAGAATGATCATTTTAACTAGCCGATCAAGTTGACATGTCTGCACTATATCATCCACAACTTTTGATTTATAGCTCAGATAGTCATGAATTGAATGCCCACGTTAAGCTAGCTCCAATTCCTATATTGTGAGAAAATTTGAAATAGAAATAGAATCGACAAAGCATCCAAGTAATCCAATCTATCAAACGTTGCTTCATGCCATGCATTGTGCTTCATTTATAAGCATTTACTCAATGAGCATCAACGATCAGTTTTGAATGGTCATTTTAACTGGCCGATCAACTTGACATGTCTGCACTATATCGTCCATAACTTTTGATTTATCGCTCAGAATGAAACAAATCGAATGCCCACATTAAGCTAGCTCACGTTTCTATATTGTGACAAAATTTGAAATAGAAATAGATTTGACAAAGCATCCAAGTAATCCAATCTATCTAGAAATGCTTCATGCCATGCATTGTGCTTCATTAATAAGCCTTTATTCAATGAGCATCAATGATCAGTTTGGAATGATCATTTTAACTGGCCGATCAACTTTACATGTTTGCACTAAATCGTCCGTAACTTTGGATTTAGAGCTCAATTACACAAATCCAAAGTCCACGTTAAACAAGCTCAATTATCTATATTGTTATAAAATTTGAGACAGAAATAAATTCGACAAAGCGTTCAAGTAATCCAATCTATCCAAAATTTCGCATGCCTTGCATTGTGCTTCATTCATAAGCCGTTACTAAATGAGCAGCATCAACGATCAGCTTAAAATGATCATTTGAGTTGACCAATCAACTTGACATGTCCGCACTAAATCGTCCGTAACTTCTGATTTAAAGTTCAGAATGACATGAATCCAACGCCCACGTTATGGTAGCTCAATTTTCTATACTTTGACAACTTACCAGACTCAAATAGATACGAGAAAGCCTCCAAGTAATCCCTTTTTATCCCAAACTGCGTGATGCCATGCATTACGCTTCACTTATAAGCCTTTTCTCAATGAGCACCAATGATGAGATTAGAATGATCATTTGAACTGACCAATCAACATGACATGTCCGCACTAAATTGTTCGTAACTTTTGATTTAGAGCTCAGAATGACATGAATCCAATGCCCATGTTATGCTATCTCAATTTTCTATATTGTGACAAAATGTCACACTCAAATATATACGACAAAGCCTCCAAGTAAACCAATATATCCCAAACTGCGTGATGCTATTCATTATAATTCACTTATAAGCCTTTACTCAATGAGAACCAATGATCAGCTTAAAATGATCATTTGAACTGACCAATCAACCTGACATGTCTGCACTAAATCGTCTGTAACTATTGATTTAGAGCTCAGAATGACATGAATCCAACGCGCAGGTTATGCTAGCTCAATTTTCTATATTGTGAAAAAATTTCATACTCAAATAGATACTAAAAAGCCTCCAAGTAAACCAATCTTTCCCACACTGCCTGATGCCATACATTATGCTTCACTTATAAGCCGTTACTCAATAAGCACCAATGATCACCTTAGAATGAACATTTGAACTGACCAATCAACTTGACATGTCCGCACTAAATCCTCAGTAACTTTTGATTTAGTGCTCAGAAACACATGAATCCAACGCTCACGTTATGCTAGCTCAATTTTCTATATGGTGACAAAATTTCAGACTCAAATAGATACAACAATGCCTCCAAGTAAACCAATCTATCCAAAACTGGGTGATGCCAAGCATTATGCTTCACTCATAAGCCGTTACTCGATAAGCACCAATGATCAGCATAGAATGATCATTTGAACTGACCAATCAACTTGACATGTCCGCACTAAATCAGCTGTAACTTTTGATTTAGTGCTCAAAATGACATGAATCCAACACCCAGTTTATGGTAGCTCAATTTTCTATATTGTGACAAAATTTCAGACACAAATAGATACGACAAAGCCTCCAAGTAAACCAATCTTTCCAAAAATGCGTGATGACATGCATTATGATTCAATTATAAGGTGTTACTTAATAAGCACCAATGATCAGCTTAGAATGATCAATTGAACTGACCAATCAACTTGACATGTCCGCACTAAATCGCATGTAACTTTTGATATAGAGCTCAGAATGACATGAATCCAACGCCCACATTATGCTAGCTCAAGTTTCTATATTGTGACAAAATTAGAGACTCAAATAGATACGACAAAGTCTCTATGTAAACCAATTTATCCCAAACTATGTGATGCCATGCATTATGTTTCACTTATAAGTCTTTACTCAATGAGCACCAACGATCAGCTTAGATTGATCATTTGAACTGACCAGTCAACTTGACATATCTTCAATAAATTGTTTGTAACTTTTGATTTAGAGCTCAGAATGACATGAATCCAACGTCCACATTATGCTAGCTCAATTTCTATACTATGACAATTTTTTCAGATTCAAATAGATACGAGAAAGCCTCCAATTAATTTAATCTACCCTAAACTGCGTGATACCATGCATTATGCTTCACTTATAAGCCTTTACTAAATGAGCACCAATGATCAGCTTAGAATGATCATTTGAACTGACCAATCAACTTGTCATATCGGCACTAAATCGTCCGTAACTTTTGATTTAGTGCTCAGAATGACATGAATCCAACGCCCAAGTTATGCTAGCTTAATCTTCTATACTATGAAAGTTTTTTCAGATTCAAATAGATACGAGAAAGCCTAGAAGTAATCCATTCTATCCCAAACTGCGATATGCCATGCATTATGCTTCACTTATAAGCCTTTACTCAATGAGCACCAATGATCATTTGAACTGACCAATTAACTTGACATGTCAGCTCTAAATCGTCCGTAACTTTTGATTTAGAGCTCAGAATGACATAAATCTAACGCCCACGTTATGATAGCTCAATTTTCTATAGTGTGACTAAATTTTAGACTCAAACAGATACGAAAAAGCTTCCAAGTAAACCAATCTATCCCAGACTGCGTGATGCCATGCATTATGCTTCACTTATAAGCCTTGACTCAATGCGCACCAATGTTCAAGTAAGATTTATCATTTGAAGTGACCAATCAACTTGACATGTCCGCACTAAATCGTCTTTAACTTTTGATTTAGAGCTCAGAATGACCTAAGTCAAACACCCACGTTATGCTAGCTCAATTTTCTATATTGTGACAAAATTTCAGACTCACATAGATACGACAAACCCTCCATGTAAACCAATCTATCTAGAACTGGGTGATGCCATGCATTATGCTTCACTTATAAGCAGTTACTCAATAAGCACGAATGATCAGCTTATAATGATCATTTGAACTGACCAATCAACTTTTGATTTAGTGCACAGAATGGCATGAATCCAATGCCCATGTTATGCTAGCTCAATTTTCTATATTGTGATAAAATTTCAGAATCAAATGATACGACAAAGCCACCAAGTAAACCAATCTACCCAAGACTGCGTGAGGCCATGCATTATGCTTCACTTATAAGCCGTTACTCAATAAGCACCAATGATCAGCTTAAAATGATCATTTGAACTGACCAATCAACTTGACATCTCTGCACTAAATCAACTGTAACTTTTGATTTAGTGCTCAGAATGTCATGAATCCAACGCCCGCGTTATGCTAACTCAATTTTCTATATTGTGACAAATTTTTTGACTCAAATAGATACGACAAAGCCTCCAAGTACACCAATATATCCCAAACTTTGTGATGCCATTCATTATGCTTCACTTATAAGCCTTTACTCAATGAGCACCAATGGTCAACTTAGATTTATCATTTGAACTGACCAAACAACATGACATGTCCGCACTAAATCATCTATAACTTTTGATTTACTGCCCAGAATGACATGAATCCAATGCCCACGTTATGATAGGGCAATTTTCTATATTGTGACAAAATTTCAGACTCAAATAGATACTACCAAGCCTCCAAGTAAACCAATCTATCCCAAACTGCGTGATGTCATGCATTATACTTCACTTATAAGCCTTTACACAATCAGCACCAATGATCAGCTTAGATTGATCATTTGATCTGACCTTTCAACTTGACATGTCCGCACTAAATCATCCGTAACTTTTGATTTACAACTCCGAATGACATGAATCAATTATCCACATTATGCTAGCTCAATTTTATATACTATGACCATTTTTCAGACTCAAACAGATACGATAAAGCCTCTAAGTAATCCAATCTATCCAAAACTGCGTGATGCCATGCATTATGCTTCACTTATAAGTCTTTACTCAATGAGCACCAATGATCAGCTTAGAATGATCATTTGAACTTACCAATCAACTTGACATGTCTGCACTAAGTTGTCCATAACTTTTTATTTAGAGCTCGGAATGACATGAATCCAACGCCCACGTTATGTTAGCTCAATTTTCTATACTATGACAATATTTCAGACTCAAATAGATAAGACAAAGCCTTCAAGTAATCCAATTTTTGCCAAACTGTGTGATACCATGCATTATGCTTCACTTATAAGCCCTTACTCAATGAGCACCAATGATCAGCTTAGATTGATGATTTGAACTGACCAATCAACTTGACAAGTCCGCATAAAATCGTTCGTAACTTTTGATTTAGAGCTTATAATGACATGAATCCAACGTCCACGTTATGCTAGCTCAATTTTCTATACGATGACAATTTTTCAGACTGAAATAGATACGACAAAGCCTCCAAATAATCCAATCTATCCCAAACTGCATGATGCCATGCATTAGGCCTCACTTATAAGCCTTAACTAAATGAGCACCAATGGTCAGCTTAGAATGATCATTTGAACTGACCAATCAACTTGTCATATCGGCACTAAATCATCCGTAACTTTTGATTTAGTGCTCAGAATGTCATGAATCCAACGCCCACGTTATGCTAGCTCAATTTTCTATATTGTGACAAAATTTTTGACTCAAATAGATACGACAAAGCCTCCAAGTACACCAATATATCCCAAACTGTGTGATGCCATTCATTATGCTTCACTTATAAGCCTTTACTCAAGAGCACCAATGGTCAACTTAGATTTATCATTTGAAATGACCAAACAACATGACATGTTCGCACTAAATCGTCTATAACTTTTGATTTACTGCTCAGAATGACATGAATCCAATGCCCACGTTATGATAGCGCAATTTTCTATATTGTGACAAAATTTCAGACTCAAATAGATTTTACCAAGCCTCCAAGTAAACCAATCAATCCCAAACTGCGTGATGTCATGCATTATACTTCACTTATAAGCCTTTACACAATGAGCACCAATGATCAGCTTAGATTGATCATTTGATCTGACCAATCAACTTGACATGTCCGCACTAAATCATCCGTAACTTTTGATTTACAGCTCCGAATGACATGAATCAATTATCCACATTATGCTAGCTCAATTTTCTATACTATGACCATTTTTCAGACTCAAATAGATACGATAAAGCCTCTAAGTAATCCAATCTATCCAAAACTGCGTGATGCCATGCATTATGCTTCACTTATATGTCTTTACTCAATGAGCACCAATGATCAGCTTAGAATGATCATTTGAACTTACCAATCAACTTGACATGTCTGCAATAAGTTGTCCATAACTTTTTATTTAGAGCTCGGAATGACATGAATCCAACGCCCACGTTATGTTAGCTCAATTTTCTATACTATGACAATATTTCAGACTCAAATAGATAAGACAAAGCTTCCAAGTAATCCAATCTTTGCCAAACTGTGTGATACCATGCATTATGCTTCACCTATAAGCCCTTACTCAATGAGCACCAATGATCAGCTTAGATTGATGATTTGAACTGACCAATCAACTTGACAAGTCCGCATAAAATCGTTCGTAACTTTTGATTTAGAGCTTATAATGACATGAATCCAACGTCCACGTTATGCTAGCTCAATTTTCTATACGGTGACAATTTTTCAGACTAAAATAGATACGACAAAGCCTCCAAATAATCCAATCTATCCCAAACTGCGTGATGCCATGCATTAGGCCTCACTTATAAGCCTTAACTAAATGAGCACCAATGATCAGCTTAGAATGGTCATTTGAACTTACCAATACTCTTGACATGTCGGCACTAAATCATTCGTAACTTTTGAGTTAGTGCTCAGAATGACATGAGTCCAACGCCCATGTTATGCTAGCTACATTTTCTATATTGTGATAAAATTTCAGAATCAAATGATACGACAAAGCCGCCAAGTAAACCAATCTACCCAAGACTGCGTGACGCCATGCATTATGCTTCACTTATAAGCGGTTACTCAATAAGCGCCAATGATCAGCTTAAAATGATCATTTGAACTGACCAATCAACTTGACATGTATGCACTAAATCAACTGTAACTTTTGATTTAGTGCTCAGAATGTCATGAATCCAACGCCCACGTTATGCTAGCTCAATTTTCTATATTGTGACAGAATTTCAGACTCAAATAGATACGACAAAGCCTCCAAGTACACCAATATATCCCAAACTGTGTGATGCCATTCATTATGCTCCACTTATAAGCCTTTACTCAATGAGCCCCAATGGTCAACTTAGATTTATCATTTGAACTGACAAAACGACATGACATGTCCGCACTAAATCGTCTGTAACTTTTGATTTACTGCTCAGAATGACATGAATCCAACGCCCACGTTATGCTAGCTCAATTTTCAATATTGTGACAAAATTTCAGACTCAAATAGATACGTCAAAGCCTCCAAGTAAACCAATCTATTTAAAACTACGTGATGCCATGCATTATGCTTCACTTATAAGCCGTTACTCAATAAGTACCAATGATCAGCTTAGAATAATCATCTGAATTGACCAATTAACTTGACATGTCTGCACTAAATCAACGGTAACTTTTGATTTAGTGCTCAGAATGACATGAATCCAACACCCATGTTATGCTAGCTCAATTTTCTATATTGTGACAAAATTTCAGACTCAAATAGATAGGACAAAGCCTCCAAGTAAACCAATCTATCCAAAACTGTGTGATGCCATGAGTTATGCTTCACTTATAATCCTTTACTCAATGAGCACCAATGATAAGCTTAGAATGATCATTTGAACTGACCAATTAACTTGACATGAACGCTCTAAATCGTCCGTAACTTCTGATTTAAAGCTCAGAATGACACTAATCCAACGCCCAAGTTATGCTAGTTCAATTTTCTGTACTATGACAATTTTTCAGACTTTAATAGATACGACGAAGCCTCCAAGTTATCCAATCTATCCCAAATTACGATATGCCATGCATGATGCTTTGCTGATAAGCCTTTCCGCAATGAGCACCATTTGATCAGCTTAGAATGATCATTTAAAATGACTAATCAACTTGACAGTTCCCCACTAAATTATACATAATTTTTTTTTAGAGCTCAGAATGACATGAATCCAACGCCCGCGTTATGCTAGCTCAATTTTCTATACTTTGACAAAATTTTTGACTCAAACAGATACGAAAAAGCTTCCAAGTAAACCAATCTATCCCAAGCAGCGTGAGGCCATGCATTATTCTTCACTAATAAGCCTTTAATCAATGAGCACCAATGGTCAACTTAGATTTATCATTTGAACTGACCAAACAATATGACATGTCTGCACTAAATCGTCTGTAACTTTTGATTTAGAGCTCAAAATGACATAAATGTAACGCCCACGTTATGATAACGCAATTTTCTATATTGTGACAAAATTTCAGACTCAAATAGATACTACCAAGCCTCCAAGTAAACCAATCTATCCCAAACTGCGTGATGTCATGCATTATACTTCACTTATAAGCCTTTACACAATGAGCACCAATGATCAGCGATTGATCATTTTATCTGAACAATCAACTTGACATGTCCGCACTAAATCATCCGTAACTTTTGATTTACAGCTCCGAATGACATGAATCAATTAGCCACATTGTGCTAGCTATATTTTCTATACTATGACCATTTTTCAGACTTAAATAGATACGACAAAGCCTCTAAGTAATCCAATCTATCCCAAACTGCGTGACGCCATACATTATGCTTCACTTATAAGTCTTTACTCAATGAGCACCAATGATCAGCTTAGAATGATCATTTGAACTTACCAATCAACTTGACATGTATGCACTAAGTTGTCCGTAACTTTTTATTTAGAGCTCGGAATGACATGAATCAAACGCCAACGTTAGGTTAGCTCAATTTTCTATACTATGACAATATTTCAGACTCAAAAAGATAAGACAAAGCCTCCAAGTAATCCAATCTTTGCCAAATTGCGTGATACCATGCATCATGCTTCACTTATAAGCCCTTGCTCAATGAGCACCAATGATCAACTTTGATTGATGATTTGAACTGACCAATCAACTTGACATGTCCGCATAAAATCGTTCGTAACTTTTGATTTAGAGCTTATAATGACATGAATCAAACTTCCACGTTATGCTAGCTCAAATTTCTATACTATGACAATTTTTCAGACTGAAATAGATCGACAAAGCCTCCAAATAATCCAATCTATCCCAAACTGCATGATGCCATGCATTATGCCTCACTTATAAGCCATTACTCAATGAGCACCAATGATCAGCTTAGAATGATCATTTGAACTGACCAATCAACTTGACATGTCGGCACTAAATCGTTCGTAACTTTTGATTTAGTGCTCATAATGACATGAACCCAACGCCCACATTATGCTAGCTCAATTTCTATATTGTGACAAAATTTCAGACTCAAATAGATATGACAAAGCCTTCAAGTAAACCAATCTATCCAAAACTGCGTGATGCCATGAATTATTCTCACGTATAAGCCGTTACTTAATAAGCACCAATGATCAGCTTACAATGATCATTTGAACTGACCAATCAACATGACATGTCCGCACTAAAACGTTCGTAACTTTTGATTTAGAGCTCAGAATGACATGAATCCATTGCCGATGTTAAGCTATCTAAATTTTCTATATTGTGACAAAATGTTAGACTTAAATAGATACGACAAAGCCTCCAAGTAAACCAATATATCCCAAACTGCGTGATGCTATTCATTATGCTTCACTTATAAGCCTTACCTCAATGAGCACCAATGATCAGCTTAAAATGATCATTTGAACTGACCAATCAACCTGACATGTCCACACTAAATTGTCTATAAGTTTTGATTTAGAGCTCAGAATGACATGAATCCAACGCGCAGGTTATGCTAGCTCAATTTTCTATATTGTGAAAAAATTTCATACTCAAATAGATACTAAAAAGCCTCCAAGTAAACCAATCTTTCCCACACTGCCTGATGCCATTCACTATGCTCCACTTATAAGCCTTTACTCAATGAGCACCAATGGTCAACTTAGATTTATCATTTGAACTGACCAAACAACATAACATGTCCGCACTAAATCGTCTGTAACTTTTGATTTACTGCTCAGAATGACATGAATCCAACGCCCACGTTATGCTAGCTCAATTTTCTATATTGTGACAAAATTTCAGACTCAAATAGATAGGACAAAGCCTCCAAGTAAACCAATCTATCCAAAACTGTGTGATGCCATGAGTTATACTTCACTTATAATCCTTTACTCAATGAGCACCAATGATAAGCTTAGAATGATCATTTGAACTGACCAATTAACTTGACATGAACGCTCTAAATCGTCCGTAACTTCTGATTTAAAGCTCAGAATGACACTAATCCAACGCCCAAGTTATGCTAGTTCAATTTTCTGTACTATGACAATTTTTCAGACTTTAATAGATACGACGAAGCCTCCAAGTTATCCAATCTATCCCAAATTACGATATGCCATGCATGATGCTTTGCTGATAAGCCTTTCCGCAATGAGCACCATTTGATCAGCTTAGAATGATCATTTAAAATGACTAATCAACTTGACAGTTCCCCACTAAATTATACATAATTTTTTTTTAGAGCTCAGAATGACATGAATCCAACGCCCGCGTTATGCTAGCTCAATTTTCTATACTTTGACAAAATTTTTGACTCAAACAGATACGAAAAAGCTTCCAAGTAAACCAATGTATCCCAAGCAGGGTGAGGTCATGCATTATTCTTCACCAATAAGCCTTTACTCAATGAGCACCAATGATCCACGTAGATTTATCATTTGAACTGACCAAACAACATGACATGTCCGCACTAAATCGTCTGTAACTTTTGATTTAGAGCTCAGAATGACATAAATCTAACGCCCACGTTATGATAGCGCAATTTTCTATATTGCGACAAAATTTCAGACTCAAACAGATACTACCAAGCCTCCAAGTAAACCAATCTATCCCAAACTGCGTGATGTCATGCATTATACTTCACTTATAAGCCTTTACACAATGAGCACCAATGATCAGCTTAGATTGATCATTTTATCTGACCAATCAACTTGACATGTCCGCACTAAATCATCCGTAACTTTTGATTTACATTATGCTAGCTCAATTTTCTATACTATGACCATTTTTCAGACAAAAATAGATACGACAAAGCCTCTAAGTAATCAAATCTATCCCAAACTGCGTGACGCCATGCATTATGCTTCACTTATAAGTCTTTACTCAATGAGCACCAATGATCAGCTTAGAATGATCATTTGAACTTACCAATCAACTTGACATGTATGCACTAAGTTTTCAGTAACTTTTTATTTAGAGCTCGGAATGACATGAATCCAACGCCCACGTTATGTTAGCTCAATTTTCTATACTATGACAATATTTCAGACTCAAATAGATAAGAGAAAGCCTCCAAGTAATTGAATCTTTGCCAAATTGCGTGATACCATGCATTATGCTTCACTTATAAGCCCTTACTCAATGAGCACCAATGATCAACTTTGATTGATGATTTGAACTGACCAATCAACTTGACATGTCCGCATAAAATCGTTCGTAAGTTTTGATTTTGAGCTTATAATGACATGAATCCAACGTCCACGTTATGCTAGCTCAATTTTCTATACTATGACAATTTTTCAGACTGAAATAGATAAGACAAAGCCTCCAAATAATCTAATCTATCCCAAACTGCGTGATGCCATGCATTATGCCTCACTTATAAGCCTTTACTCAATAAGCACCAATGATCAGATTAGAATGATCATTTGAACTGTCCAATCAACTTGACAAGTCCACACTAAATCGGCTGTAACTTTTGATTTAGAGCTCAGAACGACATGAATCCAACGCCCACGTTATGCTAGCTCTATTTTCTATATTGTGACAAAATTTCAGATTCTAATAGATAAGACAACGCCTCCATGTAAACCAATTGATCCCAAACTGCGTGATATCATGCATTATGCTTCACTTATAAGCCTTTACTCAATCAGCACCTATAATCAGCTTAGAATGATCATTTGAAGTGACCAATCAACTTGACAAATTTGAACTAAATCGTCAGTAACTTTTGATTTAGAGCTTAGAATGACATGAATCCAACGCCCTCGTTATGGTAGCTCAATTTTATATACTATGACAATTTTTCATACTCAAATAGATACGACGAATCCTCCAACTAATCCAATCTATCCCGAAACAGCATGATGCCATGAATTATGCTGCACTTATACGCTGTTACTCAATAAGCACCAATGATCAGCTTAGAATGATCATTTGAACTGACAAATCAACATGACATATCCGCACTAAATCGTTTGTAACTTTTGATTCAGAGCTTAGAATGACATAAATCCAACGCCCACGTTATGCTAGCTCGATTTTTTATATTGTGACAAAATTTCAGACTCAAATAGATACGACAACGCCTCCAAATAAACCAATCTATCAAAACCAGCGTGATGCCATGCATTATGCTTCACTTATAAGCCGTTACTGAATAAGCACCAATGATCAGCTTAGATTGATCATTTGAACTGACCAATCAACTTGACATGTCCACACTAAATCGTCAGTAACTTTTGATTTGGAGCTCAGAATGACATGAATCCAATGCCCACGTTATACTAGCTCAATTTTCTATACTATGACAATTTTTCAGATTCAATTAGATTAGACAAAGCATACAAGTGATGCAATCTATACCAAACTGCGTGATGCCATGCATTATGCCTCACTTATAAGCCTTTACTCAATAAGCACCAATGATCAGATTAGAATGATCATTTGAACTGTCCAATCAACTTGACAAGTCCACACTAAATCGCCTGTAACTTTTGATTTAGAGCTCAGAATGACATGAATCCAATGCCCACGTTATGCTAGCTCAATTTTCTATATTGTGACAAAATTTCAGACTCAAATAGATACAACAAAGCCTCCATGTAAACCAATTTATCCCAAACTGCGTGATTCCAAGCATTATGCTTCACTTATAAGCCATTACTCAATGAGCACCAATGATCAGCTTAGAATGATCATTTGAACTGACCAATCAACTTGACATGTTAGCACTAAATCGTCAATAACTTTTGATTTAGAGCTCAAAAATGACATGAATCCAATGCCCACGTTATCCTAGCTCAATTTTCTATATTGTGACAAAATTTAATTCTCAAATAGATACGACAAAGCCTTCAAGTAAACCAATCTATCCAAAACTGCGTGATGCCATGCATTATGCTCACTTATAAGCCATTACTTAATAAGCACCAATGATCAGCTTAGAATGATCATTTGAACTGTCCAATCAACTTGACAAATCCGCACTAAATCGCTTGTAAGTTTTGATTTAGTGCTTAGAATAACATGAATCAAACGCCCACATTATGCTAGCCCAATTTTCTATATTGTGACAAAATTTCAAACTCAAATAGATACGACAAAGCCTCCAAGTAAACCAATCTTTTTAAAACTGCGTGGTGACATGCATTATGCTTCACTTTTAAGCCTTTACTCAATGAGCACCAGTGATCAGCTTTAATTGATCATTTGAACTGACCAATCAACTTGACATGTCCGCACTAAATCGTCAGTAACGTTTGATTTGGAGCTCAGAATGACATGAATCCAATGCCCACGTTATACTAGCTCAATTTTCTATACTATGACAATTTTTCAGACTCAATTAGATTAGACAAAGCATACAAGTGATGCAATCTATACCAAACTGCGTGATGCCATGCATTATGCCTCACTTATAAGCCTTTACTCGATGAGCACCAATGATCAGCTTAGAATGATCATTTAAACTGACCAATCAACTTGACTTGTTCGCACAAAATCGTCTGTAACTTTTGATTTAGAGCTCAGAATGATATGAATCCAACGCCCACGTTATTCTAGCTCAATTTTCTATACTATGGCAGTTTTTCAGACTCAAATAGATACAACAAAGTCTCCAAGTTAACCATTCTATCCAAAAATGCGTGATGCCATGCATTATGCTCACTTATAAGCCGTTATTTAATAAGCACCAATGATCAGCTTAGAATGATCATTTGAATTGAGCAATCAACTTGACAAGTCCGCACTAAATCCCGAGTAACTTCTTATTTAGCAAAAATGACATGAATCCAAAGCCCACGTTATGCTAGCTCGATTTTGTATATTGTGACAAAATTTCAGACTCAAATAGATAGACAAAGCCTCCAAGTAAACCAATCTATCCAGAACTGCTGAATGCAATGCATTATGCTTAACTTATAAGCCGTTACTCAATAAGCACCAATGATCAGCATAAAATGATCATTTAAGCTGACCAATAACCTTGACATATCGTTACTAAATCGTCCATATTTTTTGATTTAGTGCTCAGAATGACATGAACCCAACACCCACATTATGCTAGCCCGATTTTTTATATTGTGACAAAATATCAGACTCAAATAGATAAAACAAAGCCTTCAAGTAAACCAATCTATCCAAAACTGCATGATGCCATACATTATGCTCTATTATAAGCTGTTACTTAATAAGCACCAATGATCAGCTTAGAATGATCATTTGAACTAACCAATAAACTTGACATGTCCGCACTAAACCGTCCGTAACTTCTGATTTAAAGATCATAATGACATGAATCCAACGCTGATGAGGACATCAGGTCGTACATCCAGCCAGGAGACCAGACTGGCCGATCAGGAAGCTTGCCCGAGACAGCAGGACCATCTGGCGCGCCTGCCGGACCAGACAGTACCGCCGGACCCTCGACCTATAGGACCAGACCGGTCAACATTGCCGGCGGAGAGGCCCAAGCTTCCGGCACACTTGGTGGGGACGTGGATGACACCGCCGGTCCCTCTGATGACACCGCCGACTCCGGGATCAACTTGGCCGGTTCTGAAGTAATTCCGGCCAGTACCGCGCAAAATCCAGCCGATACAGCTGATCCAGCCGAGTACACGCGCACTTCCACTTCTACACAAGAGGACTCGGACCAAATGAGCTACCAGCTCCAGGACATGCACTAGAGGAAGTATCTACACCAGTGGTACCTCCAGGAGCAATGACAAGAAGCAGATCAAGAGCACTCTTCCACAAATTCAGCTTATGGGTCGACAAGCTTCTAGAGGAAGAGCAGCTAAGGACAATGGGCCAGAAGAGCAAATTAGAGTCCAAAGGCTTCTCAACAACACAAGGAACATCAGAGACTTGGGCTTTAGTGGCAAGAGAGGTCAGGGCCCAAAGATTTTTAACCCTACTCCAAGTCGAAGACTAGGAGCAAGGCGCGTGCATGCCACAAGGAGGGCCACCTTCCATTTCTTGGCCATGAGGTAAGTTAAGGTAAGTTTTCAATAAGAATATTTGCCTCTTTCTGTTTTGCAGGGTAGGATCTAGAATATTTACATTTTTGAGTCAAGAACATTTTAGGAATAGGTCCTTTTTCGTTATGCACTTTTGTATCTTTTCCTTTTGTGCACTTTTGTAACTTTCCTTTTCTTTATTTGAGTCGACCCTAGAAGGTCAAGCTGTCGAGCATATTAATAAGGCTCCTTCCAGCATTGTAGTTCGACAACCTTTTTGATATTAATAAAGTAGAATTTTCTTTCAACAAGTATTCTCTCAAGAGACTTTGTGCGCTTAGAACCTAGTTGAGACCAGCCCTCCTAGCTCTAAGTTTGTGATTTATCACGAGGTTCATCACCCTCGTGTGGTTCACTTCACCCTTCCATCGTTTACCAACCAGAAAACCCCTATCCAGAAGCCTAAGGTTGAGTTTCTCACCTAATCTTCTACAAACAGCCCACGCAAGCATACATCCTTGAATCAAGGCTTGTATCATTTTGGTATCAGAGCTTAAAGCTCCTAAACCAGGTTGTTTCTATCCTTTTGCTTGTCTTGTTTTTAGTTCTTGCATTAGTTTAAGTCGCATTCAAGAAAAAATCAAAAAATAACATCAAACTCCAAACCGAGTGCATCTAGCCTCCTACGTGTATCACTAGGGTTTAGATTCACTTTGCATTGCCATTCACGTTTTCCTTTTTGTTTAATTCATATTTCCATTAATTTTAAGTTAAATTAAAAAGAAAATAAAAAGAAAAGAAAAGAAAATAGGAAAATACCCAAAAGATTTCGAATTGGACAGCTAGCACAAGTTGTCTAGGAAGTTTCCTTTTATTCGAATTTCCTTTCCTTAGGATTTTTCCTTTTGCATTTTTTTCAAACCCTTATAAAAAGAAAACCCTCCTAATAATTTAGGAGCATCCTAACTTGTCTTATTTCCTTGTAGGACGCCATGGGAGAAGAAAATAGAGAAGCAACCGAAACCATGATGGCCATGTTCACCACACTCCAAACACAACTCGCATCCATAGGCGAGAGGTTGGAGCGCGTGGAAAGACCAGTAAGATTTTAGGCCATAAGGCACATGAGAGCTGAGCAAGACCGTCCTGAGGGTCCTGAGTACCTTAGGACACGGCACTAACAGGAGGAACCCCAGCCAGATGGAGATGAGGACACGCAACCTCATAACTATCACCATAGGCCGAGAGGACCTCCACGGCAACCAGAGGCAGAAGATGATGGCTTTGAGCCATATGGTCTTCACCAGAGACCAAGAATGCCTCCTAGACGTCATGAGGATGGAGATGAACACACCTACAACCGGGTAATTCATCCTGATGTTAAACTAACTCCTCCAAGTTTTGCAGGAAAAGTAGACCCCGAGGCTTACCTAGATTGGGAGAAGCGAATGGATCATATCTTTGATCACTACAACCAACCAGGACCTAGGAGAGTCTCAATGGCAGTAGCACAACTCACGGACAATGCCCTCATCTGGTGGGATCGTATCTGAAGGTATCTGACAGAAGGAGGAAGAGAATGAGACCCGTAGACTCATGGGTCGACATGAAAGACCTCATGCGACAAAGGTTTGTTCCACCTTACTTTCATAGAGATTTGCAACGCCGTTTTCGTACTCTTAAGCAGGGTACCAGATCAGTAGAGGAGTACTATGAAGAGTTCGAGAAGTTAAGGAACAGATTGGAGCTCAATGATGATGAAGAAGCATTGATGGCAAAATTCTTGGATGGACTCCAAGAAAGGATCAGCCGCAAGGTGGAAAGGCAAGTCTACAATGACTTCAAAGACTTGTTCCACCTATCTGTGCAAGCTGAGCAGCACATCAAACGTAAGAGCCAAGACATCCGCAGCAAGCCTAAGACACCTTGGGCACCAAGCAATATGCCTAAGACCGTAGACAAAGGCAAAAGCGTAGAGATCGAGTCGAGGTTCAAGAGCAAGCCTCCTGAACCCACCCGTGACCAGAGAGAGCCTGGTAAGTCTTCTAACCTCAAAGATCACGTGACATAACTTGTTTCAAGTGCAGGAGACGTGGACACATCTCAAGGGAGTGCCCAAACAACCGAGTCATGCTGATTACGGAGGCAGGAGAATATGAGTCCCAAGATGAAGAGGAATATGAACCAGAAGGAGAATATGGTGACATTGAGTACCCTGATGTGGGGGAAGTGCTGGTCACTAGGCGGATCCTCAGTGCAATGGTGGATCCTTCAGAGACCATCCAAAGGGAGAACATCTTCCACAGCCGTTGCACCATCAAGGGAAAGGTATGTAACCTCATCATAGATGGTGGTTCTTGCACTAACGTTGCTAGTGCGTATATGGTTGATAAGCTAGGTCTAGAGAGGACACGGCATCCTCGACCATATAGACTGAGATGGCTTGATGACAAAGTGGAGCTCAAGATTCATGAGCAAGTCACTGTGCCATTCAGTGTGGGCAAGTATCAAGACCAGGTGCGACGTGGTGCCCATGCAAGCTGGCCATCTTCTACTAGGAAGACCATGGCAGTTTGACAAAGAGACCAGGCATGATGGCCAGAACCAATCTATACACCTTCGTGCATGACAAGAGAAAGGTCAGCCTAGCTCCTCTTACACCTGCCCAAGTACATGAGCTACAACTCCAAATGAGTAAGGAAAAGAAACTTGTCAAGTCTAACTTTCTTATTCAACCTAGTCATGTCCGGAGAGCTTTAGCCTCGAAGGACTTAATGTTACTAATGGTTTTCAAGGAAGTGTTGAGTATAGAACAGGGACAGGTAGAGCTACCTCATGAAGTAGCAACACTCCTCAACAAATTCCAGGATGTATTTCCAGAGGAGATACCAGCAGGCTTGCCTCCTTTACGTGGCATAGAACACCAGATTGATCTAGTGCCCGGAGCAGCCCTGCCCAACCGGCCAGCCTACCGGATGAGTCCAGAGGAGTCCAAGGAGCTTGAGAAGCAAGTCAAGGAGCTCCTGGAGAAAGGATATGTTCGAGAGAGCCTCAGTCCATGTGCTGTACCAGTGCTACTAGTGCCCAAGAAGGATGGGACTTGGGCATGTGCGTGGACTGCCGAGCAATCAACAACATCACAGTCAAGTATAGGCATCCAATACCACGACTGGATGACATGCTAGATGAGCTGAGTGGAGCCACGGTCTTCTCCAAGATAGACCTCAAAAGTGGATACCACCAGGTAAGAATGAAGGAAGGTGATGAGTGGAAGACTGCTTTCAAGACAAAGCAAGGGCTCTACGAGTGGACAGTCATGCCATTTGGCTTGACTAATGCCCCAAGCACCTTCATGCCTTATGAACCAAGTTCTTCGTACATCGTAGTAGTTTACATACTTGTTTATAGTAAGTGCCTACGGAACACCTCACACATCTTGAGATGGTACTTAAAACCCTTCGACAAGAAGAGCTTTATGCCAATCTCAAGAAGTGCACCTTTGTACTGATAAGCTTGTCTTTTTAGGTTTTGTTGTGAGTTCACAGGGCCTACAGGTTGATGAGAAGAAGATTCGAGCCATACAAGAATGGCCAACACCAGGAAACATCAGCCAAGTAAGGAGCTTCCACGGACTGGCCAGCTTCTATAGGAGATTCGTGCCCAACTTCAGCAGTATTGCCTCACCATTGACGGCAGTAGTGAAGAAGAACGTGGGATTCAGCTGGGGAGAAGCTCAGGAGAAGGCACTCCAGGCCTTGAAGGACAGCCTTTCACACGCACCAGTGTTAGTCCTTCCCGACTTCAACAAGACGTTTGAAGTGGAGTGTGATGCCTCTGGAATAGGCATAGGAGCAGTGCTAACCCAAGGAGGGAGACCAGTGGCATACTTCAGTGAGAAGCTAGGTGGTGCCTCACTGAACTACCCCACTTATGACAAGGAGCTCTATGCCCTTGTCCGAGCATTGGAGACTTGGCAGCATTACTTGCTGTCCAAGGAGTTTGTGATCCACACTGATCACGAGACTCTCAAACACCTCAGAGGGCAAACCAATCTCAAGAGGAGACATGCCAGGTGGATGGAGTTCATAGAGACCTTCCCGTACATCATCAAGTACAAGAAGGGCAAAGACAATGTGGTAGCCGATGCACTATCAAGGAGGTTTGCCTTGATATCAACCATGGAGGCAAAGGTCCTAGGATTCGAGCACATCAAGGATCTATACAAGGATGATCCTGACCTTGCTGAGAGCTACAAGGAGTGTAGCACAGGGAGTCATGGCAAATTCTACATCCATGAGGGATTCTTGTTCCGAGAAAGAAGGCTGTGCATACCACAGGGATCACTAAGGGAGCTTATCATCCGAGAAGCTCATGGAGGAGGACTCATGGGCCACTTTGGTGTCGACAAGACTCTAGCAGTGGTCAAGGAGCAATTCTACTGGCCACACATCAAGCGGACAGTAGAAGCACATTGTGCAAGATGCATTACTTGCAAGAAGGCAAAGTCCCGATTGCAACCTCACGGGTTGTATCTCCCACTGCCCATACCAACACATCCATGGGTGGACATCTCGATGGATTTTGTTCTAGGTCTGCCCAAGATCAACCACAAAGATGCAATCTTTGTAGTGGTGGACAGATTCTCCAAGATGGCACATTTCATCCCATGTGCCAATGTCAATGATGCCACACAAACAGCTGAGCTGTTCTTCAGGGAGATAGTACGGCTTCATGGAGTGCCAAGGACCATCGTATCAGACAGGGACACCAATTTCCTTAGCCATTTCTGGAGGACCCTTTGGAGAAAGCTAGGCACGAAGCTACTCTTCTCTACCACTTGCCATCCTCAAACCGATGGACAAACTGGAGTTGTCAACAAGACACTATCAACCCTTCTCAGGACTACACTAGGGAAGAACCTAAAGACTTGGGTGGAGTGCCTGCCATTCATTGAGTTCGCTTACAACCGAGCCGTGCACTCAGCAACCAAGAAGACACCATTTGAAGTGGTATACAGCTTCAACCCTCTCACCCCATTGGAGCAAACACCACTACCACCAGCTGAGATGACCAACCTCAAAGGAGCATCCACGGCAGAGTTCATAAGGAGATTACACCAGAAGGTAGCAGAAAACTTGGAGAAGAGGACCGGACAGTACGTGACTCATGCCAACAAGGGAAGAAAGGAGGTGATCTTTCAACCAGGCGATTGGGTGTGGCTACACCTCGGCAGGAGAGGTTCCCAAACCTAAGGAGTTCCAAGCTAGCACCAAGAGGAGATGGACCATTCAGAGTGCTCGAGAGGATCAACAACAACGCCTACCGGATCGAACTTCCAGGTGAGTTTAATGTGTCCAATACGTTTAATGTTACTGACTTGGCCCCTTTCCATGCAGATGAACCAGTTTTGAGGAGAAAACCTACTGAAGGGGGAGGGAATGATGAGGACATCAGGTCGTACATCCAGCAAGGAGACCAGACTGGCCGACCAGGAAGCTTGCCCGAGACAGCAGGACCATCTGGCGCGCCTGCCGGACCAGACAGTACCGCCGGACCCTCGACCTATAGGACCAGACCGGTCAACATTGCCGGTGGAGAGGCCCAAGCTTTCGGCACACTTGGTGGGGACGTGGATGACACCGCCGGTCCCTTTGATGACACCGCCGACTCTGGGATCAACTTGGCTGGTCCTGAAGTCATTCCGGCCAGTACCGCGCACAATCCAGCCGGTACAGGCCATCCAGCCGAGTACACGCACACTTCCACTTCTACACAAGAGGACTCGGACCAAATGAGCTACCAGCTCCAGGACATGCACTTAGAGGAAGTATCTACACCAGTGGTACCTCCAGGAGCACTGACAAGAAGCAGATCAAGAGCACTCTTCCACAAATTCAGCTTATGGGTCGACAAGCTCCTAGAGGAAGAGCAGCTAAGGACAATGGGCCAGAAGAGCAAATTAGAGTCCAATGGCTTCTCAACAACACAAGGAACATCAGAGACTTGGGCTTTAGTGGCAAGAGATGTCAGGGCCCAAAGATATTTAACCCTACTCCAAGTGGAAGACTAGGAGCAAGGCGCGTGCATGCCACAAGGACGGCCACCTTCCATTTCTTGGCCGTGAGGTGAGTTAAGGTAAGTTTACATTCGAATATATGCCTCTTTCTGTTTTGCAGAGTAGGATCTAGTTGCTTTACATTTTTGAGTCAAGAACATTTTAGGAATAGGTCCTTTTTCGGTTATGTACTTTTGTATCTTTTCCTTTGTGCACTTTTGTAAACTTTCCTTTTTCTTTATTTGTGTCGACCCTAGAAGGTCAAGCTGTCGAGCATATTAATAAGGCTCCTTCCAGCATTGTAGTTCGACAACCTTTTTGATAATTAATAAAGATCGAATTTTCTTTCAACAAGTATTCTCTCAAGAGACTTGTGCGCTTAGAACCTAGTTGAGACCAGCCTTCCTAGCTCTAAGTTTGTGATTTATCACGAGGTTCATCACCCCTCGTGTGGTTCACTTCACCCTTCCATCGTTTACCAACAAGAAAACCCCTATCCAGAAGCCCAAGGTTGAGTTTCTCACCTAATCTTCTTCAAACAGCCCACGCGCATACATCCTTGAATCAAGGCTTGTATCAAACGCCCACGTTATGCTAGTTCAGTTTTCTATACTATGACAAATTTTCAGACTCAAATTTATACGACAATGCCACCGAGTAATGCAATCTATCCCAAACTGCGTGATGCTATGCATTATGCTTCACTTATAAGCATTTACTCAATGAGAACCGGTGATCAGCTCAGATTGATCATTTGAGCTGACCAATAACCTTGACATGTCGTCACTAAATCGTCCATATTTTTTGATTTAGTGCTCAGAATGAGATCAATCCAACGCCCACGTTATGCTAGCTCAATTTTCTATATTGTGACAAAATTACAGACTCAAATAGATACGACCAAGCGTCCAAGTAAACCAATCTATCCAAAACTACGTGATGCCATGCATTATGCTTAACTTATAAGCCGTTACTCAATAAGCACCGATGATCAGCTTAGAATGATCATTTGAACTGACCAATCAACTTGACATGTCAGCACTAAATCGTCCGTAACTTTTGATTTAGTACTCAGAATGACATGAACCCAACGCCCATGTTATGCTAGCTCAATTTTCTATATTGTGACAAAATTTCATACTCAAATAGATACGACAAAGCCGTCAAGTAAACCAATCTATCCAAAACTGTGTGATGCCATGCATTATGCTCACTTATAAGACATTACTTAATGAGCACCAATGATCAGCTTAGAATGATCATTTGAACTGTCCAATCAACTTGACAAGTACGCACTAAATCACCTGTAACTTTTGATTTAGAGCTCAGAATGACATGAATCCAACGCCCACGTTATGCTAGCTCAATTTTCTATATTGTGACAAAATTTCAGACTCAAATACATACGACAAGGCCTCCTAGAAAACCAATCTATCTAAAATTGCGTGATGCCATGCATTATGCTTCACTTATAAGCCGTTTCTCAATAAGCACCAATGATCAGCTTGAAATGATCGTTTGAACTGAGCAATCAACCTGACCTGTCCGCACTAAATTGTCTGTAACTTTTGATTTAGAGCTCAGGATGACATGAATCCAAGGCCCAGGTTATGCTAGCTCAATTTTCTCTATTGTGAAAAAATTTCATACTCAAATAGACACTACAAAGCCTCATAGTAAACCAATCTTTCCCAAACTGCGTGATGTCATGCATTATGCTTCACTTATAAGCCGTTACTTAATAAGCACCAATGATGAGCTTAGAATGATCATTTGAACTGTCCAATCAACTAACTGTCCAATCAACTTGACAAATCCGCACTAAATCGCCTGTAACTTTTGATTTAGTGCTCAGAATGACATGAATCCAACGCCCACGTTATGCAGGCTCAGTTTTCTATATTGTGACAAAATTTCAAACTCAAATAGATACGACAAAACCTCCAAGTAAACCAATCTATTTAAAACTGCGTGATGACATGCATTATGCTTCACTTATAAGCCTTTACTCAATGAGCACGAGTGATCAGCTTAGATTGATCATTTGAACTGACCAATCAACTTGACATGTCCACACTAAATCCTCTCTAACTTTTGATTTGGAGCTCAGAATGACATGAATCCAATGCCCACATTATACTAGCTCAATTTTCTATACAATGAAAATTTTTCTGACTCAAATAGATTAGACAAAGCCTCCAAGTGATCCAATCTATACCAAACTGCGTGATACCATGCATTATGCCTCACTTATAAACCTTTACTCGATGAGCACCAATGATCAGTTTAGAATGATCATTTGAACTGTCCAATCAACTTGACAAGTCCATACTAAATCACCTGTAAATTTTGATTTAGAGCTCAGAATGACATGAATCCAACGCCCACGTTATGCTAGCTCAATTTCCTATATTGGGACAAAATTTCAGCCTCAAATAGATACAACAAAGCCTCCATGTTAACCAATTTATCCCAAACTGCGTGATGTCATGCATTATGCTTCACTTATAAGCCTTTACTCTGTGAGCACCAATGATCAGCTTAGAATGATCAATTGAACTGACCAATCAACTTGACATGTCAGCACTAAATCGTTAATAACTTTTGATTTAGAGCTCAAAATGACATGAATCCAATGCCCACGTTATGCTAGCTCAATTATTTATATTGTGACAAAATTTCAGACTCAAATAGATACGACAAAGCCTTCAAGCAAAAACAATCTAGCCAAAACTGCATGATGCCATGCATAATGCTCACTTAAAAGCCATTACTTAATAAGCACCAATGATCAGCTTAGAATGATCATTTGAACTTTCCAATCAACTTGATAAATCCACATTAAATGGCCTGTAACTTTTGATTTAGTGCTTAGAATGACATGAATCCAAAGCCCACGTTATGCTAGCTCAATTTTCTATATTGTGACAAAATTTCAAACTCAAATCGATACGACAAAGCCTCCAAGTAAACAAATCTATTTTAAACTGCGTGATGCCATGCATTATGCTTCACTTATAAGCGTTTACTCAATGAGCACCAATGATCAGCTTAGAATGATCATTTGAGCTGACCAATCAACTTGACCTGTCCGCACTAAATCGTCTGTAACTTTTGATTTAGAGCTCAGAATGACATGAATCCAATGCCCACGTTATGCTAGCTCAATTTTCTATACTACGACAATTTTTCAGACTCAAATAGATACGACGAAGCCTCCAAGTAAACCAATCTATCCAAAACTGCGTGATACCATGCATTATGCACACTTATAAGCCGTTATTTAATAAGCACCAATGATCAGCTTTGAATGATCATTTGAACTGAGCAATCAACTTGACAAGTCCGCACTAAATCGCTAGTAACTTTTTATTTAGTGCTCAGAATGACATGAATCCAACGCCCACGTTATGCTAGCTCAATTTTCTATATTGTGACAAAATTTCAGACTCAAATAGATACGACAAAGCCTCCAAATAAACCAATCTATCCAAAACTGAGTGATGACATGCATTATGCTCACTTATAAGCTGTTACTTAATAAGCACCAATGATCAGCTTAGAATGAACATTTGAACTGACCAATCAACTTGACAATTCCGCACTTAATCGTGTGTAACTTTTGATTTAGTGCTCAAAATGACATGAATCCAATGCCCACGTTATGCTAGCTCAATTTTTTATATTGTGACAATTTTTCAGACTCAAATAGATACGAGAAAGCCTCCATGTAAACCAATATATCCCAAACTTCGTGATGTCATTCATTATGCTTCACATATAAACAATTACTCAATGAGCACCTATGATCAGCTTAAAATGACCATTTGAACTAACCAATCAACCTGACGTGTCCGCACTAAATCGTCAGTAACTTTTTATTTAGAGCTCGGAATGACATGACTCCAAGGCCCAGGTTATGCTACCTCAATTTTCAATATTGTGAAAAAGTTTCATACTCAAATAGAGACTACAAAGCCTCCAAGTAAACCAATCTTTCCCAAACTGCGTGATGCCATGAATTATGCTTCATTTATAAGCCGTTACTTAATAAGCACCAATGATCAGCTTAGAATGATAATTTGAACTGTCCAATCAACTTTGCAAATCTGCACTGAATCGCCTGTAACTTTTGATTTAGTGCTCAGAATGACATGAATCCAACGCCCACGTTATGCTAGCTCAATTTTCTATATTGTGACAAAATTACAGACTCAAATAGATACGACCAAGCGTCCAAGTAAACCAATCTATCCAAAACTGCGTGATGCCATGCATTATGCTTAACTTATAAGTCGTTACTCAATAAGCACCAATGATCAGCTTAGAATGATCATTTGAACTGACCAATCAACTTGACATGTCAGCACTAAATCGTCCGTAACTTTTGATTTAGTGCTCAGAATGACATGAACCCAACGCCCATGTTATGCTAGCTCAATTTTCTATATTGTGACAAAATTTCATACTCAAATAGATACGACAAAGCCTTCAAGTAAACCAATCTATCCAAAACTGTGTGATGCCATGCATTATGCTCACTTATAAGCCGTTACTTAATAAGCACCAATGATCAGCTTAGAATGATCATTTGAACTGTCCAATCAACTTGACAAGTCCGCACTAAATCACCTGTAACTTTTGATTTAGAGCTCAGAATGACATGAATCCAACGCCCACGTTATGCTAGCTCAATTTTCTATATTGTGACAAAATTTCAGACTCAAATACATACGACAAGGCCTCCTAGAAAACCAATCTATCTAAAATTGCGTGATGCCATGCATTATGCTTCACTTATAAGCCGTTTCTCAATAAGCACCAATGATCAGCTTGAAATGATCGTTTGAACTGAGCAATCAACCTGACCTGTCCGCACTAAATCGTCTGTAACTTTTGATTTAGAGCTCAAGACGACATGAATCCAAGGCCCAGGTTATGCTAGCTCAATTTTCTCTATTGTGAAAAAATTTCATACTCAAATAGACACTACAAAGCCTCCAAGTAAACCAATCTTTCCCAAACTGCGTGATGTCATGCATTATGCTTCACTTATAAGCCGTTACTTAATAAGCACCAATGATCAGCTTAGAATGATCATTTGAACTGTCCAATCAACTTGACAAATCCGCACTAAATCGTCATTAACTTTTGATTTAGAGCTCAAAATGACATGAATCCAACGCCCACATTATGCTAGCTCAATTTTCTATATTGTGACAAAATTTCAGTCTCAAAAAGATACAACAAAGCCTTCAAGTAAACCAATCAATCCAAAACTGCGTGATGCCATGCATTATGCTCACGTATAAGCCGTTACTTAATAAGAACCAATGATAAGCTTAGAATGATCATTTGAACTGTCCAATCAACTTGACAAATCCGCACTAAATCGCCTGTAACTTTTGATTTAGTGCTCAGAATGACATGAATCCAACGCCCATGTTATGCTAGCTCAATTTTCTATATTGTGACAAAATTTCAAACTCAAATAGATACGACAAAGCTTCCAAGTAAACCAATCTATTTAAAACTGCGTGATGACATGCATTATGCTTCACTTATAAGCCTTTACTCAATGAGCACTAGTGATCAGCTTAGATTGATCATTTGAACTGACCAATTAACTTGACATGTCCACACTAAATCGTCTCTAACTTTTGATTTGGAGCTCAGAATGACATGAATCCAATGCCCACATTATACTAGCTCAATTTTCTATACTATGAAAATTTTTCTGACTCAAATAGATTAGACAAAGCCTCCAAGTGATCCAATCTATACCAAACTGCGTGATGCCATGCATTATGCTCACTTATACGCCGTTACTTAATAAGCACCAATGATCAGCTTAGAATGATCATTTGAACTGTCCAATCAACTTGACAAGTCCGCACTAAATCACCTGTAAATTTTGATTTAGAGCTCAGAATGACATGAATCCCACGCCCACGTTATGCTAGCTCAATTTTCTATATTGGGACAAAATTTCAGACTCAAATAGATACAACAAAGCCTCCATGTTAACCAATTTATCCCAAACTGCGTGATGTCATGCATTATGCTTCACTTATAAGCCTTTACTCAGTAAGCACCAATGATCAGCTTAGAATGATCAATTGAACTGACCAATCAACTTGACATGACAGCACTAAATCGTCAATAATTTTTGATTTAGAGCTCAAAATGACATGAATCCAACGCCAACGTTATGCTAGCTCAATTATTTATATTGTGACAAAATTTCAGACTCAAATAGATACGACAAAGCCTTCAAGTAAACCAATCTAGCCAAAACTGTGTGATGCCATGCATAATGCTCACTTAAAAGCCATTACTTAATAAGCACCAATGATCAGCTTAGAATGATCATTTGAACTTTCCAATCAACTTGACAAATCCGCACTAAATCGCCTGTAACTTTTGATTTTTGCTCAGAATGACATGAATCCAACGCCCACGTTATGCTAGATCAATTTTCGATATTGTGAAAAAATTTCAAACTCAAATAGATACGACAAAGCCTCCAAGTAAACCAATCTATTTAAAACTGCGTGATGCCATGCATTATGCTTCACTTATAAGCCTTTACTCAATGATCACCAATGATCAGCTTAGAATGATCATTTGAAATGACCAATCAACATGACCTGTCCGCACTAAATCGTCTGTAACTTTTGATTTAGAGCTCAGAATGACATGAATCCAACGCCAACGTTATGCTAGCTCAATTTTCTATATTGTGACAAAATTTCAGACTCAAATACATACGACAAGGCCTCCTAGTAAACCAATCTATCTAAAATTGCGTGATGCCATGCATTATGTTTCACTTATAAGCCGTTTCTCAAAAAGCACCAATGATCAGCTTGAAATGATCGTTTGAACTGAGCAATCAACCTGACGTGTCCGCACTAAATCGTCTGTAACTTTTGATTTAGAGCTCAGAATGACATGAATCCAAGGCCCAGGTTATGCTAGCTTATATTTCTCTATTGTGAAAAAATTTCGTACTCAAATAGACACTACAAAGACTCCAAGTAAACCAATCTTTTCCAAACTGCGTGATGTCATGCATTATGCTTCACTTATAAGCCGTTACTTAATAAGCACCAATGATGAGCTTAGAATGATCATTTGAACTGTCCAATCAACTTGACAAATCCGCACTAAATCGTCAATAACTTTTGATTTAGAGCTCAGAATGACATGAATCCAATGCCCACGTTATGCTAGCTCAATTTTCTATATTGTGACAATATTCAACACTCAAATAGATACAACAAAGCCTCCATGTAAACCAATTTATCCCAAACGGCGTGATGCCATGCATTATGCTTCACTTATAAGCCTTTACTCAATGAGCACCAATGATCAGCTTAGAATGATCATTTGAACTGACCAATCAACTTGACATGTCAGCATTAAATCGTCAATAACTTTTGCTTTAGAGCTCAACATGACATGAATCCAACGCCCACGTTATGCTAGCTCAATTTTCTATATTGTGACAAAATTTCTGTCTCAAATAGATACGACAAAGCCTTCAAGTAAACCAATCAATCCAAAACTGCGTGATGCCATGCATTATGCTCACTTATAAGCAGTTACTTAATAAGCACCAATGATCAGCTTAGAATGATCATTTGAACTGTCGAATCAACTTGACAAATCCGCACTAAATCGCCTGTAACTTTTGATTTAGTGCTCAGAATGACATGAATCCAACGCCCACGTTATGCTAGCTCAATGTTCTATATTGTGACAAAATTTCAAACTCAAATAGATACGACAAAGCCTCCAAGTAAACCAATCTATTTAAAACTGCGTGATGACATGCATTATGCATCACTTATAAGGCTTTACTCAATGAACACCAGTGATCAGCTTAGATTGATCATTTGAACTGACCAATCAACTTGACATGTCCACACTAAATCGTCAGTAACTTTTGATTTGGAGCTCAGAATGACATGAATCCAATGCCCAAGTTATACTAGCTCAATTTTCTATACTATGACAATTTTTCTGACTCAAATAGATTAGACAAAGCCTCCAAGTGATCCAATCTATACAAAACTGCGTGATGCCATGCATTATGCCTCACTTACAAGCCTTTACTCGATGAGCACCAATGATCAGCTTAGAATGATCATTTGAACTGTCCAATCAACTTGACAAGTCCGCACTAAATCGCCTGTAAATTTTGATTTAGAGCTCAGAATGACATTAATCCAATGCCCACGTTATGCTAGCCCAATTTTCTATATTGGGACAAAATTTCAGACTCAAATAGATACAACAAAGCGTCCACGTTAACCAATTTATCCCAAACTGCGTGATGTCATGCATTATGCTTCACTTATAAGCCTTTACTCAGTGAAAACCAATGATCAGCTTAGAATGATCAATTGAACTGACCAATCAACTTGACATATCAGCACTAAATCATCAATAACTTTTGATTTGGAGCTCAAAATGACATGAATCCAACGCCCACGTTATGCTAGCTCAATTATTTATATTGTGACAAAATTTCAGACTCAAATAGATACGACAAAGCCTTCAAGTAAACCAATCTATCCAAAACTGCGTGATGCCATGTATAAGGCTCACTTATAAGCCATTACTTAATAAGCACCAATGATCACCTTAGAATGATCATTTGAACTTTCCAATCAACTTGACAAATCCGCACTAAATCGCCTGTAACTTTTGATTTTTTGCTCAGAATGACATGAATCCAACGCCCACGTTATGCTAGCTCAATTTTCTATATTGTGACAAAATTTCAAACTCAAATAGATACGAAAAAGCCTCCAAGTAAACCAATCAATTTAAAACTGCGTGATGCCATGCATTATGCTTCACTTATAAGCCTTTACTTAATGAGCACCAATGATCAGCTTAGAATGATCATTTGAAATGACCAATCAACATGACCTGTCCGCACTAAATCGTCTGTAACTTTTGATTTAGAGCTCAGAATGACATGAATCCAACTCCAACGTTATGCTAGCTCAATTTTCTATACTATGACAATTTTTCAGACTCAAATAGATACGACGAAGCCTCCAAGAAAACCTATCTATCCAAAACTGCGTGATACCATGCATTATGCTCACTTATAAGCCGTTACTTAATAGGCACTAATGATAGTCTTAGAATGAACATTTGAACTGACCAATCAACTTGAAAATTCCGCACTAAATCGTGTTTAACTATTGATTTAGTGCTCAAAATGACATGAATCCAACGCCCAAGTTACGCTAGCTGAATTTTTTATATTGTGACAATTTTTCAGATTCAAATAGTTACGACAAAGCCTCGGTGTAAACCAATATATCCCAAACTGCGTGATGCCATTCATTATGCTTCACATATAAGCCTTTACTCAATGAGCACCTATGATTAGCTTAAAATGATCATTTGAACTGACCAATCAACCTGATGTGTCCGCACTAAATCATCTGTAACTTTTGATTTAGAGCTCAGAATTACATGAATCCAAGGCCCAGGTTATGCTAGCTCAATTTTCTCTATTGTGAAAAAAATTCATACTCAAATAGATACTACAAAGCCTCCAAGTAAACCAATCTTTCCCAAACTGCGTGATGTCATGCATTATGCTTCACTTATAAGCCTATACTTATTAAGCACCAATGATCAGCTTAGAATGATCATTTGAACTGTCCAATCAACTTGACAAATCCTCACTAAATCGCCTGTAACTTTTGATTTAATACTCAGAATGACATGAATCCAATGCCCACGTTATCCTAGCTCAATTTTCTATATTGTGACAAAATTTCAGACTCAAGTAGGTACAACAAAGCCTCCGTGCTAACCAATTTATCCCAAACTGCGTGATGCCATGCATTATGCTTCACTTATAAGCCTTTACTCAATGAGCACCAATGATCAGCTTAGAATGATCATTTGAACTGACCAATCAACTTGAAATGTCAGCACTAAATCGTCAATAACTTTCGATTTAGAGCTCAAAATGACATGAATCCAACGCCCACGTTATGCTAGCTCAATGTTTTATATTGTGACAAAATTTCAGACTCAAATAGATATGAAAAAGCCTTCAACGAAACCAATCTATCCAAAACTGCGTGATGCCATGCATTATGCTCACTTATAAGCCGTTACTTAATAAGCACAATTGATCAGCTTAAAATGATCATTTGAACTGTCCAATCAACTTGACAAATCTGCACTAAATCGCCTGTAACTTTTGATTTAGTGCTCAGAATGACATGAATCCAACGCCCACGTTATGCAGGCTCAGTTTTCTATATTGTGACAAAATTTCAAACTCAAATAGATACGACAAAACCTCCAAGTAAACCAATCTATTTAAAACTGCGTGATGACATGCATTATGCTTCACTTATAAGCCTTTACTCAGTGAGCACCAGTGATCAGCATAGATTGATCATTTGAACTGACCAATCAACTTGACATGTCCACACTAAATCTTCAGTAACTTTTGATTTGGAGCTCAGAATGACATGAATCCATTGCCCACCTTATACTAGCTCAATTTTCTATTCTATGACAATTTTTCTGACTCAAATAGATTAGACAAAGCCTCCAAGTGATCCAATCTATACCAAACTGCGTGATGCCATGCATTATGCCTCACTTATAAGCCTTTACTCGATGAGCACCAATGATCAGCTTAGAATGATCATTTGAACTGTCCAATCAACTTGACAAGTCCGCACTAAATCGCCTGTAAATTTTGATTTAGAGCTCAGAATGACATTAATCCAATGCCCACGTTATGCTAGCTCAATTTTCTATATTGGGACAAAATTTCAGACTCAAATAGATACAACAAAGCCTCCATGTTAACCAATTTATCCCAAACTGCGTGATGTCATGCATTATGCTTCACTTATAAGCCTTTACTCAGTGAGAACCAATGATCAGCTTAGAATGATCAATTGAACTGACCAATCAACTTGACATGTCAGCACTAAATCATCAATAACTTTTGATTTAGAGCTCAAAATGACATGAATCCAACGCCCACGTTATGCTAGCTCAATTATTTATATTGTGACAAAATTTCAGACTCAAATAGATACGACAAAGCCTTCAAGTAAACCAATCTATCCAAAACTGCGTGATGCCATGTATAAGGCTCACTTATAAGCCATTACTTAATAAGCACCAATGATCAGCTTAGAATGATCATTTGAACTTTCCAATCAACTTGACAAATCCGCACTAAATCGCCTGTAACTTTTGATTTTTTGCTCAGAATGACATGAATCCAACGCCCACGTTATGCTAGCTCAATTTTCTATATTGTGACAAAATTTCAAACTCAAATAGATACGAAAAAGCCTCCAAGTAAACCAATCAATTTAAAACTGCGTGATGCCATGCATTATGCTTCACTTATAAGCCTTTACTCAATGAGCACCAATGATCAGCTTAGAATGATCATTTGAAATGACCAATCAACATGACCTGTCCGCACTAAATCGTCTGTAACTTTTGATTTAGAGCTCAGAATGACATGAATCCAACGCCAACGTTATGCTAGCTCAATTTTCTATACTATGACAATTTTTCAGACTCAAATAGATACGACGAAGCCTCCAAGTAAACCAATCTATCCAAAACTGCGTGATACCATGCATTATGCTCACTTATAAGCCGTTACTTAATAGGCACCAATGATCAGCTTAGAATGAACATTTGAACTGACCAATCAACTTGAAAATTCCGCACTAAATCGTGTTTAACTATTGATTTAGTGCTCAAAATGACATGAATCCAACGCCCACGTTACGCTAGCTGAATTTTTTATATTGTGACAATTTTTCAGATTCAAATAGTTACGACAAAGCCTCGGTGTAAACCAATATATCCCAAACTGCGTGATGCCATTCATTATGCTTCACATATAAGCCTTTACTCAATGAGCACCTATGATTAGCTTAAAATGATCATTTGAACTGACCAATCAACCTGATGTGTCCGCACTAAATCATCTGTAACTTTTGATTTAGAGCTCAGAATTACATGAATCCAAGGCCCAGGTTATGCTAGCTCAATTTTCTCTATTGTGAAAAAAATTCATACTCAAATAGATACTACAAAGCCTCCAAGTAAACCAATCTTTCCCAAACTGCGTGATGTCATGCATTATGCTTCACTTATAAGCCGTTACTTATTAAGCACCAATGATCAGCTTAGAATGATCATTTGAACTGTCCAATCAACTTGACAAATCCTCACTAAATCGCCTGTAACTTTTGATTTAATACTCAGAATGACATGAATCCAATGCCCACGTTATGCTAGCTCAATTTTCTATATTGTGACAAAATTTCAGACTCAAGTAGATACAACAAAGCCTCCGTGCTAACCAATTTATCCCAAACTGCGTGATGCCATGCATTATGCTTCACTTATAAGCCTTTACTCAATGAGCACCAATGATCAGCTTAGAATGATCATTTGAACTGACCAATCAACTTGAAATGTCAGCACTAAATCGTCAATAACTTTCGATTTAGAGCTCAAAATGACATGAATCCAACGCCCACGTTATGCTAGCTCAATGTTTTATATTGTGACAAAATTTCAGACTCAAATAGATATGAAAAAACCTTCAACGAAACCAATCTATCCAAAACTGCGTGATGCCATGCATTATGCTCACTTATAAGCCGTTACTTAATAAGCACAATTGATCAGCTTAAAATGATCATTTGAACTGTCCAATCAACTTGACAAATCCGCACTAAATCGCCTGTAACTTTTGATTTAGTGCTCAGAATGACATGAATCCAACGCCCACGTTATGCTAGCTCAATTTTCTATATTGTGACAAAATTTCAAACTCAAATAGATACGACAAAGCCTCCAAGTAAACCAATCTATTTAAAACTGCGTGATGACATGCATTATGCTTCACTTATAAGCCTTTACTCAATGAGCACGAGTGATCAGCTTAGATTGATCATTTGAACTGACCAATCAACTTGACATGTCCACACTAAATCGTCAGTAACTTTTGATTTGGAGCTCAGAATGACATGAATCCAATGCCCACGTTATACTAGCTCAATTTTCTATACTATGACAATTTTTCTGACTCAAATAGATTAGACAAAGCCTCCAAGTGATCCAATCTATACCAAACTGCGTGATGCCATGCATTATGCCTCACTTATAAGCCTTTACTCGATGAGCACCAATGATCAGCTTAGAATGATCATTTGAACTGTCCAATCAACTTGACAAGTCCGCACTAAATCGCCTGTAAATTTTGATTTAGAGCTCAGAATGACATTAATCCAATGCCCACGTTATGCTAGCTCAATTTTCTATATTGGGACAAAATTTCAGACTCAAATAGATACAACAAAGCGTCCACGTTAACCAATTTATCCCAAACTGCGTGATGTCATGCATTCATGCTTCACTTATAAGCCTTTACTCAGTGAGAACCAATGACCAGCTTAGAATGATCAATTGAACTGACCAATCAACTTGACATGTCAGCACTAAATCATCAATAACTTTTGATTTGGAGCTCAAAATGACATGAATCCAACGCCCACGTTATGCTAGCTCAATTATTTATATTGTGACAAAATTGCAGACTCAAATAGATACGACAAAGCCTTCAAGTAAACCAATCTATCCAAAACTGCGTGATGCCATGTATAAGGCTCACTTATAAGCCATTACTTAATAAGCACCAATGATCAGCTTAGAATGATCATTTGAACTGTCCAATCAACTTGACAAATCCGCACTAAATCGCCTGTAACTTTTGATTTTTTGCTCAGAATGACATGAATCCAACGCCCACGTTATGCTAGCTCAATTTTCTATATTGTGACAAAATTTCAAACTCAAATAGATACGACAAAGCCTCCAAGTAAACCAATCTATTTAAAACTGCGTGATGCCATGCATTATGCTTCACTTATAAGCCTTTACTCAATGAGCACCAATGATCAGCTTAGAATGATCATTTGAAATGACCAATCAACTTGACCTGTCCGCACTAAATCGTCTGTAACTTTTGATTTAGAGCTCAGAATGACATGAATCCAACGCCCACGTTATGCTAGCTCAATTTTCTATACTATGACAATTTTTCAGACTCAAATAGATACGACGAAGCCTCCAAGTAAACCAATCTATCCAAAACTGCGTGATACCATGCATTATGCTCACTTATAAGCCGTTACTTAATAAGCACCAATGATCAGCTTAGAATGAACATTTGAACTGACCAATCAACTTGACAATTCCGCACTAAATCGTGTGTAACTTTTGATTTAGTGCTCAAAATGACATGAATCCAACGCCCACGTTATGCTAGCTCAATTTTTTATATTGTGACAATTTTTCAGACTCAAATAGATACGACAAAGCCTCCAAGTAAACCAATATATCCCAAACTTCGTGATGCCATTCATTATGCTTCACATATAAGCCTTTACTCAATGAGCACCTATGATCAGCTTAAAATGATCATTTGAACTGACCAATCAACCTGACGTGTCCGCACTAAATCGTCAGTAACTTTTATTTAGAGCTCAGAATGACATGAATCCAAGGCCCAGGTTATGCTAGCTCAATTTTCTATATTGTGAAAAAATTTCATACTCAAATAGATACTACAAAGCCTCCAAGTAAACCAATCTTTCCCAAACTGCGTGATGTCATGCATTATGCTTCACTTATAAGCCGTTACTTATTAAGCACCAATGATCAGCTTAGAATGATCATTTGAACTGTCCAATCAACTTGACAAATCCTCACTAAATCGCCTGTAACTTTTGATTTAATACTCAGAATGACATGAATCCAATGCCCACGTTATGCTAGCTCAATTTTCAATATTGTGACTAAATTTCAGACTCAAGTAGGTACAACAAAGCCTCCGTGCTAACCAAATTTATCCCAAACTGCATGATTCCATGCATTATGCTTCACTTATAAGCCTTTACTCAATGAGCACCAATGATCAGCTTAGAATGATCATTTGAACTGACCAATCAACTTGAAATGTCAGCACGAAATCGTCAATAACTTTCGATTTAGAGCTCAAAATCACATGAATCCAAGGCCCACGTTATGCTAGGTCAATGTTTTATATTGTGACAAAATTTCAGACTCAAATAGATATGAAAAAGCCTTCAACGAAACCAATCTATCCAAAACTGCGTGATGCCATGCATTATGCTCACTTATAAGCCGTTACTTAATAAGCACCAATTGATCAGCTTAAAATGATCATTTGAACTGTCCAATCAACTTGACAAATCCGCACTAAATCGCCTGTAACTTTTGATTTAGTGCTCAGAATGACATGAATCCAACGCCCACGTTATGCTAGCTCAATTTTCTATATTGTGACAAAATTTTAAACTCAAATAGATACGACAAAGCCTCCAAGTAAACCAATCTATTTAAAACTGCGTGATGACATGCATTATGCTTCACTTATAAGCCTTGACTCAATGAGCACGAGTGATCAGCTTAGATTGATCATTTGAACTGACCAATCAACTTGACATGTCCACACTAAATCGTCAGTAACTTTTGATTTGGAGCTCAGAATGACATGAATCCAATGTCCACGTTATACTAGCTCAATTTTCTATACTATGACAATTTTGCTGACTCAAATAGATTAGACAAAGCCTCCAAGTGATCCAATCTATACCAAATTGTGTGATGCCATGCATTATGCCTCACTTATAAGCCTTTACTCGATGAGCACCAATGATCAGCTTAGAATGATCATTTGAACTGTCCAATCAACTTAACAAGTCCGCACTAAATCGCCTGTAAATTTTGATTTAGAGCTCACAATGACATTAATCCAATGCCCACGTTATGCTAGCTCAATTTTCTATATTGGGACAAAATTTCAGACTCAAATAGATACAACAAAGCGTCCATGTTAACCAATTTATCCCAAACTGCGTGATGTCATGCATTATGCTTCACTTATAAGCCTTTACTCAGTGAGAACCAATGATCAGCTTAGAATGATCAATTGAACTGACCAATCAACTTGACATGTCAGCACTAAATCATCAATAACTTTTGATTTAGAGCTCAAAATGACATGAATCCAACGCCCACGTTATGCTAGCTCAATTATTTATATTGTGACAAAATTTCAGACTTAAATAGATACGACAAAGCCTTCAAGTAAACCAATCTATCCAAAACTGCGTGATGCCATGTATAAGGCTCACTTATAAGCCATTACTTAATAACCACCAATGATCAGCTTAGAATGATCATTTGAACTTTCCAATCAACTTGACAAATCCGCACTAAATCGCCTGTAACTTTTGATTTTTTGCTCAGAATGACATGAATCCAACGCCCACGTTATGCTAGCTCAATTTTCTATATTGTGACAAAATTTCAAACTCAAATAGATACGAAAAAGCCTCCAAGTAAACCAATCAATTTAAAACTGCGTGATGCCATGCATTATGCTTCACTTATAAGCCTTTACTCAATGAGCACCAATGATCAGCTTAGAATGATCATTTGAAATGACCAATCAACATGACCTGTACGCACTAAATCGTCTGTAACTTTTGATTTAGAGCTCAGAATGACATGAATCCAACTCCAACGTTATGCTAGCTCAATTTTCTATACTATGACAATTTTTCAGACTCAAATAGATACGACGAAGCCTCCAAGAAAACCTATCTATCCAAAACTGCGTGATACCATGCATTATGCTCACTTATAAGCCGTTACTTAATAGGCACTAATGATAGTCTTAGAATGAACATTTGAACTGACCAATCAACTTGAAAATTCCGCACTAAATCGTGTTTAACTATTGATTTAGTGCTCAAAATGACATGAATCCAACGCCCAAGTTACGCTAGCTGAATTTTTTATATTGTGACAATTTTTCAGATTCAAATAGTTACGACAAAGCCTCGGTGTAAACCAATATATCCCAAACTGCGTGATGCCATTCATTATGCTTCACATATAAGCCTTTACTCAATGAGCACCTATGATTAGCTTAAAATGATCATTTGAACTGACCAATCAACCTGATGTGTCCGCACTAAATCATCTGTAACTTTTGATTTAGAGCTCAGAATTACATGAATCCAAGGCCCAGGTTATGCTAGCTCAATTTTCTCTATTGTGAAAAAAATTCATACTCAAATAGATACTACAAAGCCTCCAAGTAAACCAATCTTTCCCAAACTGCGTGATGTCATGCATTATGCTTCACTTATAAGCCTATACTTATTATGCACCAATGATCAGCTTAGAATGATCATTTGAACTGTCCAATCAACTTGACAAATCCTCACTAAATCGCCTGTAACTTTTGATTTAATACTCAGAATGACATGAATCCAATGCCCACGTTATCCTAGCTCAATTTTCTATATTGTGACAAAATTTCAGACTCAAGTAGGTACAACAAAGCCTCCGTGCTAACCAATTTATCCCAAACTGCGTGATGCCATGCATTATGCTTCACTTATAAGCCTTTACTCAATGAGCACCAATGATCAGCTTAGAATGATCATTTGAACTGACCAATCAACTCGAAATGTCAGCACTAAATCGTCAATGACTTTCGATTTAGAGCTCAAAATGACATGAATCCAACACCCACGTTATGCTAGCTCAATGTTTTATATTGTGACAAAATTTCAGACTCAAATAGATATGAAAAAACCTTCAACGAAACCAATCTATCCAAAACTGCGTGATGCCATGCATTATGCTCACTTATAAGCCGTTACTTAATAAGCACAATTGATCAGCTTAAAATGATCATTTGAACTGTCCAATCAACTTGACAAATCCGCACTAAATCGCCTGTAACTTTTGATTTAGTGCTCAGAATGACATGAATCCAACGCCCACGTTATGCTAGCTCAATTTTCTATATTGTGACAAAATTTCAAACTCAAATAGATACGACAAAGCCTCCAAGTAAACCAATCTATTTAAAACTGCGTGATGACATGCATTATGCTTCACTTATAAGCCTTTACTCAATGAGCACGAGTGATCAGCTTAGATTGATCATTTGAACTGACCAATCAACTTGACATGTCCACACTAAATTGTCAGTAACTTTTGATTTGGAGCTCAGAATGACATGAATCCAATGCCCACGTTATACTAGCTCAATTTTCTATACTATGACAATTTTTCTGACTCAAATAGATTAGACAAAGCCTCCAAGTGATCCAATCTATACCAAACTGCGTGATGCCATGCATTATGCGTCACTTATAAGCCTTTACTCGATGAGCACCAATGATCAGCTTAGAATGATCATTTGAACTGTCCAATCAACTTGACAAGTCCGCACTAAATCGCCTGTAAATTTTGATTTAGAGCTCAGAATGACATTAATCCAATGCCCACGTTATGCTAGCTCAATTTTCTATATTGGGACAAAATTTCAGACTCAAATAGATACAACAAAGCGTCCACGTTAACCAATTTATCCCAAACTGCGTGATGTCATGCATCATGCTTCACTTATAAGCCTTTACTCAGTGAGAACCAATGACCAGCTTAGAATGATCAATTGAACTGACCAATCAACTTGACATGTCAGCACTAAATCATCAATAACTTTTGATTTGGAGCTCAAAATGACATGAATCCAACGCCCACGTTATGCTAGCTCAATTATTTATATTGTGACAAAATTGCAGACTCAAATAGATACGACAAAGCCTTCAAGTAAACCAATCTATCCAAAACTGCGTGATGCCATGTATAAGGCTCACTTATAAGCCATTACTTAATAAGCACCAATGATCAGCTTAGAATGATCATTTGAACTTTCCAATCAACTTGACAAATCCGCACTAAATCGCCTGTAACTTTTGATTTTTTGCTCAGAATGACATGAATCCAACGCCCACGTTATGCTAGCTCAATTTTCTATATTGTGACAAAATTTCAAACTCAAATAGATACGAAAAAGCCTCCAAGTAAACCAATCAATTTAAAACTGCGTGATGCCATGCATTATGCTTCACTTATAAGCCTTTACTCAATGAGCACCAATGATCAGCTTAGAATGATCATTTGAAATGACCAATCAACATGACCTGTCCGCACTAAATCGTCTGTAACTTTTGATTTAGAGCTCAGAATGACATGAATCCAACTCCAACGTTATGCTAGCTCAATTTTCTATACTATGACAAGTTTTTCAGACTCAAATAGATACGACGAAGCCTCCAAGAAAACCTATCTATCCAAAACTGCGTGATACCATGCATTATGCTCACTTATAAGCCGTTACTTAATAGGCACTAATGATCAGCTTAGAATGAACATTTCAACTGACCAATCAACTTGAAAATTCCGCACTAAATCGTGTTTAACTATTGATTTAGTGCTCAAAATGACATGAATCCAACGCCCACGTTACGCTAGCTGAATTTTTTATATTGTGACAATTCTTCAGATTCAAATAGTTACGACAAAACCTCGGTGTAAACCAATATATCCCAAACTGCGTGATGCCATTCATTATGCTTCACATATAAGCCTTTACTCAATGAGCACCTATGATCAGCTTAAAATGATCATTTGAACTGACCAATCAACCTGACGTGTCCGCACTAAATCGTCAGTAACTTTTTATTTAGAGCTCAGAATGACATGAATCCAAGGCCCAGGTTATGCTAGCTCAATTTTCTATATTGTGAAAACATTTCATACTCAAATAGATACTACAAAGCCTCCAAGTAAACCAATCTTTCCCAAACTGCGTGATGTCATGCATTATGCTTCACTTATAAGCCGTTACTTATTAAGCACCAATGATCAGCTTAGAATGATCATTTGAACTGTCCAATCAACTTGACAAGTCCGCACTAAATCGCCTGTAAATTTTGATTTAGAGCTCAGAATGACATTAATCCAATGCCCACGTTATGCTAGCCCAATTTTCTATATTGGGACAAAATTTCAGACTCAAATAGATACAACAAAGCGTCCACGTTAACCAATTTATCCCAAACTGCGTGATGTCATGCATTATGCTTCACTTATAAGCCTTTACTCAGTGAGAACCAATGATCAGCTTAGAATGATCAATTGAACTGACCAATCAACTTGACATGTCAGCACTAAATCATCAATAACTTTTGATTTAGAGCTCAAAATGACATGAATCCAACGCCCACGTTATGCTAGCTCAATTATTTATATTGTGACAAAATTTCAGACTTAAATAGATACGACAAAGCCTTCAAGTAAACCAATCTATCCAAAACTGCGTGATGCCATGTATAAGGCTCACTTATAAGCCATTACTTAATAACCACCAATGATCAGCTTAGAATGATCATTTGAACTTTCCAATCAACTTGACAAATCCGCACTAAATCGCCTGTAACTTTTGATTTTTTGCTCAGAATGACATGAATCCAACGCCCACGTTATGCTAGCTCAATTTTCTATATTGTGACAAATTTTCAAACTCAAATAGATACGAAAAAGCCTCCAAGTAAACCAATCAATTTAAAACTGCGTGATGCCATGCATTATGCTTCACTTATAAGCCTTTACTCAATGAGCACCAATGATCAGCTTAGAATGATCATTTGAAATGACCAATCAACATGACCTGTCCGCACTAAATCGTCTGTAACTTTTGATTTAGAGCTCAGAATGACATGAATCCAACTCCAACGTTATGCTAGCTCAATTTTCTATACTATGACAGTTTTTCAGACTCAAATAGATACGACGAAGCCTCCAAGAAAACCTATCTATCCAAAACTGCGTGATACCATGCATTATGCTCACTTATAAGCCGTTACTTAATAGGCACTAATGATCAGCTTAGAATGAACATTTCAACTGACCAATCAACTTGAAAATTCCGCACTAAATCGTGTTTAACTATTGATTTAGTGCTCAAAATGACATGAATCCAACGCCCACGTTACGCTAGCTGAATTTTTTATATTGTGACAATTCTTCAGATTCAAATAGTTACGACAAAACCTCGGTGTAAACCAATATATCCCAAACTGCGTGATGCCATTCATTATGCTTCACATATAAGCCTTTACTCAATGAGCACCTATGATTAGCTTAAAATGATCATTTGAACTGACCAATCAACCTGATGTGTCCGCACTAAATCGTCTGTAACTTTTGATTTAGAGCTCAGAATGACATGAATCCAAGGCCCAGGTTATGCTAGCTCAATTTTCTCTATTGTGAAAAAATTTCATACTCAAATAGATACTACAAAGCCTCCAAGTAAACCAATCTTTCCCAAACTGCGTGATGTCATGCATTATGCTTCACTTATAAGCCGTTACTTATTAAACACCAATGATCAGCTTAGAATGATCATTTGAACTGTCCAATCAACTTGACAATTCCGCACTAAATTGCCTGTAACTTTTGATTTAATGCTCGGAATGACATGAATCCAATGCCCACGTTATGCTAGCTCAATTTTCTATATTGTGACAAAATTTCAGACTCAAATAGATACAACAAAGCCTCCGTGTAAACCAATTTATCCCAAACTGCGTGATGCCATGCATTATGCTTCACTTATAAGCCTTTACTCAATGAGCACCAATGATCAGCTTAGAATGATCATTTGAACTGACCAATCAACTTGACATGTCAGCACTAAATCGTCAATAACTTTTGATTTAGAGCTCAAAATGACATGAATCCAACGCCCACGTTATGCTAGCTCAATTTTCTATATTGTGACAAAATTTCAGACTCAAATAGATACGAAAAAACCTCCAAGTAAACCAATCTATCTAAAACTGCGGAATGCCTTGCATTATGGTTAACTTATAAGCCGTACTAAATAAGCACCAATGATCAGCTTAGAATAATCATTTGAACTGACCAATCAACTTGACATGTCCGCACTAAATTGTGTGTAACTTTTGATTTAGTGCTCATAATGACGTAAATCCAACGCCCACGTTATGCTAGCGCAATTTTCTATATTGTGGCAAAATGTCAGACTCAAATAGATACGACAAAGCCTCCAAGTAAACCAATCTATCCAAAACTGCGTGATGCTATGCATTATGGTTAACTTATAAGGCGTTACTCAATAAGCACCAATGATCAGAATGATCTTCTGAACTGACAAATGACCTTGACATGTCCGCACTAAATCGTCCATAACTTTTGATTTAGAGCTCAGAATGACATGAATTCAAAGCCCACATTATGCTAGCTCGATTTTCTATATTGTGACAAAATTTCGTACTCAGATAGATACGACAAGCCTCCAAGTAAACCAATCTATCCAAAACTGTGTGATGCCATGCATTACGCTTAACTTATAAGCCGTTACTCAATAAGCACCAATGATCAGCTTAGAATAATCATTTGAACTGACCAATCAACTTGACATGTCCGCACTAAATCGTGTGTAACTTTTGATTTAGTGCTCATAATGACGTAAATCCAACGCCCACGTTATGCTAGCGCAATTTTCTATATTGTGGCAAAATGTCAGACTCAAATAGATACGACAAAGCCTCCAAGTAAACCAATCTATCTAAAACTGCGTGATGCTATGCATTATGGTTAACTTATAAGCGTTACTCAATAAGCACCAATGATCAGCTTAAAATGATCATTTGAACTGACCAATCAACTTGACATGTCCGCACTAAATCGTATGTAACTTTTGATTTAGTGCTCAGAATGACATGAATCCAACGCCAACGTTATGCTAGCTCAATTTTCTATATTGTGACAATTTTTCAGACTCAAATAGATACGACAAAGCCTCCAAGTAAACCAACCTATCTAAAACTGCGTGATTCCATGCATTATGTTTCACTTATAAGGCGTTACTCAATAAGCACCATTGATCAGCTTAGAATGATCATTTGAACTGTCCAATCAACTTGACACGTCCGCACTAAATCGCCTGTAACTTTTGATTTAGAGCTCAGAATGATATGAATCCAACGCCCACGTTATGCTAGCTCAATTTTCTATATTGTGACAAAATTTTAGACTCAAATAGATACGACAAAGCCTCCAAGTAAACCAATCTTTCCAAAACTGCGTGATGCCATGCATTATGCTTAACTTCTAAGCCATTACTCAATAAGCACCAATGAAGAGCTCAGAATGATGATTTGAACTGACTAATCAACTTGACATGTCGGCACTAAATCGTCCGTAACTTTTGATTTAGTGCTCAGAATGACATGAACCAAATGCCCACCTTATGCTAGCTCAATTTTCTATATTGTGACAAAATTTCCGACTCAAATAGATACGACAAAGCCTTCAAGTAAACCAATCTATCCAAAAATGCATGATGCCATGCATTATGCACCCATATAAGCCATTACTTAATAAGCACCAATGATAAGCTTAGAATGATCATTTGAACTGTCCAATAAACTTGAAAATTCTGCACTAAATCACATGTAACTTTTGATTTTGAGCTCAGAATGATATGAATC
>CM032160.1:19488987-19519936 GCA_018901935.1 Pugionium cornutum
TGAACCAAGTTCTTAGGGCGTACATCAGTAAGTTTGTGGTAGTTTATTTTGATGACATACTTGTTTATAGTAAGTGCCTACGGGAACACCTCACACATCTTGAGATGGTCCTTAAAACCCTTCGACAAGAAGAGCTTTATGCCAATGTCAAGAAGTGCATCTTTTGTACTGATAAGCTTGTCTTTTTAGGTTTTGTTGTGAGTTCACAGGGCCTACAGGTTGATGAGGAGAAGAGTCGAGCCATACAAGAATGGCCAACACCAGGAAATATCAGCCAAGTAAGGAGCTTCCACGGACTGGCCAGCTTCTATAGGAGATTCGTGCCCAACTTCAGCAGTATTGCCTCACCACTGACGGCAGTAGTGAAGAAGAACGTGGGATTCAGCTGGGGAGAAGCTCAGGAGAAGGCATTCCAGGCCTTGAAGGACAGCCTGACACACGCAGCAGTGCTGGTCCTTCCCGACTTCAACAAGACGTTTGAAGTGGAGTGTGATGCCTCTGGAATAGGCATAGGAGCAGTGCTAACTCAAGGAGGGAGACCAGTGGCATACTTCAGTGAGAAGCTAGGTGGTGCCTCACTGAACTACCCCCACTTATGACAAGGAGCTCTATGCCCTTGTCCGAGCATTGGAGACTTGGCAGCATTACTTGCTGTCCAAGGAGTTTGTGATCCACACTGATCACGAGACTCTCAAACACCTCAGAGGGCAAACCAATCTCAAGAGGAGACATGCCAGGTGGATGGAGTTCATAGAGACCTTCCCGTACATCATCAAGTACAAGAAGGGCAAAGACAATGTGGTAGCCGATGCACTATCAAGGAGGTTTGCCTTGATATCAACCATGGAGGCAAAGGTCCTAGGATTCGAGCACATCAAGGATCTATACAAGGATGATCCTGACCTTGCTGAGAGCTACAAGGAGTGTAGCACAGGAGTCATGGCAAATTCTACATCCATGAGGGATTCTTGTTCGAGAAAGAAGGCTGTGCATACCACAGGATCACTAAGGAGCTTATCATCCGAGAAGCTCATGGAGGAGGACTCATGGGCCACTTTGGTGTCGACAAGACTCTAGCAGTGGTCAAGGAGCACTTCTACTGGCCACACATCAAGAGGACAGTAGAACCACATTGTGCAAGATGCATTACTTGCAAGAAGGCAAAGTCCCGAGTGCAACCTCACGGGTTGTATCTACCACTGCCCATACCAACACATCCATGGGTGGACATATCGATGGATTTTGTTCTAGGTCTGCCCAAGATCAACCACAAAGATGCAATCTTTGTAGTGGTGGACAGATTCTCCAAGATGGCACATTTCATCCCATGTGCCAATGTCAATAATGCCACACAAACAGCTGAGCTGTTCTTCAGGGAGATAGTACGGCTTCATGGAGTGCCAAGGACCATCGTATCAGACAGGGACACCAAGTTCCTTAGCCATTTCTGGAGGACCCTTTGGAGGAAGCTAGGCACGAAGCTACTCTTCTCTACCACTTGCCATCCTCAAACCGATGGCCAAACTGAAGTTGTCAACAGGACCCTATCAACTCTTCTCAGAACAACACTAGGGAAGAACCTAAAGACTTGGGTGGAGTGCCTACCATTCATTGAGTTTGCCTACAACCGAGCCGTGCACTCAGCAACCAAGAAGACACCATTTGAAGTGGTATACGGTTTCAACCCTCTCACCCCATTGGAGCAAACACCACTGCCACCAGCTGAGATGACCAACCTCAACGGAGCATCCAAAGCAGAGTTCATAAGGAGGTTACACAAGAAGGTAGCAGAAAACTTGGAGAAGAGGACCGGACAATACGTGACTCATGCCAACAAAGGAAGAAAGGAGGTGATGTTTCAACCAGGCGATTGGGTGTGGCTACACCAACGGCAGGAGAGGTTCCCAAACCTAAGGAGTTCCAAGCTAGCACCAAGAGGAGATGGACCCTTCAGAGTGCTCGAGAGGATCAACAACAACGCCTACCGGATCGAGCTTCCTGGTGAGTTTAATGTGTCCAATACGTTCAATGTTACTGACTTGGCCCCTTTCCATGCAGATGATCCAGTTTTGAGGACAAAACCTACTGAAGAGGGAGGGAATGATGAGGACATCAGGTCGTACATCCAGCCAGGAGACCAGACTGGCCGACCAGGAAGCTTGCCCGAGACAGCAGGACCATCTGGCGTGCCTGCCGGACCAGACAATACCGCCGGACCTTCGACCTATAGGACCAGACCGGTCAACATCGCCGGCGGAGAGGCCCAAGCTTCCGGCACACTTGGTGGGGACGTGAATGACACCGCCGGTCCCCATGATGACACCGCCGACTCCGGGATCAACTTGGCCGGTCCTGAAGTCATTCCGGCCTGTACCGCGCATAATCCAGCCGGTACAGGCCATCCAGCCGAGTACACGCACACTTCCACTTCTACACAAGAGGACTCGGACCAAATGAGCTACCAGCTCCAGGACATTCACTTAGAGGAAGTATCTACACCAGTGGTACCTCCAGGAGCAATGACAAGAAGCAGATCAAGAGCACTCTTCCACAAATTCAGCTTATGGGTCGACAAGCTTCTAGAGGAAGAGCAGCTAAGGACAATGGGCCAGAAGAGCAAATTAGAGTCCAAAGGCTTCTCAACAACACAAGGAACATCAGAGACTTGGGCTTTAGTGGCAAGAGAGGTCAGGGCCCAAAGATTCCTAACCCTACTCCAAGTCGAAGACTAGGAGCAAGGCGCGTGCATGCCACAAGGACGGCCAACTTCCATTTCTTGTCCGTGAGGTAAGTAAGGTAAGTTTCAATTCGAATATATGCCTCTTTCTGTTTTGCAGGGGAGGATCTAGATTTTTTACATTATTGAGTCAAAGACATTTTAGGAATAGGTCCTTTTTCGGTTATGCATTTTTGTATATTTTTCATTTGTGCACTTTTGTAATCTTTCCTTTTCTTTATTTGAGTCGACCCTGGAAGGTCAAGCTGTCGAGCATATTAATAAGGCTCCTTCCAGCATTGTAGTTCGACAACCTTTTTGATATTAATAAAGTAGAACTTTCTTCCTACAAGCTTTCTCTCAAAAGAGACTTGTACGCTTAGAACCTAGTTGAGACCAGCCCTCCTAGCTCTAAGTTTGTGATTTATCACGAGGTTCATCACCCCTCGTGTGGTTCACTTCACCCTTCCATCGTTTACCAACCAGAAAACCCCTATCCAGAAGCCTAAGGTTGAGTTTCTCACCTAATCTTCTACAAACAGCCCACGCGCATACATCCTTGAATCAAGGCTTGTATCACCAAACCTCACCAAGAGAGGTGCATTGGATTGTACTCTTTTTCTCTATTCTTAGTTTTCTCCCAGTAGATTTTCTAAGATAGGTTTTGATGAGGACATCAGGTCGTACATCCAGCCAGGAGACCAGACTGGCCGTCCAGGAAGCTTGCCCGAGACAGCCGGGCCTTTTGGCACGTCTGCCGGACCAAGCAGTACCGCCGGACCCTCGACCAATAGGACCAGACCGGTCAGCATTGCCGGCGGAGAGGCCCAAGCTTCCGGCACACTTGGTGGCGATGTGGATGACACCGCCGGTCCCCTTGGTGATGCCACCGACTCCGGGATCAACTTTGCCGGTCCTGAAGGCATTCCGGCTAGTACCTCGCACAATCCAGCCGGTACAGCCGATCCAGCCGAGTACACGCGCATTTCCACTTCCACACAAGAAGACTCAGTCCAGATGAGCTACCAGCTCCAGGACATGCACCTAGAGGAAGTCTCTACACCAGTGGTACCTCAAGGAGCAATGACAAGAAGCAGATCAACGGCACTCTTCCACAAATTCAGCTTATGGGTCGACAAGCTCCTAGAGGAAGATCGACTAAGGAAAATGGGCCAGAAGTGCAAGGAAGAGTCCAAAGGCTTCTCAACATTACAAGGAACATGAGAGACTTGGGCTTTAGTGGCAAGAGAGGTCAGGGCCCAAAGATTCCTAACCCTACTCCAAGTCGAAGACTAGGAGCAAGGTGCGTGCATGCCACAAGGACGGCCACCTTCCATTCTTGGCCGTGAGGTGAGTAAGGTAAGTTTCAATTCGAATATATGCCTCTTTCTGTTTTTCAGGATAGGATCTAGAATATTTACATTTCTTGAGTCAAAGACATTTTAGTAATAGGTCTTTTTCGATTATACACTTTTGTATCTTTTCCTTTTGTGCACGTTTGTAAACTTTCCTTTTCTTATTTGAGTCGACCCTAGTAGGTCAAGCTGTCGAGCATATTAATAAGGCTCCTTCCAGCATTGTAGTTCAACAACCTTTTTGATATTAATAAAGTAGAACTTTTCTTCCAACAAGTTTTCTCTCAAGAATCTTGTGCGCTTAGAATCTAATTGAGACCATCCCTCCTAGCTCTACGTTTGTGATTTATCACGAGGTTCATCAGCCCTCGTGTGGTTCACTTCAACTTTCCATCGAATACCAACCCAAAAACCCCTATCCAAGAAGTCTAAGGTCGAGTTTCTCACCTAACCTTCTCCAAACAGCCCACGCGCATATAAGCCTTGAATCGAGGCTTGTATCAATTTGGTATCAGAGCTTAAAACTCCTAAACCAGGTTGTTTCTATCCTTTAGCTTGTCTTGTTTCTTTTTCTTGCATTAGTTTAAGTTTCATTCCAGAAAATCAAAAAAATAACATCTAAAGTTCATACCGAGTGCATCTAGTTCCTACATGCATCACTAGGTTCTAGAATCATTCTTGCATTGCTATATTCGACTTTCCTTTTTGTTAGAATCATATTTCTATTATTTTTAAGTTAAATTAAAAGAAAATAAAAAGAAAAGAAAAGAAAATAGGAAAAAATACCAAAAGATTTCGAATTGGGCAGCTAGCAATAGTTGTCAAGAAAATTTCCTTTTATTCAAATCTCCATATATTCGAATTTTCCATTCCTTAGAATTTTCCTTTTTGCATTTTTTTGAATCCCTTATAAAAAGAAAACCCTCCTAACAACTTAGGAGTGGCATAACTTGTCTTCTATCTTTGTAGTACGCAATGGCAGAAGAAAATAGAGAAGCAACCGAAGCCATGATGGCCATGTTCACCACTCTCCAAACACAACTCGCATCAATAGGCGAGAGGTTGGAGCGCGTGGAAAGACCGGTGAGATTCCAGGCCATAAGGCACGTAAGAGCTGAGCAAGACCGTCCTGAGGGTCCTGAGCATCATAGGAAATGGCACGAACAGGAGGAACCCCAGCCAGATGGAGATGAGGACACACAACCTCATAACTATCACCACAGGCCGAGAGGGCCTCCACGGCAACCAGAAGCAGAAGATGATGGCTTCGAGCCCTATGGTCTTCACCAGAGACCAAGGATGCCTCCTAGACATCATGAGGATGGAGATGAACACACCTACAACCGGGTAACTCATCCTGATGTTAAGCTAACTCTTCCAAGTTTTACAGGAAAAGTAGACCCCGAGGCTTACCTAGATTGAGAGAGAAGAATGGATCATATCTTTGATCATTACAACCAACCAGGACCTAGGAGAGTCTCAATGGCAGTAGCACAACTCATGGACAATCCCCTCATCTGGTGGGATCGTGAGGTATCTGATAGAAGGAGGAAAAGAATGAGGCCCATAGACTCATGGGTCGACATGAAAGACCTCATGCGACAAATGTTTGTTCCACCTTACTTTCATAGAGACTTGCAACGTCGTTTTCGTGCTCTTAAGCAGGGTACTAGATCAGTAGAGAAGTACTATGAAGAGTTCGAGAAGCTAAGAAACAGGGTGGAGCTCAATGATGATGAAGAAGCATTGATGGCACAATTCTTGGATGGACTCCAAGAAAGAATCAGCCACAAGGTGGAAAGGCAAATCTACAATGACTTCAAAGACTTGTTCCACCTATCTGTCCAGGTTGAGCAGCACATCAAACGTAAGAGCCAAGACATACGCAGCAAGCCTAAGACACCTTGGGCACAAGCAACATTCCCAATCCCGTAGACAAAGGCAAGAGCATAGAGGTCGAGTCAAGGTTCAAGAGCAAGCCTCCTGAACCCACCCGTGACCAGAGAGAGCCTGGTAAGTCTTCTAACCCTCAGAGATCACGTGGCATCACTTGTTTCAAGTGTAGGGGTCGTGGACACATTTCAAGGGAATGCCCAAACAACCGGGTCATGCTGATTATGGAGGCTGGAGAATATGAGTCCCAAGATGAAGAGGACTATGAACCAGAAGAAGAAAATGGTGACATTGAGTACCCTGATGTGGGGGAAGTGCTGGTCACTAGATGCATCCTCAGTACAATGGTGGATCCCTCAGAGACCATCCAAAGGGAGAACATCTTCCATAGCCGTTGCACCATCAAGGGCAAGGTATGTAACCTCATCATAGATGGTGGTTCTTGTACTAACGTTGCTAGTGCATATATGATTGATAAGCTAGGTCTAGAGAAGACAAGGCATCCTCGACCATATAGACTGAGATGGCTGGATGACAAAGTGGAACTCAAGATCCATGAGCAAGTCACTGTGCCATTCAGTGTGGGCAAGTACCAAGTTCCTAGGGCGTACATCAGTAAGTTTGTAGTAGTTTACTTTGATGACATACTAGTTTATAGTAAGTGCCTACGGGAACACCTCACACATCTTGAGATGGTACTTAAAACCCTTCGACAAGAAGAGCTTTATGCCAATGTCAAGAAGTGCATCTTTTGTACTGATAAACTTGTCTTTTTAGGTTTTGTTGTAAGTTCACAGGGCCTACAGGTTGATGAAGAGAAGATTCGAGCCATACAAGAATGGCCAACACCAGGCAACATCAGCCAAATAAGGAGCTTCCACGGACTGGCCAGCTTCTATAGGAGATTCGTGCCCAACTTCAGCAGTATTGCCTCACCATTGACGGCAGTAGTGAAAAAGAACGTGGGATTCAGCTGGGGAGAAGCTCAGGAGAAAGCATTCCAGGTCTTGAAGGACAGCCTTACACATGCACCAGTGCTAGTCCTGCCCACTTCAACAAGAAATTTGAAGTGGATTGTGATGCCTCTGGAATAGGCATAGGAGCAGTGCTAACCCAAGGAGGGAGACCAGTGGCATACTTCAGTGAGAAGCTAGGTGGTGCCTCACTGAAATTCCCCACTTATGACAAGGAGCTTTATGCCCTTGTCCGAGCATTGGAGACTTGGCAGCATTACTTGCTGTCCAAGGAGTTTGTGATCCATACTGATCATGAGACTCTCAAACATCTCAGAGGGCAAACCAATCTCAAGAGGAGACATGCCAGGTGGGTGGAATTCATAGAGACCTTCCCGTACGTCATCAAGTACAAGAAGGGCAAAGACAATGTGGTAGCCGATGCACTATCAAGGAGGTTGGCCTTGATATCAACCATGAAGGCAAAGGTCCTAGGATTCGATCACATGAAGGACCTATACAAGGATGATCCTGAGTTTGCTGAGAGCTACAAGGAGTGTGGCACAGGGAGTCATGGCATGTTTTACATCCATGAGGGATGCTTGTTCCGAGAGAGGAGGCTGTGCATACCACAAGGATCATTGAGGGAGCTTATCATCCGAGAAGCTCATGGAGGAGGACTCATGGGCCACTTTGGTGTCGACAAGACTCTAGCAGTGGTCAAGGAGCACTTCTACTGGCCACACATCAAGAGGACAGTAGAAGCTCATTGTGCAAGATGCATCACTTGCAAGAAGGCAAAGTCCCGAGTGCAACCTCACGGGTTGTATCTCCCACTGCCCATACCTACACATCCATGGGTGGACATCTCAATGGACTTTGTTCTAGGACTGCCCAAGATCAACCACAAGGATGCAATCTTTGTAGTGGTGGACAGATTCTCCAAGATGGCACACTTCATCCTGTGTGCCAATGTGATGAGGACATCAGGTCGTACATCCAGCCAGGAGACCAGACTGGCCGACCAGGAAGCTTGCCCGAGACAGCAGGACCATCTGGCGCGCCTGCCGGACCAGACAGTACCGCCGGACCCTCGACCTATAGGACCAGACCGGTCAACATCGCCGGCGGAGAGGCCCAAGCTTCCGGCACACTTGGTGGGGACATGAATGACACCGCCGGTCCCCCTGATGACACCGCCGACTCCGGGATCAACTTGGCCGGTCCTGAAGTCATTCCGGCCAGTACCGCGCACAATCCAGCCGGTACAGGCCATCCAGCCGAGTACACGCACACTTCCACTTCTACACAAGAGGACTCGGACCAAATGAGCTACCAGATCCAGGACATGCACTTAGAGGAAGTATCTACACCAGTGGTACCTCAAGGAGCAATGACAAGAAGTAGATCAAGGGCGCTCTTCCACAAATTCAGCCTATGGGTCAACAAGCTACTAGAGGAAGATCGACTAAGGACAATGGGCCAAAAATACAAGGAAGAGTCCAATAGCTTCTCAACAACACAAGGGACTTCAGAGACTTGGGCTTTAGTGGCAAGAGAGGTCAAGGCCCAAAGATTTGTAACCCTACTCCAAGTCGAAGACTAGGAGCAAAGCGCGTGCATGCCACAAGGACGGCCACCTTCCATTTCTTGGCCGTGAGGTAAGTTAAGGTAAGTTTACATTCGAATATATGCCTCTTTCTGTTTTGCAGGGTAGGATCTAGTTGCTTTACATTTTTGAGTCAAGAACATTTTAGGAATAGGTCCTTTTTTTATGCACTTTTGTATCTTTTCCTTTTGTGCACTTTTGTAAACTTTCCTTTTTCTTTATTTGTGTCGACCCTAGAAGGTCAAGCTGTCGAGCATATTAATAAGGCTCCTTCCAGCATTGTAGTTCGACAACCTTTTGATTATTAATAAAGTAGAACTTTTTCCCTACAAGTTTTCTCTCAAGAATCTTGTGCGCTTAGAACCTAGTTGAGACCAGCCCTCCTAGCTCTAAGTTTGTGATTTATCACGAGGTTCATCACCCTCGTGTGGTTCACTTCACCCTTCCATCGTTTACCAACCAGAAAACACCTATCCAGAAGCCTAAGGTTGAGTTTCTCACCTAATCTTCTACAAACAGCCCACGCATACATCCTTGAATCAAGGCTTGTATCATTTTGGTATCAGAGCTTAAAGCTCCTAAACCAGGTTGTTTCTATCCTTTTGCTTGTCTTATTTCTAGTTCTTGCATTAGTTTAAGTCGTATTCAAGAAAAATCAAAAAAACAACATCAAACTCAAACCGAGTGCATCTAGCCTCCTACGTGTATCACTAGGGTTTAGATTCACTTTTGCATTGTCTTTCACGTTTTCCTTTTTGTTTAATTCATATTTCCATTAATTTTAAGTTAAATTAAAAAGAAAAAGAAAAGAAAAGAAAAAGGAAAGAAAAGAGAATAGGAAAATACCCAAGATATTTCGAATTGGACAGCTAGCACAAGTTGTCTAGGAAGTTTCCTTTTTCTTGTAGTCGAATTTCCTTTCCTTAAGATTTTTCCTTTTTGCATTTTTTTTCAACCCCATATAAAAAGAAAACCCTCCTAATAATTTAGGAGCACCCTAATTGTCTTCTTTCTTTGTAGCACACCATGGGAGAAGAGAATAGAGACGCAGCTGAAGCCATGATGGCCATGTTCACCACACTCCAAACACAACTCGCATCCATAGGCGAGAGGTTGGAGCGCGTGGAGAGACCAGTAAGATTCCAGGCCATAAGGCACGTGAGAGCTGAGCAAGACCGTCCTGAGGGTCCTGAGTACCTTAGGACACGGCACGAACAGGAGGAACCCCAGCCAGATGGAGATGAGGACATGCAACCCCATAACTATCACCATAGGCCGAGAGGACCTCCACGGCATCCAGAGGTAGAAGATGATGGCTTTGAGCCATAAGGTCTTCACCAGAGACCAAGAATGCCTCCTAGACGTCATGAGGATGGAGATGAACACACATACAACCGGGTAAATCATCCTGATGTTAAGCTAACTCCTCCTAGTTTTGCAGGAAAAGTAGACCCTGAGGCTTACCTAGATTGGGAGAGGCGAATGGATCATATCTTTGATCACTACAACCAACCAGGACCTAGGAGAGTCTCAATGGTAGTAGCACAACTCACGGACAATGCCCTCATCTGGTGGGATCGTGAGGTATCTGACAGAAGGAGGAAGAGAATGAGACCCGTAGGCTCATGGGTCGACATGAAAGACCTCATGCGACAAAGGTTTGTTCCACCTTACTTTCATAAGGATTTGCAACGTCGTTTTCGTACTCTTAAGCAGGGTACCAGATCAGTAGAGGAGTACTCTGAAGAGTTCGAGAAGTTAAGGAACAGATTGGAGCTCAATGAGGATGAAGAAGCATTGATGGCACAATTCTTGGATGGACTCCAAGAAAGGATCAGCTGCAAGGTGGAAAGGCAAATCTACAACGACTTCAAGGACTTGTTCCACCTATCTGTGCAAGCTGAGCAACACATCAAATGTAAGAACCAAGACATCCGCAGCAAGCCTAAGACACCTTGGGCACCAAGCAACATGCCTAAGACCGTAGACAAAGGCTTGTATCACAATGTCAATGATGCCACACAAACAGCTGAGCTGCTCTTCAGGGAGATAGTACGGCTTCATGGAGTGCCAAGGACCATCCTATCAGACAGGGACACCAAGTTCCTAAGCCATTTCTGGAGGACCCTTTGGAGGAAGCTAGGCACGAAGCTACTCTTCTCTACCACCTGCCACCCTCAAACCGATGGCCAAACTGAAGTTGTCAACAGGGCACTATCAACTCTTCTCAGGACTACACTAGGGAAGAACCTAAAGACTTGGGTGGAGTGCCTGCTATTCATAGAGTTTGCTTACAACCGAGCCGTGCACTCAGCAACCAAGAAGACACCATTGAAGTAGTATATGGCTTCAACCCTCTCACCCCATTGGAGCAAACGCCACTGCCACCAGCTGAGATGACTAACCTCAACGGAGCATCCAAGGCAGAGTTCATAAGGAAGTTAGACCAGAAGGTAGCAGAAAACTTGGAGAAGAGGACCGGACAGTACGTGACTCATGCCAACAAGGGAAGAAAGGAGGTGATCTTTCAACCAGGCGATTGGGTGTGGCTACACCTACGGCAGGAGAGGTTCCCCAACCTAAGGAGTTCCAAGCTAGCACCAAGAGGAGATGGACCATTCAGAGTGCTTGAGAGGATCAACAACAATGCCTACCGGATCGAGCTCCCAGGTGAGTTTAATGTGTCCAACACGTTCAACGTAACTGACTTAGCCCCTTTCCATGCAGATGAACCAGTTTTGAGGTCAAAACCTACTGAAGAGGGAGGGGATGATGAGGACATCAGGTTGTATGTCCGGCCAGGAGACTAGACTGGCCGACCAGGAAGCTTGCCCGAGACAGCCGGGCCATTTGGCACGTCTGCCGGCCCAAGCAGTACCGCTGGACCCTCTACCAATAGGACCGGACCAACCAGCATTGCCAGCGGAGAGGCCCAATCTTCCGGCCCAATTGGTGGCGACGTGGATGACACCACCGGCCCCCTTGGTGATGGCACCGAGTCCGTGATCAACTTGGCCGGTCGAGAAGGCATTCCGGCCAGTACCTCGCACAGTCCAGACGGTACAGCCGATCCAGCCGAGTACACGAGCATTTCAACTTCTACACAAGGAGACTCGGACCAGATAAGCTACCCGCTTCAGGACATGCATCTAGAGGAAGCCTCTACACCAGTAGTGCCACCAGGAGCAATGACAAGGAGCAGATTAAGAGCACTCTTCCACAAGTTCAGCTTATGGGTCGATAAGCTCCTAGAGGAAGATCGACTAAGGACAATGGGCCAGAAGTGCAAGGAAGAGTCCAATGGCTTCTCAACAACACAAGGATCATCAGAGACTTGGGCTTTAGTGGCAAGAGAGGTCAGGGCCCAAAGATTCCTAATCCTACTCCAAGTCGAAGACTAGGAGCAAGGCGCGTGCATGCCACAAGGACGGGCACCTTCCATTCTTGGCCGTGAGGTGAGTAAGGTAAGTTTTCAATAAGAATAGTTGCCTCTTTATGTTTTGCAGGGTAGGATCTAGAATATTTACATTTATTGAGTCAAAGACATTTTAGGAATAAGTCCTTTTTCGATTATACACTTTTTTATCTTTTCCTTTTGTGCACTTTTGTAAATTTTCCTTTTCTTATTTGAGTCGACCCTAGTAGGTCAACCTGTCGAGCATATTAATAAGGCTCCTTCCAGAATTGTAGTTCGACAACCTTTTTGATATTAATAAAGTAGAACTTTTCTTCCAACAAGTTTTCTTTCAAGAATCTTGTGCGTTTAGAATCTAGTTGAGACCAGCCCTCCTAGCTCTGAGTTTGTGATTTATCACGAGGTTCATCACCTAACCTTCTCCAAACAGCCCACACGCATATAAGCCTTGAATCGAGGCTTGTATCAGGTTTTTAATGAGGCAAGGCCAAGGTACTTTACCACAACCTCTTGGTGAATCAAGGCCCATTCTATCTCAACATCCACAAAATAAGAGAGGAAGAATCAAGTCAAAACATTATTTACTTCTTAGTATTTGTCTTGGTTGTCTTTGTAATTCCATAAGTATTTTCTTTAATGTTTTGGTAGAATTTTAGGAGTCATTTTTAATTTCCTAGACTACTATAAGTACTCTCTTGTATCCTTCTTTCTAAATCATCAAACATTTTAATAGCAAATCTTCTTCTTAAACTCGTTTGATCATCCTCTTGAATAAGTAATTTTAGAACACTTTCTCATTCCTCTCAAGAGCCGAAAGTCTAAGGGATCTTTATCACCCTTGGAAGTTTCAATTTGATTCACCCCTTGCCCAACATGCCTGGGCTTTGTCATTCACACAGAGCACACAGATAGTCCAAGAATTTTCCACCATCCTTGAGAAGTATCATCCATTTCCCGTGGTTCTCGGATTCATCCACTTAAAAGCTCACACATCCGCAAGTTACACCATCATTTCATCCATTCCGCTACTTCAATTCATTCATCCACTCTTCCAAAACAATTTGGAGTTGATCAGGAGCTTGATCCTCATCAGGATCACATCAACATTGGTGCGAGGTGCAGTCGACTCATCTGGTAGGTTTGAGAGATTTATTACCAGTGGAGTTGCATTTGGGATTGATTCAACATGCAGATCTAATTGTTGATTAGCCAATTCTAGCACTGTCTTGACATGTGTCTCAGGTTCCGGTTCAAGTTCTTGTACGATGGGTTTTCTTATTCCAAAATCTCTTTCAACTCCTTCATAGACCACCATGGCCATGTTAAGGTCTACCCGTTCTTCAAACTCATGCATGTCTGACCTAGATGCTGGTGGGTTCTTGGAAGATTGATCTCTTCGTAATTGAACCTGGCACTGTAATTCTAACAAAATCGAGTTCGTCTACGTAGTCTTCTCTTGTTGTTGTTATTTTTTTGTTTGTTGATTTCCATAAGTTTTCCCCCAGTGTTCTGATTTCTCTACCTTATGTAACCGATGGAAAACCCCCTATCTTTTTTCCACTACTCCACTACTCTACTACTTGCAAATGGGCTTTTGTACATATAGTTTTGGGCCTTCTTAAATAATATTACACTTAACACACTTAACCAATCATCAGAGCATAAACATCATCGTAATAAAAAAATCAGCAATTTGTTGACATAAATAGGTTTCTATATATATATATATATATCACATCATACATCAGTACACAAGAATTAGTGAGTGACCCAAAAGATCTCAGAATATGTGGGTATTTGTTATACGTAAAAGTCATACCTTGAAATCTATTTAAATCAATCACTGATCAGGACACAAGCCTTAGAGCTCAATCATACTACTCTGTATTGAATATAGCAGTCCTGGGTTTTGAGTTTAGTATTTCACACAGTCATGCATTTATTTTGAGTGTGGCCTAGATTTTTGTTCATATAACATACTTGTGAAGACGGCTGAAATTTCCATTGGAGAAATATATGTTTTTCTTTTTCTTTTTTCTTTTTCTTACTTTCTTTTCTTTTCCCTTTTTGTCACAAGTTGGTGATTAACATGTATCAAAAGCATCACTTATCACTTGATTTCTCAACTTCTGATACTATTCATTCTCCTTATCACTTTGTACTCCTTTCGAATAGGATAACAATCCCATTGTTTTTTGTCATCTCAGGACGGTATGGTACACATCCTTTTTTCCACTGAACACTACATAGATGGGATATTGATAAAAAAATGACTTTTTAGAGTTTTATAATTGTTTCTATGCATTTTTCTATCTCTGATAAAAACAGCTTATCAAACAAATTAGATTTCACAAACACCAATAGTCTTTCTTAAATTAATAAATTGGTTAAATCCAAAGGTTTAGTGAATAAATCTGCTAATTATAATTCAGTAGCAACGTCTTCTATCTCAAATCATTTTCCCCTCAACCAATACTCATATGAGATGATGTCTAATGTCAATATGTTTAATGCGAGAATGTTGAACAAGGTTCATATCAATGATTATGGCACTTTGTTATCACAATTAATAAGTAAATAATCAGAAACATTACCACAGTCAACAACTATAGGTTTCATCCACATCAATTGAGTGCAATAGCTTCAAAGAGCAATGTACTCAACCTCTATTGTTGACAATGATACAATGTTTTGTTTTTTGTTCTGCCAATAGATCAGATTGTTGCCCATAAAGAAATATTATCCATTTGTGCTCCTTCGATCATCCAATGAATCAGTCCAATCCGCATTATAGTACACAGCCAGATTCTTGTTGGTGTCCTGGGTATAGTAGATACCAAAATTTTATGTTCCTTTAACATACTTGATGATCTTTTTAACAGCCAGTAGATGTGACATCATTGGTTTTGTTTGATATTTAACACATAATCCTACAGCCAAGCAGATGTCTAGTGTGCTTTTAGTAAGATACAACAGACTATCAAGCATTCGTCTTTACAACTTCTCATCAACATCCTCACCTTGTTCATCCTTTGACAACTTTCCATATGTGCAATTGAGCATTTTTGCTATCTTTCTGTGTTGTAAACCAAACCTTGTGACCAAGTTATTTGCATAAGTACTCTAACTTATAAAAATCCCATCATTGGACTGTTTGACTTGTAAACTCATGAAGTAAGAAAACTCTCCATAGATGCTCATTTCAAAGTCATGCTCTTTTAAAACTCATGCTTCATGCTGTTCGCAATTCTGTCTACAAGATTTTGACTTGTGGAACCAAAGACTATGTGATGAGGACATCAGGTCGTACATCCAGCCAGGTGACCAGACTGGCCGACCAGGAAGCTTGCCCGAGACAGCAGGACCATCTGGCGCGCCTGCCGGACCAGACAGTACCGCCGGACCTTCGACCTATAGGACCAGACCGGTCAACATCGCCGGCGGAGAGGCCCAAGCTTCCGGCACACTTGGTGGGGACGTGAATGACACCGCCGGTCCCCCTGATGACACCGCCGACTCCGGGATCAACTTGGCCGGTCCTGAAGTCATTCCGGCCTGTACCGCGCATAATCCAGCCGGTACAGGCCATCCAGCCGAGTACACGCACACTTCCACTTCTACACAGGAAGACTCGGACCAAATGATCTACCAGCTCCAGGACATGCACTTAGAGGAAGTATCTACACCAGTGGTACCTCCAGGAGCAATGACAAGAAGCAGATCAAGAGCACTCTTCCACAAATTCAGCTTATGGGTCGACAAGCTTCTAGAGGAAGAGCAGCTAAGGACAATGGGCCAGAAGAGCAAATTAGAGTCCAAAGGCTTCTCAACAACACAAGGAACATCAGAGACTTGGGCTTTAGTGGCAAGAGAGGTCAGGGCCCAAAGATATTTAACCCTACTCCAAGTCGAAGACTAGGAGCAAGGCGCGTGCATGCCACAAGGACAGCCACCTTCCATTTCTTGGCCGTGAGGTGAGTTAAGGTAAGTTTAATTCGAATATATGCCTCTTTCTGTTTTGCAGGGTAGGATCTAGTTGCTTTACATTTTTGAGTCAAAAACATTTTAGGAATAGGTCCTTTTTAGGTTATGCACTTTTGTATCTTTTCCTTTTGTGCACTTTTGTAAACTTTCCTTTTCTTTATTTGAGTCGACCCTAGAAGGTCAAGCTGTCGAGCATATTAATAAGGCTCCTTCCAGCATTGTAGTTCGACAACCTTTTGATTATTAATAAAGTAGAACTTTTTCCTACAAGTTTTCTCTCTAAGAATCTTGTGCGCTTAGAACCTAGTTGAGACCAGCCCTCCTAGCTCTAAGTTTGTGATTTATCACGAGGTTCATCACCCCTCGTGTGGTTCACTTCACCCTTCCATCGTTTACCAACCAGAAAACCCCTATCCAGAAGCCTAAGGTTGAGTTTCTCACCTAATCTTCTACAAACAGCCCACGCGCATACATCCTTGAATCAAGGCTTGTATCACTATGTCATCCACATATATTTGCACAATCATAATTTGAGGTCCACCACGTAGCACAAAGAGAGTCTTGTCCAATGCCACGTTTATATCTTGCTTAACCAGAAACATGGTCAATCATTCTTACTAGGCTCATGGTTCTTGTTTCAAGCCATAGAGTGCCTTTTTCAGCTTGAAGACATGATTAGGATGGTCAACATTTTTAAACCCTTATGGTTGTTCAACATAAACTCCTTCTTCTAGGATCCAATTTAGGAAGCCACTTTTAACATCCATCTGATGCAACTTGAACGTTAACTCACAAACTATAGCTAATAGGAACCTGATTCATTCAATACAAGCTAATGGTGCAAATGTTTCATGAAATTTCACATCTTCTACCTGTGAATAGCCTTGATCTATCAACCTTGCCTTGTTCCTCATAACATTTCTACTTTCGTTTATCTTGTTCTTAAAAATCCACTTTGTTCCAACAAAATTCACATTTGTTGGCCTTGGAGTCAAATCCCAAACATTACTTCCTTCAAACTGCTTAAGTTCCTGCTGCATTGCCTCAATCCATTATTCATCGAGAAGTGCTTCTTTGTAGTTCTTGGGTTTAACCATTGACACAAAGCATGCAATTTGTACCATCTCCGCAAATTCAATTTTCTTACCATGAGTAACTCTACCCCCTGAATTGCTCCTATAGCATCTTGTTTAGAGTGATTCTTATGCACCTGTACATGTTATAAATCTCCTTGTTTTGCAACTTTAAGTTGAACAGTCTCTTATTCGTCACCACATGATCCTGTAGTTGCAGATGTAGGTGCATCAGTTACTTGTGAGGTCTCTGGATCAGGTTGAACTATCAACCGCTGACCGGAACCGTGATCAAACAAAACATTCACAGTTTCTTGAACAATTCTCGTTCTCTTGTTTAAACTCTATAAGCAAAATTAGTTCTTGAGTAACCAAGAAACATACCATCATCACTTCGAGAGTAAATGATTTGGTCATCGGCCAACCCTTGGCCAACTCGACGGACCGGCTGGCCCGAGGAACACAAAGGCGGAAATACACGCAAAAATATACATGGGTGTATCTTCATGAATTCAAGCCTGACCAAGAAGCAGTTTGCCAAGACCAAAACTGGCCTAAAATATTGACTAATAGAGGACACACGATGACATGGAGCTCACTCTAAACTAGACCAGATCATGTCATGCACCATTCATCTATACCGGTGGTGGCAGTGGTACGGCAAGCATCTGACCATGCTGCCTCCTCTTGGTCTAAGGTTTTGAGGTATTTCTCAATGTCTAGATTGAACCTTTTACTTAGTTTTTTTCTTGACCATGTCACTAGGGCCTCTCGTACTGCGACCAATAAGATTGGGACAGGGTCGGTATTGAGGTTCTCATCATTCCCTCCCTCTTTGGAAGATTTTGTCCTCAAAACTGGATCTCCTGCATTATAAGGATATAGTTCATCCACATTAAAAAAAATATGAGAGATGTTTGCCTCTTCAGATAGTTCTAGGTGGTAGACATTTTCATTGATATTTTTAAGGATCTTTAATGGTCTGTCCACTCTTGGTGCTAACTTGGAGGCCCTATTCTAGGGGAATCTCTCTGGTCTAACGTGCAGCCAAACTTATTCCCTTTGTTCAGGGGTTAACTACCTCTGGATTTTGCCATCTCTCTTCTTATACTCCTCTGTTTTCTTCTCAATGCTCTCATTGGCTTTCATGTGCAGCTTTCGGATGACTTCTTCACTATTCAAGCCATATTGGTTTACCTACTCAACGTGTGAAAGTTACACAAGGTCCATTGGAGGCAAGGAGTTAAAGCCCTAGACTATATAAAATGGAGATCGCTTAGAGTTCGAGTGAGGGGCATGGTTGAATGCGTACAAATGGTATGCAATATAACCAAGTGCTCATATTGTTACCGATAGTGGCCTTAAATAGGGTTGAGAGTTTCCTATTTACCACTTTTGTTCACTCATTGGCTTGCGGGTGGTAGTGGTCCGGCAAGCCTCTGACCATGTTGGCTCCTCTTGGTCTAAGGTTTTGAGGTAGTTCTCTATAGCCAGATCGAACCTCTTTATTTCTTGATCGTGTCACTGAGGTCTCTCGTACCACGAGCAATAAGATCGGGCCATAGTCTTTACTGAGGTCCTTATCATTCCCTCCCTCTTTTGAAATTTTTTACTCAAAACTTGATAGATTTGCATCATAAGGAGATAGTTCAGCCACAATAAAAATATGGGAGATGTTTACCTCTTCAGATAGTTCAAGGCGGTAGCGTTTTCATTGATCTTTTGCAGGAGCTTGTATGGCCCATCTCCTCGTGGTGCTATTAGAGGCCCTCTTGTTGTTGGGGGTGGGGGGGGGGGGGGGGGCGGAACCTCTCTGGTCTAATGTGCAACCAGACTCATTCTACTGGTTAAGACGTTAGCTGCCTCTGGCTTTTGTAATCTCTCTTCTTATATTCCTCTGTTTTCTCCTCAATGCTCTCCTTGGCCTTATGTGCAGCTTTCAAATGAATTCTCCTTTGTTGAAGACATATGGGTTTACCTGCTCAACATGTGTAGAACTAGAACAAGGTCCATTGGAAGTAAGGGTTAAAGCCATAGACTATATAAAATAGAGATAGCACACTGGCCGAGTGAGTGGCACAGTCGAATGGAAAATCTACAAACGGTATGTAATCCAACCAAGTGTCCACATTGTTACTGCTGGTGGCTTTAAATAAGGTTCATAATTTCCTATTTACCAATTCAGTTTACTCACTAGTTTGAGGGTGGCAGTGGTCTGGTTACCTTCAGATCATGTTGGCTTTTGAGGTAGTTCTCCATAGCAAGACTGAACCTTTTCATATGTTGTTTGTTTCTTGATCATGTCATTAGGACCTCTCAAACCATGGAAAATAGGATCGAGCCATGGTCGGAACTGAGTTCCCCATCATTTCTTCCTCTTTTGAAGGTTTTGTCCTCAAAAGTACAACTCATGCGTCATAAGGAGATAGTTCAGATATATTAAAACTATGGAGATGTTTCCCTCTTCGGGTAGTTCAAGGCGGTAGGGGTTATCATTAACTCTTACAATATCTTGAAAGACACATCCCGTCTTGTTGCTAACTTGGAGGCCCTTTTCTAGGGAGAACCTCTCAGGTCTCATGTGCAACCAAATCCATCCCCTTGGTTCAAATGTCAGTTGCATCTGGCTTTTGTTAGCCTTTTCTTGTACATCTCGGTTTTCTTTTCAATTCTTTACTTGGCCTTCATGTGTACATTTCAGATAAGTTCTCCTCGATTAAGGACATCTTGATTTACCTGCTCAACCTATGGAATTGGTACAAAGTCTTTTGGAGAAAAGGGTTATAGCCATAGACTATCTCAAATGTTTATAGTTTAATGGTCGAGTGAGTAGCACTACTGTATGCACATTCTACATATGGTATGCAATTCAACCAAGTGTTCATACTACTACCAATGGTGCCCATGAATAGTGTTGAGAGTGTCCTATTGAAAACTTTAGCTTACCCAACGGTTTGTGGGTGGAAAGTTGTTGAAAACAGTAGCTTGCTGTCAAGCTTCTTCTATAGTGGTTTTCAAATGTGATTGAGTAACTTGGTGTCTCGGTCCGACACTATGGTTCTTCGTATGCCATGTAGGCCTACTATTTCTTTGAAGAAGAGGTCAATCATTTGAGTGGCATCATGAGTTTTCTCACATTGTATGAAATATGTCATCATAGAGAATTAGTCTACTACAACAAAGATTGAATCCTTGTGCTGGATCTTTGGCAGTCGTAAAACAAATTCCATAGAAATATCTACCCAAGGGGGCATTAGATATAAGCACTGGTTAGTATAATCCATGAATAAGTAACCATGACTTCGCCTTGTGGCATGGGATGCACTGAGCACAAAAACTCTCCACATATGTCTTCAGGTGAGGCCATTAGAAATGGCCCATCACCATGACCAATGTATTGTCAACACTGAAGTGTCCCGTTAGGCGTCCTACATGTACTTCACTTATAAGCACTAGCTCCCTCATTGAATCTTGGAGATATAATATCGAGATTGATCTAGATGCGATGTGACTGGATCTTAACAGTTGGCCTAGGCACGTGATGTAAGATTGAATATCAATCTCACAAGCGGTATGGCCGTGACTCGTAAGACCGAGAATCTCTCTTGGCTTAAGCGGGCAAGGGAACTAAAAGGAGGGGGTTTTGATCGAATCACACGATCAAAGGTGAACCAAGGGAGTTTGAATCTCTCAAACTAACCTGGCCGTGGCTTCAATAGAAAGGAAGTGAATCACACACTTAGTTTCTAAAGAATAAGAACAAGTTCAAAGACAAGGCTTTGAAGAAAATACTTTGTATTCAACTTTTATTTCAATGGTGGTCTATCTTTACAATGAGGTCGTGCTGAGCTTATATAGTGCTCTTAGCAATGGTCCTAAACCTAAAAAAGGAGAAAAGGAAATCATATATTTAAAATATATGGCTGTTGGCCATTAATGTCTAGTTTGGCCAACAAGGAAAGTGTATATGCTTGAATCTTGAGAGCTTTGGGGCGAATGTAAGGTGTCTAGGTACATCCTGGATGCTTTGGAAAGTCTTCAATACGTGCCCAATTTGCAAGGAATAGAGATATTGCAATCTGAACACATTAAGTGCACTTCGGTCCATATATGGCAAGTCTTGGAGGAAAGGGATTCGCCTGATCCTCTGGTGGCTGGTGCATGGTAGGTTTATTTTGGGCTTCCTTAGGGCCTTAATAATATCTCCTGGATGCCATGTTTTGGTTTGCAAGTGATTAAACCAGTTGGCCATCTCACTTGCCATAAATGGCTCCAATCGGTTCATTTGAAGGAACGGATGGACCCGTCTGGTCCAAGGCGTGTTTGAGCTTCTAGAAGTGCTTAAGGGAGCTCCTAGAAGTACCAAAAAGTCTCCTGGTCGCCAAAGAAACCTTTGGAGACTTTCATATAAGGAAAGTTCCAAATATGGTAAGTTTCGAAAACTCCAATTTGATGTATGGTGCATGACTTGATCTGGCCTTGTTTTGGGTGAGCTGCATGTCTCCGCGTGTCCTCTGTGAGTCAGGATTATAGGCCAGGTTTGGTCTTGGCTGGCCGCTTCTTGGTTAAGCTTGGATTCATGAAGATACACCCATGTATCCTTTTGCGCATATTTGGCCGCCTTTGTGTTTCTTGGGCCGGCCGGGCCGGGCAGTTGGCCGGGGGTTGGCCTAGGCACGTTTTTAAAGCCAGAAAGGGTGTATGATGTGGTTAAAATTAGCCGACCAAATTTCTCTTTCTAGTATTAACAAGGCTATGTGGTGATTTGGCGAAGGGTATGAGCCTTTTATGAGCAAATTTAAAAAAGGCCGAAGGGTTTTCTCAAGAACAAGAGGGGTAGTCAAACACTTGTTAGAGAGACAAGGACTTAGTTGAATAAAATGCTTTCTTTATTGATTTAAGCAAAAAAGTGTATTTTACAGTGTCACATAGGGAGTTTTATATATAGTTCTTTGACCTTGACGTTCTTGGGTCGATAAATTTAAGTGAAAATAACGAAGATTACATTGCGAATATTGTTGAAATAAATTATTAGGAACATAGACTCAATGGGGCCTATATTTGTACCTGCAAAAGAAGAAACAATAATAAGAATTAAATATGTACCTTTGCACAACTTCAAATAAGATAAGTTCATGATGTGTCTTGATGACCACAACCCTCATGTTACTACGTTGTTTTTGATGAGGAATAAAGTGACGCTTCTTTGAAATTGCAGCCACTTAATGGGTCTTGGTTGTAGGAATTTTTGGGTCTCTTGCTCCTTAGATCGTGTTGTCTCATGTGCATGGTCGTTGCTTAATTCTTCGGCCTTGTCTGGTCATTCTTCATGCAATTTGTCTCCTTGGCTATTCAGGCTCTTCAGCATGAGTTTAGGGTCTTCTTGTTCCTTCAGGTTAATCAAGTTCTTCATGGCTGCATTGAATTCTTGTGTTAACCTACTTGTACCGAATCAGATCCTTGGCAGTGTTCTCATGGTAAACATTAGGTCTAGGTTAGGCCCGCGGGCCAGCCGGTTGACACTTAGTTCCGCATCATCCCTTCCCTCTTGAAGTGGTTCTTTCCTCATAACTTTTTCAACTGCATGGAAAGGAGCTATATTAGCAACATTGAAGGTTGGAGACATGTTTAACTCACTGGCCAGTTCCAAGTGGTAGACATTCTCGTTGATGCATTCTGAGAGTCAGAATAGTCCATCTCCCGTGGGAACATTTCGGTTCTCATGTTTAACCACACCCAGTTCCCAGGCAGGAAGATGACTTCTTTCCTCCTTTTGTCCCGTTGTCATTTATATTGCATGATCCTCTTCTCAATACTTTCCTTGACCTTTTGGTGTAGTTTGGAAATGTCCTCGGCCTTGGTGATTGCATCTTGGTTTGAGTATTCCGAAGGCGGTAGGGGTGATGATCTAGTGACGTGAGTGGCTTAAAAACGTACATAATCACAATAGGTGAAAATTTAGTAGTTGAGTGTGTAGCACGATTATTGAAAATTCCACAAAAGGCAAACAATCCAACCAAGTTTTCAAGGTTTTACCAATCGTGGCCCTTAAAAGGGTGAATAATGTGCAGTTGACAATCTCAATTTGGCCATCCATTTGGGGATGGTAGGTTGGAGAAAATCAGCTTGGTGCCTAGTTTCCTCTAGAAGGGGATCTTAAAGTCGCTAAGGAACTGGGTTTCTCTCTCGTACATAATAGATTAGGGTCGGCCTTTTGAGTGGCATCATTGGTCTCGGAACATGGTATGAAGTAGCCCAATTTTGAAAACAAATCCATTACAATAAGTGTGGAGTCCTTATGTCGCGTCTTGGGTAAGCTTAGCACAATATCCATGCATATATCTACCCCTGGCATGGTAGTAATAGGTAAAGAAATATATAGACCGTAAGGACGAGACACGGATTTAGCCTTAAGGCAGGTGATGCATCTTGAGCAGAAGCGTTCTACATCGCTTTTGAATTGTGGCCACAAGAAGTGTTCGGTGGGGATGCTCAAGATCTTGTCAACTCTGAAAGGACCCATTAAACCTTCACCATGATATTCTTGAATGTAGCCAATGGGTCTTCCTCATTTGGTGAGCACAATTCCTAAACCTGAGGCATTAGACTCAACCTCAAATATCTTATCAAAATAGGTAAAACTAGTATTGAGGCATTAGTGAGCCCGTCCTTGAGCTTCTGAAAGGGATCTTCTTAAGCTGGTTAATAATCATGGTTTTTGCATTGTTTCATCCTGCATTTCACCATCTTTTTCATTGTCTTCATTAGCATTATAGGCATTTTATCCACCCTTTCACAATCATTTGCATTTGATATTAGATTCTATAGGTTAGAGCATGCTTTTTGCATCTTGCATACTTTCTCGATGTTTTTAGGTACAACGAGAGGTTAGATGGAATCAAGCGGCGAAGAACTGGTCAAGGAGTCTCCTGGAAGCAACGATATCGGTCGGATGGAGGCAGATCCCCCTCAGCCAAGAACCAGATGCCCATATGATTGGCCATCTGTCCAATCGCACCTACCTCATTGCATGCCGAGCCTCACACCCATCTGCTGATGCCCATGTGATCGGTCATCCAGCCGATCTCACCTGTCCGGTCACGCCCATGTCCTGCCCATACGATCAGCCATCCAGCCGATCGCACATGCCCGATCGCATCAGCCCGAGCCAACTCTCTGCCCATTCGGAGCTCGGCCATCAGACCGATCTAAGCTGGCCGATCTCAGGCAAACTGATACAAGCCTCGATTCAAGGCTTGGATGCGCGTGGGCTGTTTGGATAAGGTTAGGTGAGAAACTCAACCTTAAGCTTCTGGATAGGGGTTTTCTGGTTGGTATGAGATGGAAGGGTGAAGTGAACCACACGAGGGGTGATGAACCTCGTGATAAATCACAAACTTAGAGCTAGGAGGGCTGGTCTCAACTAGGTTCTAAGCGTACAAGTCTCTTTTGAGAGAAAGCTTGTAGGAAGAAAGTTCTACTTTATTAATATCAAAAAGGTTGTCGAACTACAATGCTGGAAGGAGCCTTATTAATATGCTCGACAGCTTGACCTTCCAGGGTCGACTCAAATAAAGAAAAGGAAAGATTACAAAAGTGCACAAATGAAAAATATACAAAAATGCATAACCGAAAAAGGACCTATTCCTAAAATGTCTTTGACTCAATAATGTAAAAAATCTAGATCCTCCCCTGCAAAACAGAAAGAGGCATATATTCGAATTGAAACTTACCTTACTTACCTCACGGACAAGAAATGGAAGTTGGCCGTCCTTGTGGCATGCACGCGCCTTGCTCCTAGTCTTCGACTTGGAGTAGGGTTCGGAATCTTTGGGCCCTGACCTCTCTTGCAACTAAAGCCCAAGTCTCTGAAGTCCCTTGCATTGTTGAGAAGCCTTTGGACTCTTTTTTGCACTTCTGGCCCATTGTCCTTAGTCGATCTTCCTCTAGGAGCTTATCGACCCATAAGCTGAACTTGTGGAAGAGTGCTCTTAATCTGCTCCTTGTCATTGCTCCTGGTGGCACTACTGGTGTAGAGGCTTCCTCTAGATGCATGTCCTGAAGCGGGTAGCTTATCTGGTCCGAGTCTCCTTGTGTAGAAGTTGAAATGCTCGTGTACTCGGCTGGATCGGCTGTACCGTCTGGACTGTGCGAGGTACTGGCCGGAATGCCTTCTCGACCGGCCAAGTTGATCACGGACTCGGTGCCATCACCAAGGGGGCCGGTGGTGTCATCCACGTCGCCACCAATTGGGCCGGAAGATTGGGCCTCTCCGCTGGCAATGCTGGTTGGTCCGGTCCTATTGGTAGAGGGTCCAGCGGTACTGCTTGGGCCGGCAGACGTGCCAAATGGCCCGGCTGTCTCGGGCAAGCTTCCTGGTCGGCCAGTCTGGTCTCCTGGCTGGACATACAACCTGATGTCCTCATCATCCCCTCCCTCTTCAGTAGGTTTTGACCTCAAAACTGGTTCATCTGCATGGAAAGGGGCTAAGTCAGTTACGTTGAACGTGTTGGACACATTAAACTCACCTGGGAGCTTGATCCGGTAGGCATTGTTGTTGATCCTCTCCAGCACTCTGAATGGTCCATCTCCTCTTGGTGCTAGCTTGGAACTCCTTAGGTTGGGGAACCTCTCCTGCCGTAGGTGTAGCCACACCCAATCGCCTGGTTGAAAGATCACCTCCTTTCTTCCCTTGTTGGCATGAGTCACGTACTGCCCGGTCCTCTTCTCCAAGTTCTCTGCTACCTTCTGGTGTAACTTCCTTATGAACTCTGCCTTGGATGCTCCGTTGAGGTTGGTCATCTCTGCTGGTGGCACTGGCGTTTGCTCCAATGGGGTGAGAGGGTTGAAGCCGTATACTACTTCAAATGGTGTCTTCTTGGTTGCTGAGTGCACCGCTCGGTTGTAAGCGAACTCTATGAATGGCAGGCACTCCACCCAAGTCTTGAGGTTCTTCCCTACTGTAGTCCTGAGAAGAGTTGATAGTGTCATGTTGACAACTTCAATTTGGCCATCGGTTTGAGGATGGCAAGTGGTAGAGAAGAGTAGCTTCGTGCCTAGCTTCCTCCATAGGGTCCTCCAGAAATGGCTAAGGAATTTGGTGTCCCTGTCTGATACGATGGTCCTTTGCACTCCATGAAGCCGTGCTATCTCCCTGAAGAACAGCTCGGCTGTTTGTGTGGCATCATTGACATTGGCACACGGAATGAAGTGTGCCATCTTGGAGAATCTGTCCACCACTACAAAGATTGCATCTTTGTGGTTGATCTTGGGTAGACCTAGAACAAAGTGCATTGATATATCCACCCATGGATGCGTCGGTATGGGCAGTGGGAGATACAACCCGTGAGGTTGCACTCGGGACTTTGCCTTCTTGCAAGTGATGCACCTTGCACAATGAGCTTCTACTGTCCTCTTGATGTGTGGCCAGTAGAAGTGCTCCTTGACCACTACTAGAGTCTTGTCGACACCAAAGTGACCCATGAGTCCTCCTCCATGAGCTTCTCGGATGATAAGCTCCCTCAATGATCCTTGTGGTATGCACAGCCTCCTCTCTCGGAACAAGCATCCCTCATGGATGTAAAACATGCCATGACTCCCTGTGCCACACTCCTTGTAGCTCTCAGCAAACTCAGGATCATCCTTGTATAGGTCCTTCATGTGATTGAATCCTAGGACCTTTGCCTTCATGGTTGATATCAAGGCCAACCTCCTTGATAGTGCATCGGCTACCACATTGTCTTTGCCCTTCTTGTACTTGATGACGTACGGGAAGGTCTCTATGAATTCCACCCACCTGGCATGTCTCCTCTTGAGATTGGTTTGCCCTCTGAGATGTTTGAGAGTCTCATGATCAGTATGGATCACAAACTCCTTGGACAGCAAGTAATGCTGCCAAGTCTCCAATGCTCGGACAAGGGCATAAAGCTCCTTGTCATAAGTGGGGAATTTCAGTGAGGCACCACCTAGCTTCTCACTGAAGTATGCCACTGGTCTCCCTCCTTGGGTTAGCACTGCTCCTATGCCTATTCCAGAGGCATCACAATCCACTTCAAATTTCTTGTTGAAGTGGGCAGGACTAGCACTGGTGCATGTGTAAGGCTGTCCTTCAAGACCTGGAATGCTTTCTCCTGAGCTTCTCCCCAGCTGAATCCCACGTTCTTTTTCACTACTGCCGTCAATGGTGAGGCAATACTGCTGAAGTTGGGCACGAATCTCCTATAGAAGCTGGCCAGTCCGTGGAAGCTCCTTATTTGGCTGATGTTGCCTGGTGTTGGCCATTCTTGTATGGCTCGAATCTTCTCTTCATCAACCTGTAGGCCCTGTGAACTTACAACAAAACCTAAAAAGACAAGTTTATCAGTACAAAAGATGCACTTCTTGACATTGGCATAAAGCTCTTCTTGTCGAAGGGTTTTAAGTACCATCTCAAGATGTGTAAGGTGATCTCTTAAACACTTACTGTAAACTAGAATGTCGTCAAAATAAACTACAACAAACTTACTGATGTACGCCATAAAAACTTGGTTCATAAGGTGCATGAAGGTGCTCGGGGCATTAGTCAAGCCGAATGGCATGACTGTCCACTCGTAGAGGCCTTGCTTGGTCTTGAAGGCGGTCTTCCACTCATCACCCTCCTTCATCCTGACCTGGTGGTATCCACTCTTAAGGTCTATCTTGGAGAAGACCGTGGCTCCACTCAGCTCATCTAGCATGTCATCCAGCCGTGGTATCGGATGCCGGTACTTGACTGTGATGTTGCTGATTGCTCGGCAGTCCACGCACATTCGCCAAGTCCCATCCTTCTTGGGCACTAGTAGCACTGGTGCGGCACATGGACTGAGGCTCTCTCAAACATAGCCTTTCTCCAGGAGCTCCTTGACTTGCTTCTCAAGCTCCTTGGACTCCTCTGGACTCATCCGGTAGGCTGGTCGGTTGGGCAGGGCTGCTCCGGGCACTAGGTCGATCTGGTTTTCTATGCCACGTAAAGGAGGCAAGCCTGCTGGTATCTCTTCTGGGAACACATCCTGGAACTTGTTGAGGAAATTTGCCACTTCAGGAGGTAGCTCAACCTGTTCTTTTTCTACATTCAACACTTCTTTGAAAACCATTAGTAGCATTAGATCCTTCGAGGCTAAAGCTCTCCGGACATGACTCGGTTGAATAAGAAAATTAGATTTAATGAGCTTCTTTTCCTTACTCATTTGCTGTTGAAGCTCATGTACCTGGACAGGAGTGAGAGGAGCTAGGCTGACCTTTCTCTTGTCATGCACAAAAGTGTAGAGATTGGTACGGCCATCATGCCTGGTCTCCTTGTCAAACTGCCATGGCCTTCCTAGCAGAAGATGGCCAGCTTGCATGGGTACCATGTCGCACACGACTTGGTCTTGGTACTTGCCCACACTGAATGGCACAGTGACTTGCTCATGGATCTTGAGCTCCACTTTGTCATTGAGCCATCTCAGTCTATATGGTCGAGAATGCCTTGTCTTCTCTAGACCTAGCTTATCAACCATGTATGCACTAGCAACGTTAGTGCAAGAACCACCATCTATGATGAGGTTACATACCTTGCCCTTGATGGTGCAACGGCTGTAGAAGATGTTCTCCCTTTGGATGGTCTCTGAAGGATCCACCATTGCACTGAGGATGCGTCTAGTGACCAGCACTTCCCCCACATCAGGGTACTCAATGTCACCATATTCCTCTTCTGATTCATAGTCCTCTTCATCTTGGGACTCATACTCTCCAGCCTCCGTAATCAGCATGACCCGGTTGTTTGGGCACTCCTTTGAGATGTGTCCACGACCCCTACACTTGAAACAAGTGATGTCACGTGATCTTTGAGGGTTAGAAGACTTACTAGGCTCTTTCTGGTCACGGGTTGGTTCAGGAGGCTTGCTCTTGAACCTTGACTCGATCTCTATGCTCTTGCCTTTGTCTATGGGCTTGGGAATGTTGCTTGGTGCCCAAGGCGTCTTAGGCTTGCTGCGGATGTCTTGGCTCTTACGTTTGATTTGCTGCTCAGCCTGGACAGATAGGTGGAACAAGTCTTTGAAGTCATTGTAGATTTTCCTTTCCACCCTGCGGCTGATTCTTTCTTGGAGTCCATCCAAGAATTGTGCCATCAAAGCTTCCTCATCGTCATTGAGTTCCAGCATGTTCCTTAGTCTCTCAAACTCCTCATAGTACTCCTCTACTGATCTGGTACCCTGCTTAAGAGTACGAAAACGTCGTTGCAAATCTCTATGAAAATAAGGTGGGACATACCTTTGTCGCATGAGGTCTTTCATGTCGACCCATGAGTCTACGGGCCTCATTCTTTTCCTCCTTCTGTCAGATACCTCACGATCCCACCAGATGAGGGCATTGTCCGTGAGTTGTGCTACTGCCATTGAGACTCTCCTAGGCCCTGGTTGGTTGTAATGATCAAAGATATGATCCATTCTTCTCTCCCAATCTAGGTAAGCCTCGGGGTCTACTTTTCCTGCAAAACTTGGAGGAGTTAGCTTAACATCAGGATGAGTTACCCGGTTATAGGCGTGTTCATCTCCATCCTCATGATGTCTAGGAGGCATTCTTGGTCTCTGGTGAAGACCATATGGCTCAAAGCCATCATCTTCTGCCTCTGGTTGCCGTGGAGGTCCTCTCGGCCTATGGTGATAGTTATGAGGTTGTGTGTCCTCATCTCCATCTGGCTGGGGTTCCTCCTGTTCGTGCCGTGTCCTAAGGTGCTCAGGACCCTCAGGATGGTCTTGCTCAGCCCTCACGTGCCTTATGGCCTGGAACCTCACCGGGCTTTCCAGCAGCTCCAACCTCTCGCCTATGGATGCGAGTTGTGTTTGGAGTGTGGTGAACATGTATCATGGCTTCAGCTTCTCTATTTTCTTCTCCCATTGCGTACTACAAAGAAGAAAACAAGTTATGCTACTCCTAAATTGTTAGGAGGGTTTTCTTTTTTATAAGAGATTCGAAAAAATGCAAAAAGGAAAATTCTAAGGAATGGAAAATTCGAATATAAGGATATTTGAATAAAAGGAAATTTTCTTGACAACTATTGCTAGCTGTCCAATTCGAAATCTTTTAGTATTTTTCCTATTTTTTTTTTCTTTTTTTTCTTTTCTTTTAATTTAACTTAAAATAATGGAAATATGAATTAAACAAAAAGAAAAACGTGAATGGCAAAGCAAAAGTGAATCTAAACCCTAGTGATACACGTAGAAGGCTAGATGCACTCGGTTTGGAGTTTGAGGTTATTTTTTTTATTTTTTCTTGAATGCGACTTAAACTAATGCAAGAACACAAAAAAACAAGCAAAAGGATAGAAACAACCTGGTTTAGGAGCTTTAAGCTCTGATACCAAAATGATACAAGCCTCGATTCAAGGCTTGGATGCGCGTGGGCTGTTTGTAGAAGAGGTGAGAAACTCAACCTTAGGCTTCTGGATGGGGGTTTTCTGGTTGGTAATAGATGGAAGGGTGAAGTGAACCACACGAGGGGTGATGAACCTCGTGATAAATCACAAACTTAGAGCTAGGAGGGCTGGTCTCAACTAGGTTCTAAGCGTACAAGTCTCTTTTGAGAGAAAGCTTGTAGGAAGAAAGTTCTACTTTATTAATATCAAAAAGGTTGTCGAACTACAATGCTGGAAGGAGCCTTATTAATATGCTCGACAGCTTGACCTTCCAGGGTCGACTCAAATAAAGAAAAGGAAAGATTACAAAAGTGCACAAATGAAAAATATACAAAAATGCATAACCGAAAAAGGACCTATTCCTAAAATGTCTTTGACTCAATAATGTAAAAAATCTAGATCCTCCCCTGCAAAACAGAAAGAGGCATATATTCGAATTGAAACTTACCTTACTTACCTCACGGACAAGAAATGGAAGTTGGCCGTCCTTGTGGCATGCACGCGCCTTGCTCCTAGTCTTCGACTTGGAGTAGGGTT
>CM032160.1:19520058-19525058 GCA_018901935.1 Pugionium cornutum
TTCGGGTAATATTGGCTAAGTCCAGGATAATTAAGCGGCTTTGGCCTTTTTCAGGGAAAGATGGTGATCGTGGTAAGGATTTGGCTTGAGCGCAAGACTGGTGATCCGAGTATATGGGTGGTGTAAGGATCCGGGTAGTTAGGATTGTTGAATATGTAAGCCTTCGGGCCAACTATCATGTTGTAACGAATCCTACTTATATAATTCAATAAAATTCCGGATCTTTTATATATGACTCTATAAATGACTCTAACAAAAACGCATGAATCTCAGAATAACTCGAAAGCGGACTTAAACTAGATAAGAGACCTTAAAATATGGACCTTAGACTCGGAATTCCTTGGTAAATCCGAAAGGAAACAACCTCTTCGGAGATATAATCCGGAAAGGGTGTTTCAAGTTGGTATCAGAGCATGCTTGGTCCTAGGACGGGTTAGATTTGGGTTAAGTAGACACCACTCATTGGGCACCAGGTCTTGCGCATGTTAAACGTTGAGACTAACTAAACGGTTTTGCAGATGGGCAAGAGTGGCAAGACTGGGAAAAGCAAGAAGGATAAGGCAAGAGGTGGTGAACCGAGCCAAAACATTGGAGCCTTGCCGAATCCGAATGTATTTGAGCCTCCGACGGCGCATGTGGCGGCCACTGAGCAGGACCATCCGGAGGGTGAGGATGAGGAGTCTACTGCTCATCGCACACATGCGGGTGAAGAAGGACAACGCGACCAGGAAGCCGCGGATGTAAATCCTGATGCGGTTCCGAGCCCACAGGAAATATGGAACACAATGAGAACCGTGATAAGTCAGTTGGCTATACTGACTGAGGCGGTTAAGCCCAAGGCACCGGTTCCTGAGGTGCCACACATGGGCGAAGAACCGGCTCCTATGGAGAACCAGGATGTGGTCATCTTAGATGGCGCACCTAAGTCCGCTAGAAAGAAGGTGGGGTATTTGAGCATCCTAGAACACATGATACACCTTAAAACATGTAGTTTCGCTGGGGGATCTGACCCAATTAAGGCTGATGAGTGGAAGAATCGTTTGGTGAGAAACTTTCAATCAACAAGGTGTCCCGGTGACTACCGCAAAGATATCGCAGTCCACTTCCTGGAAGGAGATGCGCATAACTGGTGGGTTGCCGTGGATAAACGGTTGGGTGAAAGGATTCAAACTTTCGAGGAGTTTGAAGGAGAATTCAATAAGAAATTCTTTCCACCAGAGGCGTGGGACCGATTGGAGTGTTCATACCTGGAATTGGTTCAAGGGAACCGAACTGTCCGGGAATATGAAGAAGAATTTAACCGCTTAAGGCGCTATGCGGGAAGAGATCTTGAGGACGAACTCGGGCAAGTGCGCCGGTTCATGCGTGGACTAAGGGTCGAAATCCGTAACCACTGCTTGGCGCAGAAGTTCGGATCAGTCACGGAATTGGTGGAAAGGGCTGCCTTGATCGAGGAGGGGATCGAGGAGGAGAACCGGTTGAAAGTATCCAAATTCCCTAATCGATACGGCCAGTCAAGTGGTGGTGATCGGAAAAGAAAGTGGGATAAGGTTGAAGACCCCAGCAAACCCCTAGGAAAAGTTAGGGAATGTAAGACGTGTGGTAGGAGGCACGGTGGGGAATGCTGGAAGGCGATGGGAGCATGTGCACGATGCGGTAACAAGGAACATGCTACCCGCAACTGCCCAAGGATGGATTACGGACAGCAAGGACTGCCGAGTGATGACTCGAGGACTTGCTTCAACTGTGGTAAGTCAGGCCACATCAGGAAGGATTGCCCCAAAGGGACAGCCGAAAGGCAACCCGAACGAAAAGATTACCGTGGGGTAATCGAGCCAGCGGCTAAGAGGCAGGCCGTAACACCGCGGGTTTATGAGCTATCGCGGGACATGGGCAATACGGGCAGGTACAGCTCGATCACTGGTACGTACATAACCCTAACTGTTAAATAAAAATTGAGCATTGCATGGCATGCATAAACAGTAGGGTACTTAGCATTCAGGATGAATGTGTAGGGACCTTGGTTGTGGGCGGTGTTGAAACACACGTCCTGTTTGATTCCGGGGCTTCACATTGCTTTGTAAGCCCGGAATGGTTTAAAAAGAGTGGGATTCAAGGAGAACCCATCTCTGGAATGGGTAAAGTACAAGCGGCTGGAGGGCAAATAATGAATTCCCTGGGAATTGTGCGGAACATCCCGGTTATGATTGGGAATGTCAATTTGCCGGCCGACTTGGTAGTCGTCCAACTCAAGGATTACGAGGTAATCTTGGGTATGGACTGGCTGTGAATGAACAAGGCGACCCTAGAGTGTCATAGGGGCCGAGTTCGGTTTGAGAAAGAGGGAGGGAGATTGGAATTCCAAGGGATCCAACCCACCTCGGGAAGTTTGGTAATCTCAGCAATCCAGGCAGAACGGATGCTAGAGAAGGGGTGCGAGGCCTATGTAGCCACGATAAGCACCGAGGGAAATAAGAAGAGTTGGGAGTTAAAGGATATCCCAGTGGTCAATGAATTCGTGGATGTGTTCCAGGCCTTGTCCGGGTTACCACCTGATAGGGCGGATCCATTCACGATTGAATTGGAACCAGGGATTGCCCCAATCTCGAAAGCACCCTATCGTATGGCTCCAGCCGAGATGGCTGAGTTAAAGAAACAGTTGGAAGAACTGTTGGATAAAGGATTCATCAGGCCGAGTGAGTCACCTTGGGGTGCACCGGTGCTGTTTGTGAAAAAGAAGGATGGAAGCTTTAGGCTTTGCATCGATTATCGGGGTTTGAATCGGGTTACGGTAAAGAACAAGTATCCATTACCCCGAATTGATGAGTTGTTGGATCAACTCAGAGGTGCGACCTGGTTCTCAAAGATCGATTTGGCCCAGGGATATCACCAAATTCCGATTGAGTCATCGGATATTCGAAAGACGGCCTTTCGGACAAGATATGGACACTACGAGTTTGTAGTGATGCCATTCGGTTTAACCAATGCACCGGCAGCCTTTATGAAGATGATGAATAGGGTATTTCGGGATTGTTTAGATGAGTTTGTTATCATTTTCATTGATGACATCCTCGTCTATTCAAAGGGGCACGAAATGCACCAAAATCATCTAAGGGTGGTGATGGAACGGTTAAGGGAGCACAAGCTTTACGCCAAGCTAAGCAAGTGTAGCTTTTGGCAGAGAAGTATTGGGTTCTTGGGACACATTGTGTCCGACCAAGGGGTGTCAGTAGACCCGGAGAAAGTTAAGGCTATCAAGGATTGGCCAAGGCCTCGGAATGCAACTGAGATTAGGAGCTTCCTGGGTTTGGCCGGATACTATAGACGGTTTGTCAATGGGTTTGCGAAAATGGCTTACCCCATGACTAGTCTAACCGGGAACGATGTTAAGTACGAGTGGACAGCCGAGTGCGAGGAATGTTTCCAACGGTTGAAGGAGATGCTAACGACTGCACCAGTCTTGGCACTACCTGAACCGGATGAACCTTATGCGGTATACACAGACGCATCTAGAACTGGATTGGGTGCTGTTCTTATGCAAAAGGGTAGGGTGATTGCCTATGCATCAAGGCAATTGGGGAAACATGAAGGAAACTATCCCACTCATGACTTAGAAATGGCGGCAGTAATCTTTGCATTAAAGATTTGGCGGTCATACTTGTATGGAGCCAAAGTGCAAGTTTTTACCGACCATAAGAGTCTGAAGTACATTTCCAGTCAGCCCGAATTGAACCTTAGGCAAAGAAGGTGGATGGAATTCGTAGCTGATTATGATCTAGATATTGCCTACCATCCGGGAAAGGCAAATCTTGTGGCGGATGCCTTGAGTAGGAGGCGGTCGGATGTGCATGCGGGAAAGGATGCGGAAACCCTTGTCGGACTGGTTAAGATGATGCATTTGAATGCAATATCAAACGAACCAGAACCATTGGGTATAGACGCAGCAAATCGGGCAGATCTATTGAGTAAGATCCGAATAGCCCAAGAAAAAGATGGACTGCTGAACCAAGCGGTCCAGAACAATCAGTCCGAGTATGGGAAATCGAACAACGGGACAATTGTGATAAGAGGACGAGTGTGCGTCCCTAATGTACCAGAATTAAGAGAAGAAATCCTAAGGGAAGCACATCAGTCCAGATTCGCAATTCACCCGGGTGCGAGTAAGATGTACCGAGACTTGAAGCGGTACTACCATTGGGCAGGACTGAAGAGGAATGTAGCTGAATGGGTGGCTAAGTGTCCGACTTGCCAACTGGTCAAGGCAGAACACCAAGTTCCGAGTGGGCTGCTGCAAAACTTACCCATTCCGGAATGGAAGTGGGACCATATCACAATGGATTTTGTGAGTGGGTTACCAAGGACAAGGGCACGGCATGATGCTATCTGGGTGGTCGTGGATAGGCTGACCAAGTCAGCACACTTCCTGGCTATTCAGAAAACGGATGGGACTGAAAGAATTGCAGCACGTTATGTGGAAGAGATAGTCCGATTGCATGGAGTCCCGGTAAGCATTGTCTCAGATCGCGACCCACGATTCACGGCCCATTTTTGGAAGGCATTCCAAAAAGCCTTAGGAACGAGGGTGAACATGAGCACGGCTTACCACCCCCAAACAGATGGGCAATCCGAACGAACCATCCAGACACTTGAGGACATGTTGCGTGCATGTGTTTTGGATTGGGGCGGATCATGGGAAAAATATTTGCCCTTGGCCGAGTTCGCATACAACAATAGCTTCCACACGAGCATCGGAATGTCTCCTTACGAAGCATTGTATGGGCGGCCTTGTCGGACCCCATTGTGTTGGACCGAAGTGGGGGAGCGTAGGACCCTTGGACCAGATATTGTGGATGAAACCACCGAAAAGATCAAATTCTTAAGGACCAAAATGAAGGAAGCACAAGACAGACAGAAAAGTTATGCGGACAAACGAAGGAGGAATTTGGAGTTCGAGGTGGGTGATTGGGTATATTTGAAAACCATCACATTTAAAGGGAGGA
>CM032160.1:19580125-19631082 GCA_018901935.1 Pugionium cornutum
TTGTCGTAGCTATTTCAGTCTTAAGTTTTTTCAAAATATAGAGAATTAAGCTAGCTTAACGTGAGCATTGGATTCATGTAGGCGTTGGATTCATGTCATTCTGATCTCTAAATCATAAGATTAAGATGATTTAGTGCTGTCATGTCAAGTTGATCAACTAGTACAAATGCTGATTCTAAACTGATAATTATGCTCATTGAGGAAAGGTTTACAAATGAAGAATAATGCTTGGCATCATGCAGATTGGGATAGATTGGATTACTTGGAAGCTTTGTCCAAGCTATTTCGGTTTTAAATTTTGTCACAATATATAAATTTGAGCTAGCTTAACGTGGGTGTTGAATTTTTGTCATTTTGAACTCTAAATAAAAAGTTACAGACGATTTAGTGCGTATATGTCAAGTTGATCGGCCAGTTAAAATGATCTTCTAAAATGATCATTCAAAACTGATCATTAGTGCTCCTTGTGTAAAAGCTTATAAATGAAGCATAATGCATCGCGTCACGCAGTTTGGGTTACATTGGATTTCTTGAAGGCTTTGTGGTAGATCTTTCAGTCTCAAATGTTGTCACAACATAGAAAATTGAGCTAGCTTAGCGTGGGTGTTGGATTCATGTAGGCGTTGGATTCATGTAGGCGTTGGATTCATGTCATTTTGAGCTCTAAATCAAAATATAAAGACGATTTAATGCGGACATGTCAAGTTGATAAGCTAGTCAAAATGATCATTCTAAACTGATCATTGGTGCTCATTGAGCAAATGTTTACAAATGAAGCAAAATGCATGGCATCACGTAGTTTGGGATAGATTGGATTACTTGAAGGCTTTGTGGTAGCTGTTCAGTCTCATATGTTGTCACGATATAAAAAATGGAGCTAGCTTAACGTGGGTGTTGGATTTGTGTCATTCGGTACTCTAAATCAAGTGTTATGTACGATTTAGTGTGGACATGTCAAGTGGATCGGCCAGTTAAAATGATCATTCAAACTAATCATTGGTGCTTCTGAGTAAAGGCTTATAAGCATAATGCATGGCATCACGCAGTTTGGGATACATTGGATTACTTGAAGGCTTTGTGGTAGACCTTTTTGTCTCAAATGTTGTCACAATATAGAAAATTGAGCTAGATTAATATGGGTGTTGGGTTCATGTGTGCATTGGATTCATGTCATTTTGAGCTCTTGAGCAAATTTTAAAGACGATTTACAGCGGACATGCAAGTTGATCAGCTAGTTAAAATGGTCATTCTAAACCTATCATTCGTGCTGATTGAGGAAATGTTTACAAATGAAGCATATTGAATGGTATCACGTGGTTTGGGATAGATTGGATTACTTGAACTCTGTGGTAGCTTTTTCAGTTTCAAGTGTTTTCACAATATAAAAAATTGAGTTAGCTTAACGTGGATGTTGGATTCGTGTCATTCTGAACTCTAAATAAAAAGTTACAGAATAATTTGTGTGGACATGTCAAGTTGAACGGCCTGTTAAAATGATCATTCTAAACTGATCATTGGTGCCCCATGAGTAAAGGCTTATAAATTTAGCGTAATGCATGGCATCATGCAGTTTTGGATACATTGGATTACATGAAGGCTTTGTGGTAGATCTTTCAGTCTCTTAAATGTTTTCACAATAAAGAAATTAAGCTAGCTTAACATGGGTGTTGGAGTCATGTGGGCGTTGGATTCATGTCATTTTGAGCTCTGGATCATAAGTTAAAGACGATTTAGTGTGGACATGTCAATTTGATCACCTAGTTAAAATGATCATTCTAAACTGATCACTGGTGCTCATTGAGCAAAGGTTTACAATTGAAGTATAATGCATGGGATCACACAGTTTTGAATATATTGGATTACTTGAAGGCGTTTTGGTAGCTGTTTCAATCTCAAATGTTGTCACAACATAAAAAATTGAGCTAGCTTAACATGGGTGTTGGATTCGTGTCATACTGAACTTTAAATCAAAAGTTACGGAAGATTTACTGCGGATATGTCAATTTTATCGGCTAGTTAAATTGATCATTCTAAAGTGATCATTGGATCTCATTGAGCAACGGTTTGCAAATAAAGAGTAATGTGTGGCATCACACAGTTTGGGATAGATTGGACTACATGGAGGCTTATTTGTAGCTATTTCGGTCTTAAATTTTGTCACAATATAGAAAAATGAGCAAGTTTAACGTGGGCGTTAGATTCGTGTCATTCTGAACTCTAAATGAAAAGTTACAGACAATTTAGTGCGGACATGTCAAGTTTATTGGCTTGTTAATTTGATCATTCTAAACTGATCATTGGTGCTCCTTGAGTAAAGGTCAAGTAATGATCATTGTTTTACCCATTGAGTAAAGGCTTATAAATGAAGCATACTCCATAGCATCACGCAATTTGGGATGGATTGGATTACTTGGAGGCCTTGCCGTAGCTCTTTTGGTCTTAAATTTTGTCACAATATAGAAAATTTAGCTCGCTTAACGTGGGTGTTGGATTCATGTTATTCTTAACTCTAAATCAAAGTTAAGGACGATTTGGTGCGGACATGTAAATTTTAGCGGATGGTTAAATTGATCATTCTAAACATAATGCATGGCATCATTCAGTTTGGGATATATTGGATTACTTGGAGGCTTTGTGGTAGCTATTTTGGTCTTATATTTTGTCGAAATATGGAAAATTGAGGTAGGTTAACGTGGGCGTTGGATTCGTGTCATTCTGATCTCTAAATCAAAAGTTACGGATGATTGAGTACGAACATGTCAAGTTGATCGGCCAGTTAAAATGATCATTTGAAACTGATCATTGGTGTTCCTTGAGTAAAGGCTTATAATTGAAGTATAATGCATGGCATTACCCAGTTTGGGATACATTGGATTACTTGAAGGCTTTATGGTAGATCTTGCAGTCACAAATGATGTCACAATATAGAAAATTGAGGCTAGCTTTACGTGGGTGTTGGATTCATGTGGGCGTTGGATTCATGTCGTTTTGAGATTTGTATCAAAAGTTAAAGACGATTTAGTGCGGACGTGTCAAGTTGATCATCTAGATAAAATAATCATTCTGAACTGATCATTGTTGCTCATTGAGCAAAGGTTTACAAATGAAGTGAAATGTATGGCATCACGTAGTTTGAGATGGATTAGATTACTTGGAGGCTTTGTCGTAGCTATTTTGGTCTTAATTTTTTCACAATATAGAAAATTGAGCTCGCTTAACGTGGGCGTTGGATTCTAAATTGATCATTAGGGCTCCTTAAGTAAAGGCTTATAAATGAAGCATAATGCAAGGCATCACGAGATTTTGGATAGATTGGATTACTTGAAGGCTTTGTGGTAGCTGTTTCAATGCCAAATGTTGTCACAATAAAAATTGAGCTAGATTAACGTGGGCGTTGGATTCGTTTCAATCAGAACTCTAAATCAAAAGTTACAGACAGTTTACTGCGGACATGTTAAATTTACCGGCTAGTTAAATTGATTATTCTAAATTGATCATTGGTACTCGTTTTATAAATGAAGCATATTGCATGGCATCACACAGTTTGGGATACATTGGATTACTTGAAGCCTTTATGGTGGATCTTGCAGTCTCAAATGATGCGACAATATAGAAAATTGAGGCTAGCTTAACGTGGGTGTTGGATTCATGGGCGTTGGATTCATGTCATTTTGACATCTAGATCAAAAGTTAAAGACGATTTAGTTTGGACATGTCAAGGTTATCATCTAATTAATATGATCATTCTAAACTGATCATTGGCGCTCATTGAGCAAAGGTTTACAAATGAAGCATAATTCATGGCATCACGTACTTTGAGATGGATTGTATTACTTAAAGGCTTTGTTGTAACTATTTAGGTTTTAAATTTTTTAAAGATATAGAAAATTGAGCTAGCTTAACGTGGGCGCTGGATCCGTGTTATTTTGAACTCTAAGTCAAAAGTTACGGACGATTTAGTGCGGACATTTCAATTTTGTCGGCTGGATAAAATGATCATTCTAAACTGATCATTGGTGCTCATTGAGTAAAGGTTTTCAAATGAAGCATAATGCATGGCATCACACTGTTTGGGATATATAGGATTAATTAGGGCTTTGTCAAAGCTATTTCCGTCTTAACATTTGTCACAATATATAAAATTGAGCTAGCTTAACGTGGGTCTTGGATTCGTGTCATTCTGAATTCTAAATCAAAAGTTACGGACGATTGAGTGCAGGCATGTCAAGTTGATCGGCGTGTTTAAATGATCATTCGAAGTTGATCATTGGTACTCCTTGAGTAAAGGCTTATAAATGAAGCATAATGCATGGCATCACGCAGTTTGGGATACATTGGATTTCTTGAAGGCTTTATGGTAGATATTGCAGCCTCAAATGTTGTCAAAATATAGAAAATTGTGGCTAGCTTAACGTAGGCATTGGATTCATGTGGGCATTGGATTCATGTCAAATTGAGCTATGGGGGAAAAATTTAAAGACGATTTAGTGCGGACATGTCAAGTTGATAACATAGTTAAAATGATAATTCTAAACTGATCATTGGTGCTCAATAAGCAAAGGTTTACAAATGAAACATAATGCATGGCATCACGCAGTTTCGGATGGATTGGATTACTTGGAGGCTTTTTCGTAGCGATTCGGTCTTAAATTTTATCACAATATAGAAAATTGACCAGCTTAACGTCGGTATTGTATTCGTGTCATTATGTACTCTGAATGAAAAGTTACGGACGATTTAGTGCGGAAATGTCAATTTTACTGGCTGGTTAAATTGATCATCCTAAACTGATCAATGGTGCTCATTGAGAAACGTTTTTCAAATGAAGCATAATGCATGTCATTATGCAGTTTGGGGTATATTGGATTACTTGCAGGCTTTGGCGTAACTACTTCAGTCTTATATTTCGTCGGAATATGGAGAATTGAGGTGGCTTGATGTGGGCGTTGGATTCGTGTCATTTTGAACTCTAAAACAAATGTTACGGACAATTGAGTGCGGACATGTCGAGTTGATCGGCCAGTTAAAATGATCATTCAATACTGATCATTAATGCATGGCATCACGCTGTTTGGGATACATTGGATTTCTTGAAGGCTTTATGGTTGATCTTGCACTCTCAAATGTTGTCATATTATGGAAAATTAAACAGCTTAACGTGGGGGTTGGACTCATGTCGTTTTGAGCTCTAAATCAATAGTTAGAGATCGTTTACTCCGGACATGTCACGTTGATCACCAAGTTAAAATGATCATTTTAAATTGATCATTGGTGCTCCTTAAGTAAAGGGTTATAAATGAAGCATAATACATGGCATCACACAGTCTAGCATACATTAGATTACTTGTAGGCTTTGTAGTAGCTCTTTTAGTCTAAAATGTTGTCACAATATAGAAAATTGAGCTAGCTTAAAGTGGGTGTTGGACTCAAGTCATTCTGACTTATAATTCAAAAGTTAAAAACCATTAAGTGCGTACATATAGAGTTAATCAACTAGTTAAAATTATCCTTCTAAACTCATCATTTGTGCTTCTTGAGTAAAGGATTATAAATGAAGCATAATGCATGGCCTCACATAGTGTGGGATACATTAGATTACTTAAAGGCTTTGTAGTAGCTCGTTCAGTCTCAAATTTTGTCAAAATATGGAAAATTAAGTTAGATTAACATGGGTGTTCGACTGATGACATTTTGAGTTCAAAATCAAAAGTTAAAGACGATTTAGTGCGTACATGACAAGTTGATCAGCTAGTTAAAATGATCATTCTAAACTGATAATTAGTGCTACTTAAGAAAAGCTTATAAATGAAGCATAATGCATGGCATCACACTGTTTGGGATACATTGGATTACTTGGAAGCTTTTTTTGAAGGTCTTTAAGTCTCAAATGTTGTCACAATATGGAAAATTGAGCTAGCTTAACGTGGGCGTTGGACTCATGTCATTTTGTGCTCTAAACCAAAAGTTAAAGACGATTGACTGCGGACATGGCAAGTTGATCATCTAGTTAAAAAAATCATTCAAAACTGATCCTTGGGGCTCCTTTAGTAAAGGCTTATAAATGAAACATAATGCATGGCATCACGCAGTTTCGGAGAGTTGAGATTACTTGGAGGCTTTGTTGTAGCTATTTTGGTTATAATGTTTTACACAATATAGAAAATTTAGGTACCTTAACATGGGTGTTGATTCGTGTCATTTTAATTTGAATTCCAAAAAAAAAAGTTAAAGACGATTTAATGCGGACATGTCAAGTTAATCCACCTGTTAAAATAATCATTCTAAACTGATCATTGGTGCCCCTTGAGTATATGCTTATAAATGAAGTATAATGCATGGCATCACATAGTTTGGGATAGATTGGATTACTTGGAAGCTTTGTTGTAACTATTTTTGTCTTAAATTATGTCACAATATAGAAAATTGAGCTAGCTTAATGTGGGCTTGAGATTCGTGTCATTTTGAACTCTAAATCAAAAGTTACGGATGATTTAGTGCAGACATGTGAAGGTTATCGGGCAGTTAAAATGAACATTCTAAACTGATCATTGGTGCACCTTGAGTAAAGGATTGTAAATGAATCATAGTCCATGACATCACGCAGTTTGGGATACATTGGACTATTTGGAGGCTTTGTACTAGCTCTTTCTATCTCAAATGTTGTCACAATATTATAAATTGAGCTAGCTTAATGTGGGTGTTGGACCCATGTCATTTTGAGCTTTGAAGCAAAAGCTAAAGACAATTTCGTGCGGACATGTCAAGTTGATCAGCTAGCTAAAATAATCATTTTGAACTGATCATTGGTGCTCCTTGAGTGAAGGCTTATAAATGAAGCATAGTGCATGGGATCACGCAGTTTGGGATATATGAGATTACTTTTGTCGTAGCTATTTCTATTATAAATTTTGACATAATATAGAAATGGAGCTACCTTAACGTGGATTCATGTCATTTTGAACTCCAAATCAAAAGTTACAGACAATTTAGTGTAGACTTGTCAAGTTGATTGGCATGTTAAAATGATCATTCTAAAATGATCGTTGGTGCTCCTTGAGTAAAGGCTTATAATGGAAGCATAATGCATGGTATTACATAGTTTGGGATAGATTGTATTACTTGGAAGCTTTTTTGTAACTATTTCCTTCTTAAATTTTGTCACAATATAGAAAATTTAGCTAGGTTAACATGATCGTTGGATTGATGTCATTTTGAGCACTAAATCAAAAGTTAAAGACGATTTAGTGCGGACATTTCAAATTGATCTACCAGTTAAAATGATTATTCTAAACTTATCATTGGTGGTCCTTAATTAATGGCTTATAAATGAAGCATAATGCTTGGCATCACCTAGTTTGGGATACATGGGATTACTTGGAGACTTTTTTTGTAGCTCTTTCAGCCTCAAATGTTGGCACAGTATAGAAAATTGAGCTAGCCTAACATGGGTGTCGGATTCTTGTCATTCTGAAATATAAATCAAAAGTTACGGAAGATTTAGTGCGAACATGTCAAGTTGATGGGCCAGTTAAAATGATCATTCTACACTGATCATTGGTGCTCCTTGAGTAAAGGTATAAATGAAGCATAATGCATGACATCACGCAGTTTGTAATACATTGGATTACTTGGAGACTTTTTCGTAGCTATTTTGGTGTTAATTGTTGTCACATTATGGAAAATTGAGCTAGCTTAACTTGAGCGTTGGAATGATGTCATTTTGAGCACTAAATCAAAACTTAAAAATGATTTAGTGCGGACATGTCAAGTTGAACCGCCAGTTAAAATGATCATTCTAAACTGATCATTGGTGATCCTTAAGTAAAGGCTTATAAATGAAGTATAATGTATGGCATCTGATAGTTTCGAATAGATAGGATTACTTGGAGGCTTTAGTGTAGCTATTTCGGTCTTAAATTCTGTCACAATATAGAAAATTGTGCTACCTTACCGTGGGAGTTGGATTCATGTAATTTTGAATTCTAAATCAAAAGTTACTGATAATTTAGTTTAGACATGTCAAGTTGATCAGCTAGTTAAAAATAATCATTCTAAACTGATCAATGGTACTCCTTGAGTAAAGGCTTATAAATGAAGAATAATGCATGGCATCACGCACTTTGGGATAGATTGGATTACTTGGAAGCTTTGTTGTAGCTATTTTGGTCTTAACTTTTCTCATAATAATGAAAATTTAGCTAGCCTAATGTGCGAATTAGATTCGTGTCATTTTGAACTCTAAATCAAAAATTAGGCACAAACTACTGTGGATATGTCAATTTGATCAGCCAGTTAAAATGATCATTCTAAACTGATCATTGGTGCTCATTCAGCAAAGGTTTACAAATGAAGGATAAGGTATGACATCACGCAGTTTGGGATACATTGGATTACTTGGAAGATTTTTCACAACTATTTAAGTATTAAATTTTGTCACAATATAGAAAATTGAGCTAGCTTAACTTGGGCATTGGATTCGTGTCATTTTGAACTCTTTATCAAAAGTTACAAACGATTTAGTGCGAACATGTCAAGGTCGCCATTAAAATGATTATTCTAAATTGATCATTGGTGGTCCTTGAGTAAATACTTATAAATGAAGCATGCCATGGCATTTTGGGAGTTAAAGCTCTTTTAGTCTGATGTTATCAAAATATGGAAAATTGAGGTAGCTTAACATGGGTGTTGGACTCTTGTCGTTTTGAGCTATAAATTAAAAGTTATAACCGATTTAGTGCGGACATGTCAAGTTGAGCAGCTAGTCAAAATGATCATTCTAAGCTGATGATTGGTGGTTCTTAAGTAAAGGCTTATAAATGAAGCATAATGCATGGCATTACATAGTTTGGGATACATTGGATTACATGGCGGCATTTTCATAGCTCTTTCAGTCTTAAATGTTGACATGTTTGAAAAATTGAGCTAGCTTAACCTGGCGATTTGACTCATATCATTTCAAGCTCTAAATCGGAAGTTAAAGATTATTTAGTGTGGACATGTCAAGTTGATCAGCCAGTTAAAAGGATGATTCTAAACTGATCATTGGTGCTCCTTCAGTAAACATTTATAAATAAATCATAATGTATGGCATCACACAGTTTGGGACAGATTGGATTACTTGGTGACTTATCCGTAGCTATTTGGGTCTTAAATTTTGTCACAGTATAGAAATTTGAGCTGGCTTAACGTGGGCGATAGATTCGTGTCATTTTGAACTCTAAATCAAAATTTACGGACGATTTAGTGCGGACATGTCAAGTTGATCGTCCAGTTAAAATGATCATTCTAAACTGATCATTGGTGCTCTTTGAGTAAAGGCTTATAAATAAGATAATGCATGGCATCATGCAGTCTGGGATACATTGGATTATTTGGAGGCTTTGTAGTAGGTCTTTCAGTGTTAAACAATATTAAAAATTGAGCTAGATTAACGTGGGCGTTGGACTCATGAGATCTGAAGAAAAAAGTAAAGTCGATTTAGTCCGGACATGTAAGTCACAATATAGAAAATGAGGCTAGCTTAACGTGCACGTTGGATTAGTGTGGACATTGGATTCATGTTGTTTGATATCTGCATCAAAAGTTAAAGACGATTTACAGCGCACAAGTCAAGTTGATCATCTAGTTAAAATGATCATTCTAAACTGATCATTGGTGCTCATTGAGCAAATGTATACAAATGAAGCATAATGCATGGGATCACGCATTTTGGGATAATTTGGATTACATGGAAGCTTTTTCGTAGCTATTTTGGTTTTAAATTTTGTAACAATGTAGAAAATTGAGCTCGCTAATGTGGGTGTTGGATTCGTGTCATTCTGAACTCTATATCAAAAGTTACTGACGATTGAGTGTGGACATGTCAAGTTGATCGGTGAGTTAAAATGATCATTCGAAACTGATCATTGGTACTCCTTGAGTAAAGGCTTATAAATGAAACGTAAAGCAAAGCATCATGCAGTTTGGGATACATTGGATTACTTGAAGGCTTTATGGTAGATATTGCAGTTTCAAATGCTGTCACAATATAGAAAATTGTGGCGAGCTTAACGTGGGCATTGGATTCACGTGGGCATTGAATTCATGTCGTTTTGAGTTATGGGGCAAAAGTTAACGACTATTTATTGTGGACATGTCAAGTTGATCACCTAGTTAAAATGATCATTCTAAATTGATAGTTGGTGCTCATTGAGCAAAGGTTTAGAAATGAAGGATAATGCATGGCATTACGCAGTTTGGGATGGATTGGATTTCTTGGGGGCTTTTTCGTAGCTATTTCGGTCTTAAATTTTGTCACAGTATGGAAAATTGAGCTAGCTTAACGTGGGCGTTGGATTCTTGTCATTCTGAACTGTAAATCAAAAGTTACAGACAATTGAGTGCGGGCATGTCAAGTTGATCGGCCAGTTAAAATAATCATTTGAAACTTATCATTGGTGCTCCTTGAGTAAAGACTTAAAATGAGGCATAGTGCATGGAATCACACAGTTTGGGATACATTGGATTTCTTGAATGCTTTATGTTGGATCTTTCAGTCTCAAATGTTGTCACAATATAGAAAATTGAGGCTAGCTTAACGTGGGTATTAGATTCATGTGGGTGTAGGATTCATGTCGGTTTGATATCCAGATCAAAAGTTAAAGACGATTTAGGGCGGCTATGTCAAGTTGATCATCTAGTTAAAATGATCATTCTAAACTGATCATTGCTGCTCATTGAGTAAAGGTTTACAAATGAAGCATAATGCATAGCATCACACCGTTTGGGATGGGCTGGATTACTTGGACTCTTTGTCGTAGCTATTTCCGTCTTAAATTTTGTTACAATATAGAAAATTGAGCTAGGTTAATGTGGGCGTTGGATTCGTGTCATTCTGAACTCTAAATCAAAAGTTACAGACGATTGAGTGCAGGCATGTCAAGTAGATCGGCGTGTTAAAATGATCATTCGAAATTGATCATTGGTAATCCTTGAGTAAAGGCTTATAAATGAAGCATAATGCATGGCATCACGCAGTTTGGGATACATTGGATTTCTTGAAGGCTTTATGGTAGATATTGCAGTATCAAATGTTGTCACAATATAGAAAATTGTGGCGAGCTTAACGTAGGAATTGGATTCATGTGGGTGTTGGATTCATGTCGTTTTCAGCTATTGGGAAAAAGTTAAAGACGATTTAGTGCGGACATGTCAAGTTGATAACATAGTTAAAATGATCATTCTAAACTAATCATTGGTGCTCATTAGCAAAGGTTTACAAATGAAGAATAATGCATGGCATCACGCAGTTTGGGATGGATTGCATTACTTGGAGGCTTTGTCGTAGCAATTTGGTCTTAAATTTTTTCATAATATAGAAAATTGACCTAGCTTAACGTGGGTGTTGTATTAGTGTCATTTTGTACTCTAAATCAAAAGTTACGGACGATTTAGTGCGGATATGTCAATTTTATCTGCTTGTTAAATTGATCATCATAAACTGATCAATGGTGCTCATTGAGAAAATGTTTACAAATGAAGCATAATGCATGTCATTATGCAGTTTGGGGTAGATTGGATTACTTGGAGGCTTTGTTGTAACCACGTTGGTTTTATATTTCATCGTAATATGGAGAATTGAGGTAGCTTGATGTGGGCATTGGATTCGTGTCATTCTGAACTCTAAAAAAAGTTACGGACGATTGAGTGTGGACATGTCAAGTTGATCGGTCAGTTAAATTGATCGTTTGAAACTGATCATTAATGCATGGCATCACGCAGTTTGGGATACATTGGATTTCTTGAAGGCTTTATGGTAGATCTTGCACTCTCAAATGTTGTCATATTATGGAAAATTAAGCAGCTTAACGTGGGGGTTGGACTCATGTCATTTTGACCTCTAAATCAATAGTTAGAGATCATTTACTCCGGGCATGTCAAGTTGATCACCCAATTAAAATGATCATTCTAAACTGATCATTGGTGCTCCTTAAGTAAAGGGTTATAAATGAAGCATAATGCATGGCATCACACAATCTTGCATATATTGGAGTACTTGGAGGCTTTGTAATAGCTCTTTTAGTCTCAAATGTTGTCACAATATAGAAAATTGAGCTAGCTTAACGTGGGTGTTGGACTCAAGTCATTTTTACCTCTAAATCAAAAGTTAAAAATGATTTAGTGCGTACATATAAAGTTAATCAACTAGTAAAAATGATCCTTCTAAACTCATCATTGGTGCTCCTTGAGTAAAGGATTATAATTGAAGCATAATGCATGGCATCACCTAGTGTGGGATACATTGGATTACTTAGAGGCTTTGTACTAACTCGTTCAGTCTCAAATTTTGTCAAAATATGGAAACTTAAGCTAGATTAATATGGGTGTTCGACTCATGTAATTTTGAGTTCAAAATCGAAAGTTAAAGACGATTTAGTGCGTACATGAATAGTTGATCAGCTAGTTAAAATGATCATTCTAAACTGATCATTGGTGCTCCTTAAGTAAAGCTTATAAATGAAGCATAATGCATGGCATCACGCTGTTTGGGATACATTGGATTAGTTGGAAGCCTTTTTGTAGGTCTTTAAGTCTCAAATATTCTCACAATATGGAAAATTGATCTAGCTTAACGTGGACGTTAGACTCATGTCATTTAGTCCTCCAAACCAAAAATTAAAGACGATTTAGTGTGGACATGTCAAGTTGATCAGCTAGTTAAGAAAATCATTCTAAACTGATCATTGGTGCTCCTTTAGTAAAGGCTTATGAATGAAACATAATGCATGACATCACGCAGTTTGAGATAGTTGAGATTACTTGGAGGCTTTGTCGTAGTTATTTTGGTTATAAATTTTTACACAATATAGAAACTTTTGGTACCTTAACATGGGCGTTGGATTTGTGTCATTTTAATTTGAATTATAAAAAAAAAGTTACAGACGATTTAGTGCGGACATGTCAAGTTGATCCGCCTGTTAAAATGATCATTCTAAACGTATCATTGGTGTCCCTTGAGTAAAGGCTTATAAATGAAGCATAATGCATGACATCACGTAGTTTGGGATAGATTGGATTACTTGGAAGCTTTGTTATAACTATTTTGGTCTCAAATTATGTCACGATATAGAAAATGGAGCTAGCTTAATGTGGGCGTTGGATTCGTGTCATTTTGAACTATAAATCAAAAGTTATGGATGATTTATTGCGGACATGTCAAGGTTATCGGGCAGTTAAAATGATCAATCTAAACTGATCATTGGTGCACCTTGAGTAAAGGCTTGTAAATGAATCATATTGCATGGCATCACGCAGTTTGGGATACAATGGACTACTTGGAGGCTTTGTAGTAGCTCTTTCTATCTCAAATGTTGCCACAATATTAAAAATTGAGCTAGCTTAATTTGGGCGTTGGACCCATGTCATTTTGAGCTTTGAAGCAAAATTTAAAGGCGATTTTGTGTGGACATGCCAAGTTGATCAGCTAGCTACAATAATCATTCTAAACTGATCATTGGTGCTCCTTGAGTGAAGGTTTATAAATGAAGCATAGTGCATGGCATCACGCATTTTGGAATATATGAGATTACTTGGAGGATTTGTCGTAGGTATTTCTGTCATAAATTTTGACACAATATAGAAATGGAGCTACCTTAACGTGGGCATTGGATTCATGTCATTTTGAACTCCAAATCAAAAGTTACATACAACTTAGTGTACACATGTCAAGTTGATCGGCATTTTAAAATGATCATTCTAAAATGATCATTCTAAAATGATCATTCTAAAATGATCATTCATTCTAAAATGATCATTCTAAAATGATCATTCTAAAATGATCATTCTAAAATGATCATTCTAAATGATCATTCTAAAATGATCATTCTAAAATGATCATTCTAAAATGATTTCTAAAATGATCATTCTAAAATGATCATTCTAAAATGATCATTCTAAAATGATCATTCTAAAATGATCATTCTAAAATTGATCATTCTAAAATGATCATTCTAAAATTATCATTGGTGCTCCTTGAGTAAAGGCTTATAATTGAAGCATAATGCATGGTATCACATAGTTTGGGATAGATTGGATTACTTGGAAGCTTTGTTGTAACTATTTCCTTCTTAAATTTTGTCGCAATATAGAAAATTGAGCTAGCTTAACGTGATCGTTGGATTGATGTAATTTTGAGCACTAAATCAAAAGCTAAAGACGATTTAGTGCGGACATGTCAAATTGAGCAGCCAGTTAAAATGATTATTCTAAACTAATCATTGGTGCTACTTAAGTAATGGCCTATAAATGAAGCATAATGCTTGGCATCACATAGTTTAGGATATATTTTATTACTTGGAGTCTTTTTCGTAGCTCTTTCAGTCTCAAATGTTGGCACAATATAGTAAATTTAGCTAGCCTAACATAGGCGTCGGATTCATGTAATTTTGAACTCTCAATAAAAAGTTACAGAAGATTTAGTGCGGACATGTCAAGTTGATCGGCCAGATAAAATCATCATTCTACACTGATCATTGGTGCTTCTTGAGTAAAGGTATAAATGAAACATAATGCATGACATCATGCAGTTTGTAATACATTGGATTACTTGGAGACTTTGTCGTAGCTATTTTGGTGTTAAATGTTGTCACAATATGGAAAATTGAGCTAGCTTAATGTGAGCGTTGGACTGATGTCATTTTGAGCACTAAATCAAAACTTAAAAACGATTTAGTGCGGACATGTCAAGTTAAACCGCGAGTTAAAAAGATCATTCTAAACTGATCATTGGTGCTCCTTAACTAAAGGCTTATAAATGAAGCATAATGTATGGCATCTGATAGTTTCGAATAGATTGGATTACTTGGATGCTTTAGCGTAGCTATTTTGGTCTTAAATTCTATCACAATATATAAAATTGCGCTACCTTACCGTGGGAGTTGGATTCATGTAATTTTGAACACTAAATCAACAGTTAAGGATAATTTAGTTCGGACATGTCAAGTTGATCAGCCAGTTAAAATCATCATTCTAAACTGATGAAGAATAATGCATGGCATCACGGACTTTGGGATAGATTGGATTATTTGGAAGCTTTGTCATAGCTATTTCGGTCTTAAATTTTGTCACAATATAGAAAATTGAGCTAGCTTAATGTGGGAATTTTATTCGTGTCATTTTGAACTCTAAATCAAAAGTTAGGGACGATCTAGTGTGGATATGTCAATTTGATCAGCCAGTTAAAATGATCATTCTAAATGGATCATTGGTGCTCATTGAACAAATGAAGCATAATGTATTGCATCACGCAGTTTGGGATACATTGGATTACTTGGAAGATTTGTCATAGTTATTTAAGTATTAAATTTTGTCACAATATAGAAAACTGAGCTAGCTTAACTTGGGCGTTGGATTCGTGTCATTTTGAACTCTTTATCAGAAGTTACAAACGATTTAATGTGAACATGTCAAGTTGATTCGCCTGTTAAAATGATCATTCTAAAATGATCATTGGTGCTCATTGAGTAAAGGCTTATACATGAAGAATAATGCGACGCAGTTTGGGATACATTGGATTAATTGGATGCATTGTAGTAGCTCTTTGAGTCTCAAAAGTTGTCACAATATCGAAAATTTAGGTAGCTTAACGTGGGCGTTGGACTCATGTCATTCTGAGCTCTAAATCAAAAGTTAAAAATGATTTTGTGCGGACATGTCAAGTTGATCAACTAGTTAAAATGATCATTCTAAACTAATCATTGGTGCTTATGAGTAAAGGTTTATAAGCATAATGCATGGCATCACGCAACTTGGGATACATGGGATTACATGGTGATTTTGTCGTAGCTCTTTGAGTCTCAAATGATGTCACAATACAGAAGTGAGCTAGCTTAATGTGGACGTTGGATTCATGTCATTTTGAACTTTAAATAAGAAGTTATGAACGATTTAGTGCGGACATGTCAAGTTGATCGGCCAGTTAAAATGATCATTCTAAATTGATTATTGGTGGTCCTTGAGTAAATGCTTATAAATGAAGCATCAGGCATGGCATCACGCAGTTTGGGATACATTGGATTACCTTGAGGGTTTATAATAGCTCTTTTAGTCTCAAATGTTATCACAATCTGGAAAATTGAGCTAGCTTAACATGGGCGTTGGACTCATGTCGTTTTGAGCTCTAAATTAAAAGTTATAGCCGATTTAGTGCGGACATGTCAAGTTGAGCAGCTAATCAAAATGATCATTCTAAGCTGATCATTGGTGGTCCTTAAGTAAAGGCTTATAAATGAAGCATAATGCATGACATTACACGGTTTAAGATACAGTGGAATACATGACAGCATTTTCATAGCTCTTTTAGTCTTAAATGTTGACATGTTTGGAAAATTGAGATAGCTTAACGTGGCGGTTTTACTCATGTCTTTCGAGCTCTAAATCGGAAGTTAAAGATTATTTAGTGTGGACATGTCAAGTTGATCAAGCATTTAAAATGATCGTTCTAAACTGATCATTGGTGCTCCTTCAGTAAACACTTATAAATGAAGCAGAATGTATGGCATTACGCAATTTGGGACAGATTGGATTATTTGGTGGCTTTTCCGTAGCTATTTTGGTTTTAAATTTTGTCATAGTATAGAAATTTGAGCTGGCTTAAAGTGGGCGTTGGATTCGTGTCATTTTGAACTCTAAATAAAAAATTACGGACAAATTATTGCGGATATGTCAAGTTGATCGGCCAGTTAAAATGATCATTCAAAACTGATCATTGGTGCTTTTTGAGTAAAGGCTTATAAATGAAGATAATGCATGGCATCATGCAGTCTGGAATGCATTAGATTACTTGGAGGCGTTGTAGTAGGTCTTTCAGTCCCAATTGTTGTCACACTATTAAAAACTGAGCTAGATTAACGTGGGCATTGGACTCATGTCATTTTGAGCTCTCAAGAAAAAGGTAAAGGTGATTTAGTCCGGACATGTAAAGTTTATCAGCTAGTTAAAAAGATGATTCCAAAATGATAATTGGTTCTCCTTGAGTAAAGGATTATAAATGAAGCACAATACATTGCTTCATGTAATTTGGGATGCATTGAATTACTTGGAGGCTTTGTCGTATCTCTTTCATTCTGAAATGTTGTCACTATATACAAAATTGAGTTAGCTTAACTTGGGCATTAGATCGATGTCATTTTTAACTGGAAAACTAAAATTTAGAGACGATGTAGTGCAGACATGTCAAGTTGATCGGCATATAAATGGTGTTCATTAAGTAATGGCATATAAATGATTCATAATGCTTGGCATCACGTAGTTTTGGATACATTGGATTACCTGAAGGCTTTGTAGTACCTCTTTGAGTCTCAAATATTTTCAATATGGAAAATTGAGGTAGCTCATGTAATTCTACGCTCTAAATCAAAAGTAAAAGATGATTTAGTGAGGACATGTCAAGTTGATCAACTTGTTAAAATGATTATTCTAAAATGATCATTGGTGGTGCTTGAGTAAAGGCATATAAATGAACTCTAATGTATGGCATTAGACAGTTTGGGATAGATTGGATTACTTGGAGGATTTGTCGTAGTTATTTTATATGTTAAATGTTGTCATAATATGGAAAATTGAGCTAGCTTAACATGAGCGTTGGACTCATATCATATTGAGATCTAAATCAAACGTTAAAGATGAATTAGTGCGGATATGTAAAGTTGATCAGCCAGTTAAAATGATCAATCTAAAGTGATCATTCGTGCTCCTTGAGTAAAGGATTATAAATGAAACATAATGCATGGCATCACGCAGTTTGTGATAGATTGGATTACTTGGAGGCTTCGTCATAGCTCTTTTAGTCTCAAATGTTGAATAATATAGAAAATTGAGCTAGTCTAACATTGGCGTTGGATTCATGTCATTATGAACTCTAAATCAAAATTTATGGAAGATTTAGTGCGTACATGTCAAGTTGTTGGGCCAGTTAAAACGATCATTCTAAACTTATCATTGGTGTCCTTGAGTAAAGCCTTATCAATGAAGCATAATGCATGGCATCACGCAATTTGGGATACATTGGTTTACTTGGAGACTTTGTCATAGCTATTTTGGTGGTAAATGTTGTCACAATATGGAAAATTGAGCTAGTTTAACGTGATCGTTGGATTGATGTCATTTTGAGCTCTAAATCAAAAGTTAAAGACGAATTAGTGCGGACATGTCAAATTGATCAGCCAGTTAAAATGATCATTCTAAACTGATCATTGGTTCTCCTTAAGTAATGACTTATAGATGAAGCATAATGATTCGCATAACGCAGTTTGGGATACATTGGATTACTTGGAGGCTTTGTCATAACTCTTTTAGTCTCAAATGTTGGTACAATATAGAAAATTGAGCTAGCCTAACATGGGCGTTTGATTCGTGTCCTTCCAAACTTCAAATCAAAAGTTACGGAAGATTTAGTGCGGACATGTAAAGTTGATGGGCCAGTTAAAGCGATCATTCTAGACTGATCATTGGTGCTACTTGAGTAAAGGTATAAATGAAGCATAATGCATGACATCACTCAGTTTGTAATACATTGAATTATTTGGAGACTTTGTCGTATCTATCTTGGTGTTAAATGTTGGCACAATATGGAAAATCGAGCTAGCTTAACATGAGCGTTGATTTGATGTCATTTTGAGCTCAAAATCAATACTTAAAAATGATTTAGTGCGGACACGTCAAGTTGATGCGCCATTCAAAATGATCATTTTAAACTGATCATTGGTGCTCCTTGAGTAAAGGCTTATAAATGAAAGATAATGTATGGCATCTGATAGTTTAGGATAGATTGGATTACTTGGAGGCTTTATCGTAGCTATTTCGGTCTTAAATTCTGTCATAATATAAAAATTGAGCTACCTTAACACGAGTGTTGGATTCATGTAATTTTGAACTCTAAATCAAAAGTTACGGATGATTTCGTTCGGGCATGTCAAGTTGATTTGTCAGGAAAAATGGCATTCTAAACTGATCAATGGTGCTCCTTGAGTAAAGGCTTATAAATGAAGCATAATGCATGGCATCATAAACTTTGGGATTGATTGGATTACTTGGAAGATTTGTCGTAGCTATTTCGGTCATAACTTTTGTCACAATATAGAAAATTGAGCTATGTTAATGTGGGCATTGCATATGTGTCATTTTGAATTCTAAATCAAAAGTTATGGGCGATTTAGTGCGGACATGTCATATTGATCAGCCAGTTAAAATGATCATTCTAAACTGATCATTGGTGCTCTATGAGTAAAGGCTTATAACATAATGCATGGCATCACGCAGTTTGGGGTACATTGGATTACTTAGAAGCTTTTTCATAGCTATTTCGTTCTCAAATATTGTAACAATATAGAATATTTAGCTAGCTTAACTTGGGCGTTGGATTCATGTCATTTTCAACTCTTAATCAAAAGTTACTCACAATTTAGTGCGAACATGTCAAGTTGATTTGCCAGTTAAAATGATCATTCTAAACTGATCAATTGTGCACCTTGTGTAAAGGCTTATACATGAAGCATAACGCAATGCAGTTTGGGATACATTGGATTAATTGGATGCATTGTAGTAGCTCTTTAAGTCTCAAATGTTGTCACAATATCAAAAATTCAGGTAGCTTAACGTGGGCGTTGGACTCATGTCATTCTGAGCTCTAAATCAAAAGTTAAAGATGATTTAGTGTTGACATGTCAAGTTGATCAAATGGTTAAAATGATCATTCTAAAATGATCATTGGTGCTCTTTGAGTAAAAGCTTATAAATGAATCATAATACATGGCATCATGCAGTTCGGGATACATCGGATTACATGGAGTCTCTGTCGTAGCTCTTTCAGTCTCAAATGTTTGTCACAATATAGAAATGTTAGCTAGCTTAATGTGGACGTTGGATTCATGGCATTTTGAACTTGAAATCAAAAGTTACGCATGATTTAGTGCCAACATGCCAAGTTGATCAGCCAATTAAAATGATTATTCTAAGCTGATCATTAGTGCTCCTTAAAAAAATAGTTCTAAATGAAGCATAATGCATGGCATTACGTATTTTGGAATACATTGAATTACTTGGCGGCATTTTCGTAGCTTGTTTAGTGTTAAATGTTGTCATATTATGGACATGTTAAATTGATCAATCAGTGAAAATTATCATTTTAAACTGATCATTGGTGATCCTTGAATAAATGTTTATAAATGAAGATAATGCAGGACATCACAAAGTTGGGGATACATTGGATTACTTGGAAGCTTTCTCATAGCTATTTCTGTGTTAAATTTTATCCCAATATAGAAAATTGAGCTAGCTTAGCATGGGCGTTGGATTCGTGTCATTTTGAACTACAAATCAAAAGTTACGGACGATTTAGTGCGGAGTTGTCAAGTTAATTGGCGAGTTAAACTGATCATTTTAAACTGATCATTGGTGCTCCTTGAGTAAAGGATTATAAATGAAGCATAATTCATGGCATCATCAGTTTGTACATTGGATTACATAGAAGCTTTGATGTAGCTCTTTCAGTCTAAAATGTTGTCACAATATTAAAAATTAAGCTAGCTTAACGTGGGCATTGGACTCATGTCATTTTGAGCTCTAAAAAAACTTAAAGACGATTTAGTGCCGTTATGTCAAGTTTATCAGCTAGTTAAAATGATCATTCTAAAATGATTATTGGTTCTCCTTGAGTAAAGCCTTATAAATAAAGCATAATACATGGCATCATGCAACATTGGATTATATGGAGGCTTTGTCGTAGCTCTTTTAGTCTCAAATGTTGTCATAATATAGAAAATTGAGCTAACTCAACGTGAGCGTTGGATTTGTTTCATATTGAAATCTAAATCAAAAGTTACTGGCGGTATAGTGTGGACATGTGAAGTTGATCAGCTAGTTAAAATGATCATTCTAAACTGATCATTGGTACTCGAGTAAAAGCTTATAAATCAAGAATAATGCATGGCATCACACTGTTTGGGATACATTGGATTATTTGACATGGGATACGTTGGACTCATGTCAGGTTGAGGTCTAAATCAAAAGTTAAAGACGATTTAGTGCGCACATGTCAAGTTTATCAGCTAGTTAAAATATCATTCTAAACTGATCATTTGTGCTGATTGAGTAAAAGCTTATAAATAAACCATAATGAATGCAATCACGCAGTTTGGGATAGATTCGATTACTTGGAGGCTTTTCGTAGCTATTTCGGTCTTAAAATTTGACTCAATATATAAAATTGATCTAGGATAACATGAGTGTTTGATTCGTCATTTTGAATTCTAAATCAAAAGTTACGGACGATTTAGTGCGGACATGTCAAGTTGATCAGCCAGTTAAAATGATCATTTTAAAATGATCATTGGTGCTGATGTGAGCATGGCCAGGAAGGAACCACAACCTAAGGAGCAGCTTGAACCATAGGAGAAAGAAGCCACTAAAGATGATATGGAGCAGTTACAAATCTTCAATGGCCCTAGTACCCGATCCAAACAAGCCAAACTTAAAACAACACTACAGCACGTTCTCAACATTCAGGCCAGTTTCGTGTGTGCTAAACCAACCACATTGGTTGTGATTCAACCCACCTAAACCTCACCAAGAGAGACCAACCGCATAGGAATAACCAACCCAATCCTCGCGACCCTTTGGCTGGCCTTAAAATCAAGATTCTGTCTTTCCATGGAACCAATGACCCTGAGGAATATCTAGAGTGGGAAAAAAGATAGAATTAGTCTTTGATTGTAGGGAATACACTCGGGATAGTAAGGTTAGAGTAGCACCAACCGCTTTTAATGATTATGCCTTAAGTTGGGGGGATCAATTGGTTACTTCTAGGCAAAGGGCTGGGGATTTGCCTATAGATTCGTGGAACCGGATGCAAGTAATCATGAGGAAAAGGTTTATACCTAGCCACTACCATAGGGAACTACACTTTCAGCTTAGAAACCTATCTCATGGATCTAGTACCGTAGAGGAGTACTTTAAGGAGATGGAAACCTTATTGCTTAGGGCTGATGTTGAAGAGGATAGTGAAGCCACTATGGCTAGGTTTATGACGGCCTTAATAGGGAAATCATAGATAGGCTAGAGGGTCACCATTATGTCAAAATAGAAGAACTTCTCCATAAGGCTATCATGTTCGAAAAACAACTTAAGAGGAAAAACCCTAAACCCGGGTTTAGTTGTACTAGGTTTAGCCAATCTAAGGAGGATAAGTCTACCAAAGATTACAAGCCTTTCACTAAACCTAAGGTAGAAGATTCGAAACTTAAGGGAATGGATTTGGGTTCTAGCACCAAAACTAGGGAAATTCAGTGTTTTAAGTGTAAGGGCTTTGGTCACTACTCTAGGGAGTGTACCAATAAGAGAACCATAGTTTTTAGCGCTAACGGTGAGGTAGAATCAGAGGATGACCATTCCGATGCTGAGTCCTTGGAAGAAAATGTAGACATGCCCGATGCTGGCCAACTCTTAGTCACTAGGAGAACTCTAAACTTACAAACTAGGACAGAAAAGAATGTGCAGAGAGAGAACCTATTCCACACTCGCTATCTAGTTAAGAGTAAGGTTTGTAACTTAGTGATAGATGGAGGTAGTTGTACCAATGTAGCTACTGAGATTATGGTACAGAAGTTAGGACTTGAGAATATTAAGAGGTCTAAACCCTATATGTTGCAATGTCTTAGTGATGAGGATGAGCAAGAAGTAGAGAACCAGGTCCTAGTTCCTTTGTCCATAGGCAAATATGAAGATGAGGTTTTGTGTGATGTTTTACCCATGGATACTAGTCACATCTTGTTATGTAGACCTTGGCAATCGGATAGAAGGGCTATTCAGGATGGGTTTACTAATAGGTACTCATTTGAGTTTAAGGGAAGGAAACATATTTTAGTACCTTTATCCCCAACAAGAGGTTCATTTAGATCAAATAGCTTTAAAGAAAAACAAAACCCAATCTGAACCCAAAAGCAAACCCCATGCCGACGGCATCGCCAAACCGCAAGCCAAGCCAGCAGCCAAACAACCGACCAATCTTATGATTAAGTCCAACCCAGGGAGTAACTTACCACACCTACTCTTTTTGCTTAAATAATTCTTTCATACTAACCAATCTATGCAAGACATTCCTAGACAAATTAAACTTCTTTTGCAGGAATTTAAAAAAGTGTTTCCGGAGGAGCAACCGCAAGGCTTACCACCAATCCTAGGAATTGAGCACCAAATTGACTTTCTACCAGGAAATCTCTTCCCAACAAGCCAGCGTACAGAACCAACCCCCTGGAGACCAAGGAGCTTCAACAGCAAGTCATTGGACTCATGGAGAGAGGACACATCCGCGAAAGTATGAGCCAGTGTGTTGTACCTGTTTTGCTTGTCTCAAAAAAGGATGGAAGCTCGAGAATGTGTGTTGATTGCAGAGCCATCAACAATATCACTGTAAAGTATCGCCATCCTGTACCTAGATTTGATGATATGTTAGATTTATTTCATGGTTCTAGCATCTTCTCTAAGGTAGATCTTAATAGTGGTTATCACCAATTTAGGATGAAAGAAAGTGATGAGTGGAAAACTGCATTTAAAACTAAACAAGGTTTATATGAGTGGTTAGTAGTGCCTTTTGGCTTGACAAATGCACCTAGTACCTTCATGAGATTGATGAACCATGTCCTTAGGGAATTCATAGGTCATTTTGTGGTAGTATACTTTAATGACATTCTAGTTTTTAGCCGAACCTTAGATGATCATGTAGAACATCTCAGAAAGGTTTTTGAAGTGATTAGAAAGGAAACCTTGTATGCCAGTCTTAAGAACTGTACTTTTGGAACAAATAACCTTGTCTTCTTAGGTTTTGTTGTGAGTATAGATGGTATTAAGGTTGATGAGGAAAAGATAGAAGCGATTAAGGAGGGGCCGAGTCCAAAGAATGTTGGGGAAATAAGGAGCTTCCATGGCCTAGTTGGGTTTTACCGGAGATTTGTCATGAACTTTAGCACAATAGCAGCTCCACTCACTGAGGTTATTGAAAAGAATGTGGGATTTAAGTGGGAGAAGGCGCAAGAGGAGGCATTCCAAACCTTGAAAGACAAGCTCACACACTCCCCGGTGCTATCTCTTCCTAACTTTGATAAAACTTTTGAAATTGAATGTGATGCCTCATGATTTGGTATTGGTGCTGTTCTTATGCAGGAAAGGAAGTCCATAGCCTACTTTAGTGAGAAACTTGGAGGGGCCACACTCAATTACCCAACCTATGACAAAGAACTATATGCGCTTGTAAGGGCCTTGCAGACATGGCAACATTATCTTTGGCCCAAGGATTTTGTCATCCATACCGACCATTAGTCACTCAAACATCTTAAAGGGCAACAAAAGCTGAAAAAGACATGCTGGGTGGGTCGAATTCATTGAGACCTTCCCTTTTGTGATCAAATACAAGAAAGGTACAAAGAATGTAGTAGCCGATCTTCTTTCTCGGAGGTATGTGCTCTTGAAATCTTTAGAAGTTAAACTGCTAGGGTTTGATCAAATCAAAGAGTTATATGCTACTGATGCTAATTTTAAGGATATTTATGCTTCTTGTCAGAAGTTTGGTACTTGAAAATACTTTAAGAGTGAAAGCTTCTTGTTTCATGATAATCGGTTATGTGTACCTAACCCTCTTTGCGAGTCTTGTTTGTTAAGGAAGTACATTCAGGGGGTCTTATGGGTCACTTTGACGTGGAAAAGACATTAAATGTATTGCAAGAACGCTTCTTTTAGCCACACATGAGGAATGCTGTTGAGAAAGTTTGCCAAAGATGTGTAACTTGCAAGCAAGCCAAATCCACAATCCAAAAGCAAGATTTACTTGGAGCCTTTGTTGTAGATATTTTGGTTATAAATTTTGTTACAATATAGAAAATTGAGCTAGCTTAACCAGGGCGTTGGATTCGTGTAATTTTGAACTCTAAATCAAAAGTTACGCACGACTTAATGTGGATATGTCAAGTTGATCGGCCAGATAAAATGATCATTCTAAATTGATCATTGGTGCTCCTAGAGTAAAGGCTTATAAATGAATAGTAATGCATGGCATCATGCAGTTTGGGATACGTTGGATTACTTGGAGGCTTTGTCGTCGCTCTTTCAATCTCAAATCTTGTCACCATATAGAAAATTGAGCAAACTTAACGTAGGCGTTGAATTTGTGTCATTCTGAACTCTAAATCAAAAGTTAAAGACGATTTAGTGCGGACATGTCAAGTTGACCAGCTAGTTAGAATGATCATTCTAAATTAATCATTGGTGCTCCTTGAGTAAAGGCTTACAAATGAAGCATTATCCATGGCATCACGCAGTTTGGAATAGATTGGATTACTTGGAGGCTTTTTGGTAGCTATTTCAGTGTTCAATTTTGTCACAATATAGAAAATTGAACTAGCTTAATGTGGGCATTGGATTCCTGTCATTCTAAAATCTAATTCAAAAGTTATGAACAATTTAATACGTATATGTCAAGTTGATCGGCCAGTTAAAATGATCATTCTAAATTGATCAATGTTGCTCCTTGAGTAAAGACTTATAAATAAAGCATAATGCATGCATCATGCAGTTTGGGATACATTAAATTGTATGGAGGCTTTTTCAAGCTATTTTAGTCTCAAATGTTGTCACAATATCAAAACTTGAACGAGCATAACGTGGGTGTTGGACTCGCGTCATTTTGAGCTCTAAATCAAAAGTTAAAGACGATTTAATAGAACATGTCAAGTTGATCAACGAGTTAAAATCATCATTATAAACTGATCACTGGTGCTCCTTGATTAAAGATTTATAAATGAAGCATAATGCATGGCATCAAGAAATTTGGGATAGATTGGATTATTTGAAGGCTTTGTTGTAGTCATTTTGGTCTTAATCTTTGTCACAATAAAAAAATTAAGCTAGCTTAATGTGAGTATTTGATTCAAGTCATTCTGAATTCTAAATCAAAAGTTACAGACGATTCATTACGGACATGTCAAGGTTATCGGACAGTTAAAATGATCATTCTAAACTCATCATTGGTGCTCATTGAGTAAAAGTTTATAAATGAAGCATAATGTCAAGTTGATCAACGAGTTAAAATCATCATTATAAACTGATCACTGGTGTTCCTTGATTAAAGGTTTATAAATGAAGCATAATGCATAGCATCACGCAGTTTGGGATACATTGGACTAGTTGGAGGTTTTATCGTAGTTTTTCAGTCTCAAATGTTGTCAAAATATAGAAAATTGAGCTACCTTAATGTTGGAGTTGGATTCATGTTATTCTAAACTCTAAATCAAAAGTTACAAACGATTTAGTTGGGACATGTCAAGTTGATTGGCCAGTTAAAATGATCATTCTAAACTGATTATTGTTGCTCCTTGAGTAAAGGCTTATAAATGAGCCATAATGAATGGCATCACGCAGTTTGGGATAGATTGGATTACTTGGAGGCTTTATCGTAGCTCTTTTGGTCATAAAATTTGACACAATATAGAAAATTGAACTAGATTAGCGTGAACGTTGGACTCATGTCATTTTGAACTCTAAGTCAATGGTTAAAGAGGATTTATTGTTCACATGTCAAGTTGTTCAGCTATTTAAAATGATCATTCTAAACTTATCATTCGTGCTCCTTGAGTAAAGGCTTATAAATGAAGCATAATGCATGGCATCACACAGTTTGGTTACATTGGATTACATTGAGCTTTTTTTAGCTATTTCAGTTTCAAATGTCGTCACAAAATGAAAAATTGAGCTTGATTAACATGGATGTTGGACTAATGTCATGTTAAGGCTTATAAATGAAACATAATGCATGGCATTGCGCAGTTTGGATACATTAGATTACTTGGAGGCTTTGTCATAGCGCTTTCAGTCTCAAATATTATCACATTTATAAAATTGAGCTAGCTTAACGTGGGCATTGAATTCATGTCATTCTGAACTCTAATTGAAAATTTACAGAGGATTTAGTGCGGACATGTCAAGTATCGGCCAGTTAAAATGATCATTCTAAACTAATCATTGGTGCTCCCTGAGTAAAGGCTTATAAATGAAGCATAATGCATGGCATCACGCAGTTTAGGATATATGGGATTACTTGGAGGCTTTGTCGTAGCTCTTTCAGTCTGAAATGTTTTCACAATATTGAAACTTTAGCTAGCTTTATGTGGGCGTTGGATTCGTGTCATTCTGAACTCTAAATCAAAAGTTGCGGACGATTTAGTGCGGACATATCAAGTGATTAGCTAGATAAAATGATCGTTTTAAACAGATCATCGGTGCTCCTTGAGTAAGGGCTTTTAAATGAAGAATAATGCATGGCATCACGCAGTTTGGGATACATCGGATTACTTGGAGGCTTTTTAGTAGCTCTTTTAGTCTTAAAATTATCACAATATGGAAAATTGAGCTAGCTTAACATTGGCATTGGACTAATGTCATTTTGAGCTATAAATCAAAAGTTGAAGACTATTTAGTGCGGACATCTCGAGTTGATCAGATAGTTAAAATGATCATTTTAAAGTGATCATTGGTGCTCATTGAGTAAAGGCTTATAAATGAAGTATAATGCATGGCATCACGCAATTTGGGATACATTGGATTACTAGGATGTTTTGTCGTAGCGCTTTCAGTCTCAAATATTGTCACAATATTGAAAATTGACCTCGCTTAACGTGTGCGTTGGATTCCTATCATTCTGAACTCTAAATCACAGCTACGGACAAATTAGTGGGACATGTCCAAGTTATTGGCCAATGAAAATGATCATTCTAAACAGATCATTGGTGCTCATTAAGTAAAGGCTTATAAATGAAGCACTATGCATGGCATCACGCAGTTTGGGATATATTGGATTACTTGGAGCCTTTGTCGTAGCTCTTTAAGTCTGAAATGTTGTCACAATATTGAAAATTGAGCTAGGTTAACGTGGGCGTTTGATTCGTGTCATTCTGAAGTCTAAATCAAAAGTTACTGATGATTTAGTGCGGACATGTCAATTGATCGCCCAGATAAAATGATCATTCTAAAGTGATCATCTGTGCTCCTTGACTAAAAGCTATAAATGAATAATAATGCATGGTATCACACAGTTTAGGATACATCGGACTACTTGGAGGCTTTGTAGCAGATCTTTCAGTCTTAAAATTATCATAATATAGAAAATTGAGCTAACTTAACGTTGGAGTTGGACTCATGTCATTTTGAGCTCTAAATAAAAAGTTGACGATGATTTAGTGGGTACATCTCAACTTCATTAGCTAGTTAAAACGATCATTCTAAACTTATCATTGGTGCTACTTGAGTAAAGGGTTAACGGGTTATAAATGAAACATAATGCATCGTATCACACAATTTGGGATACATTGGATTACTAGAAGGCTTTGTCATATCAAATGTTGTCACAAAATTGAAAGTTGACCTAGCTTAACGTGAGCGTTGGATTCGTGTCATTCTGAGTAACGGACGATTTAGTGCGGACATGTCAAGTGATCGGCCAGTTAAAATAATCATTGGTCCTCATTGTGTAAAGGCTTATAAATGAAACATAATGCATGGCATCATGCAGTTCGGGATACATTGGATTACTTGGAGGCTTTGTCTTACCTCTTTCATTCTCAAATGTTGTAACTATATAGAAAATTGAGGTAGCTTAACATGGCCATTGGATTCGTGTTATTCTGAACTCTAAATCAAAAGTTATGTACTTTTTAGTGCGAACATGTCAAATTATCGGCCAGTTAAAATGATCATTGTAAACTGATCATTGCTGCTCCTTGAGTAAAGGTTTATAAATGAAGTATAATGAATGGTATCACATAGTTTGGAATATATTGGATTACCTGGAGGCTTTTTCGGAGCTCTTTTAGTCTGAAATGTTGTCACAATATTGAAAATTAAGTGAGCTTAACGTGGGCATTGGATTCGTGTCATTTCGAACTCTAAATCAAAAGTTACGGACGATTTAGTGCGGACATGTCAAGTGATCGGTGAGTTAAAATGATCATTCTAAACGGATCATTGGTGCTTCTTGAGTAAAGGCTTATAAATGAAGCATAATGCATGGCATCACGCAGTTTAGGATATATTGGATTACTTGGAGGCTTTGTTTGTAGCTCTTTCAGTCTTAAATGTTATCACAATATAGAAAATTCAGCTACTTAACGTTGGCGTTGCATTCGTGTCATTCTGAACTCTAAATAAAAAGTTACGGATGATTTAGGGCGGACATGTCAAGTGATCGGCCAGTTAAAATGATCATTCTAAACTGATTATTGTTGCGCCTTAGTAAAGACTTATAAATGAAGCATAATGCATGGCATCACACAGTTTGGGACATATTGGAATACTTGGAGTTTTGTCGTAGCTCTTTCAGTCTCAATTATTGTCACAATATAGAAAATTGAGCTAGCTTAACGTGGGCATTGGATTCGTGTCTATCTGAACTCTAAATCAAAAGTTACAGACAATTTAGTGCTAACATCTCAAGTTGATCAGCTAGTTAAACTGATCATTGGTTCTCCTTTTGTAAAAGCTTATAAATGAAGCATAACGCATGGCATCACGAAGATTGGGATATATTGGATTACTTGGAAGATTTGTCGTAGCTCTTTCAGCTTGAAATGTTGTCACAATATTGAAAATTGAGCTAGATTAACGTCGGCGTTGGATTCGTGTCATCATGATCTCTAAATCAAAAGTTACGGACGATTTAGAGCGGAAATGTCAAGTGATCAGCCAGTTAAAATGATAATTCTTAACCGATCATTGGTGCTCCTTGAGTACAGGCTAATAAATGAAGAATAATGCATGGCATCAAGAAGTTTGGGATATATTGGATTACTTGTAGGCTTTGTCGTACCTCTTTCAGTCTAAAATGTTGTCACAATTTTGAAAATTGAGCTACCTTAGCATGGGCGTTGGACTCGTGTCATTCTGAATTCTAAATCAAAAGTTACGGACGATTTAGTGCGGCATGTGAAGTCATCGGCCAGTCAAAATGATCATTCTAAAGTAATCATTGGTGCTCTTTAAGTAAAGGCTTATAAAAGAACCATAATGAATGACATCACACAGTTTGGGATATATTGGATTACTAGAAGGCTTTGTCGTATCAAATGTTGTGGGCATTGGAGTCGTACCAATGATCATTCTAAACTGATCATTGGTGCTCCTTTAGTAAAAGCTTATAAATGAAGCATAATGCATGGCATCATGAAGATTTGGATATATTGGATTACTTGGAGGCTTTGTCGTATGTCTTTCAGTCTGAAATGTTGTCAAAATATTCAAAATTGAGCTAGATTAACGTGGGCGTTGGATTCGTGTCAGCATGAACTCTAAATCAAAAGTTATGGATGATTTAGTGCGGACATGTCAAGTGATCAGCCAGATAAAATGATCATTCTAAACTGATCATTGGTGCTCATTGAGTAAAGACTTATAAATTGAAGAATAATGCATGGCACCATGCTGTTTGAGATACATCAGATAACTTGTAGGCTTTGTAGTAGTTCTTTCAGTCTTAAATTTATCACAATATCGAAAATTGAGCTAGCTTAACGTTGTTGTTCGACTCATGTCATTTTGAGCTCTAAACCAAAAGTTGCAGACGATTTAATGCGGACATTTCATGTTGATCAGGTAGATAAACAATCATTCTAAACTGATCATTGGTGCTCCTTGAGTAAAGGATTATAAATGAAGCATAATGCATGGCATCATGAAATTTGGGATACATTGGATTACTAGGAGGCTTTGTCAATGATCTTTCAGGCTCAAATTTTGTCACAATATTGCAAATTAGCCTAGCTTAACATGGACGTTGGATTCGGGTCATTCTGAACTCTAAATCAAAAGTACAGATAATTTAGTACAGACATGTCAAGTGATCTGCCAGTTAAATTGATCATTATAAACTAATCATTGTTGTTCCTTTAGTAAAGGCTTATAAATGAAACATAATGCATGACATCGCACAGTTTGGGATACATTGGATTACTTGGATGCTTTTTCGTATCTTTTTCATTCTCAAATGTTGTCACTAAATAGAAAATTGAGCTAGCTTAACATGGGCGTTTGATTCGTGTCATTCTGAACTCTAAATCAAAAGTTACAGACTATTTAGTGCGGACATGTCAAATGATCGGCCAGTTAAGATGATCATTCTAAACTGATCATTGCTTCTCTCTTTAAGTAAAGGCTTATAAATGAAACATAATGAATGGCATCACGCAGTTTGGGATATGTTAGATCACTTTCACAATATTGAAAATTTAGTTAGCTTATTGTGGGCGTTGGATTCGTGTCATTCGGAACTCTAAACCAAAAGATATCAATGATTTAGTGCGGCCATGTCAAGTGATCGGCCAGTTAAAACAATCATTCTAAACTGATCGTTGGTGCTCCTTGAGTAAAGGCTTATAAATGAAGTATAATGTATGGTATCACGCAGTTTGGGATATATTCGATTACTTGCAGCTCTTTCAGTCTCAAATGCTATCACAATATAAAAAATTGAGCTAGCTTAATGTGGGCGTTGGATTCATCTCATTTTGCACTCTATATAAAAACTTACAGATGATTTAATGCGTACATGTCCTAGTGATTTGCCAGTTAATATGATCATTCTAAACAGATCATTGGTGCTCCTTAAGTAAAGGCTTATAAATGAAGCATAATGCATGGCATCACGCAGTTTGGGATATATTGGATTACTCCGAGGCTTTGTCGTACCTCATTCTGTCTCAAATGTTGTCACAATATAAAAACTTGAGCCAGCTTAACGTGGTTGTTAGAATAGTGTCTACCTGAACTCTAAATCAAAAGTTACGGACGATTTAGTGGTGACATCTCAAGTTGATCAGTTAGTTAAAATGATCATTATAAACTGATCATTGGTTCTCCTTGAGTAAAGGCTTATAAATGAAGCATAATGCATGGCATCACGCAGTTTGGGATGCATTCTATTACTTGGAGGCTTTGTCATAACTTTTTCAGTCTCAAATGTTGTCACAAAAAACAAAATTGAGCTATCTTAACGTGGATATTGGATTCAGTGTCATTCTGAACTCTAAATCAAAAGTTACGGACGATTTAGTAGGGATATGTCAAGTGATCGGCCGTTAAAATGATCATTCTAAACTGATCATTGGTGGTCCTTGAGTAAAGGATTATAAATGAATCATAATGCACGTTATCACACAATTTGGAATACATTGGATTACTTGGAGGCTTTGAGTAGCTCTTTCAGTCTTAGATATTGTCACAATATTGAATATTGAGCTAGCTTAACATGGGTGTTGGATTCGTATCATTTTGAATTATAAATCAAAAGTTAGTGATGATATAGTGTGGACATTTCAAGTGATTGGCCAGTTAAAATGATAATTCTAAGCTCATCATTGGTGCTCCTCTAGTAAAGGCTTATGAATGAAGACTAATGCATGGCATTGTGCAGTTTTGGATACATTGTTTGGAGGCTTTGTCGTAGCTCTTTTAGTCCAAAATTTTTCGCAATATTGAAAATTGAGCTAGGTTAACATGCGCGATGGATTCGTATCATTCTGAACTCTAAATCAAAAGTTACGGATGATTTACTTCGGACATGTCAAGTTGGTCGTTAAGTTAAAATGATCATTCTAAAGTGATCATTTTTTCTCCTTGAGTAAAGGCTTATAAATGAAGCATAATTCATGACATCGCGCAGTTTGGGATACATTGTCTTACTTGTAGTCTTTGACGTAGCTTTTTCAGTCATAAATGTTGTCAAAAATAGAAAATTGAGCTTGCTTAACATGGGTATTGGGTTCAGCGTCCGTAACTAAATAAAAAGTTACGGATGATTAAGTGCGGATATGTCAAGTGATCGGGTAGTTGAAATGATCATTCTAAACTGATCATTGGTGATCCTTGAGTAAAGGCTTATAAATGAAGCATAATGCATGGTATCACACAATTTGGGATACATTGGATTTCTTGGAGCTACAGTCGTAGCTCTTTCCTTCACAAATGTTGTCACAATATTAAAAATTGAGCTAGCTTAACATGGGCGTTAGATTCGTGTACATATGAACTTTAAATCAAGAGTTACGGACGATTTAGTGCGGACATTTCAAATGATCGGCCAGTTAAAATGATCATTCTAAACTGATCGTTGGTGCTCCTTGAGTATAGGCTTATAAATGAAGAATAGTGCATGGCATCACGAAGTTTGGGATACATTAGATTACTTGGAGGTTTTTTCGTAGCTCTTTTTGCCTCAAATTTTGTCACAATATAGAAAATGGTGCTAGCTTAACGTGAGCGTTGGATTTGTGTCATTCTGAACTCTAAATCAAAAGTTATGGATGTTTTAGTGCGGACATGTCAAGTTGATCGTCTAGTTAAAATGATCATTCTAAACTGATCATTGGTGGTTCTTGACTAAAGGCTTATAAATGAAGCATGGCATCACACAGTTTGAGATTGATTGGATTACTTGGAGGTTTTGTCGTAGCTACTTAAGTGTTAAATTTTGTCACAATATAGAAATTTAAGGTCGCTTAACGTGGGCATTGGATTCTTGTTACTCAGAGCTCTTAATCAAAAATTACGGATGATTAAGGGCGGACTTGTCAAGTTGATCGACCAGTTAAAATTATCATTCTAAACTGATAATTGGTGCTCCTTGAGTAAATTTGGCATAAATTAAGCATAATGCATGGCATCACGCAATTTGGCATAGATTGGAATACTTAGAGGCTTTGTCGTTGCTATTTCGGTCTCAAATTTTGTAACAATATTGAAGCTAGCTTAACATGGCCGTTTGATTCGTGTCATTTTGAACTCTAAATAAAAGGTTACGGACGATTTAGTGTGCACATGTCAAGTTGATCGGCCATTTCAAATGATCATTCTTTACTGTTCATGGGTGCTCTTTGAGTAAAGGTTTAAAAATGAAGCATAATGCATGGGATCACACAGTTTCTGATACATTTTATTATTTAGAGGCTTTGTCGTAGGTCTTTCAGTCTCAAATGTTGTCAAAATATAGAAAATTGAGTGAGCTTAACATGGGCATTGGATTCATGTCATTTTGAACTCTAAATAAAAAGTTAAAGATGATTTAGTGCGGACATCTCAAGTTGAACAGCTAGTTAAAATGATTACTCTGAACTGATCATTTGTCCTCATTGAGTAAAGCTTATAAATGAAGCATAATGCATAACATCACGCAGTTTGGGATACATTGTATTGCTTGGAGGCTTTGTAGTAGCTTTTTCAGTCTCGAAAGTTGTCACAGTATAGAAAATTGAGATAGCTTAACGTTGGCGTTGGAGTAATGTTATTTTGAGCTCTAAATCAAAAGTTAAAGACAATTTAATGTGGACATGTCAAGATGATCAGCTAATTAAAATGATAATTCCAAACTAATCATTGGTGCTTCTTGAGTATAGGCTTATCAATGAAGCATAATGCATGGCATCTCGCAGTTTGGGATTGATTGGACAACTTGGAGGCTTTTTTGTAGCATTTCGGTCTTACATTTTTTCAAAATGTAGAAAATTTAGCTAGCTGAATGTGAGCGTTCGATTCATGTCATTTTGAATTCTAATCAAAACTTACGAATGATTATGTGCAGATGTCAAGTTGATCGGCTAGTTAAAATGATTATTCTAAACTGATCATTGGTGCTCATTCAGTAAAGGCTTATAAATGAAGCTTAACACATGGCATCATGCAGGGTATACATTAGAATACGTGGAGAATTTGTCATAGCTCTTTCAGTCTCAAATGTTGTCACCATATATAAAATTGAGCCAGAATAATGTGGGTGTTGGATTCGTGTCATTCGAAACTCTAAATCAAAAGCTACAGACGATTTAGTGTGGACATGTCAAGTTAATCGGCCAGTTAAAATGGTCATTCTAAATTTATCATTGGTGCTCCTTGAGTATAGGCTTATAATGAAGCATAACGCATGGCATCACGAAGTTTGAGATACATTGGATTACTTGGAAGCTTTTTCGTAGCTCATTCAATCTCATATGTTATCACAATATAGAAAATTGAGCAAGCTTAACATGGGCATTGGATTGGTGTAATTATGTACTCTAAATGAAATTATGGACGACTTAATGCAGACATTTCAAGGTGATCGGCTAGTTAAAATGATCATTCTAAAAGGATCATTGGTGCTCCTTGAGTAAAGGCTTACAAATGAAGTATAATGCATTGCACCATGCAGTTTGTGATACATTGGATTACTGGAAGGCTTTTCTGTAGCTCTTTGAGTCTCAAATGTCACCACAATATGGAAAATTTAGCTAGCTTAACTTTAGCGTTGGGTTTATGTCATTTTGAACTCTAAATCCAAAGTTACGAACAATTTAGTGCGGACGTGTCAAATTAATCGGCTAGTTAAAATGATCATTCTAAACTGATCATTGGTGCTCTTTTAGTAAAGGCTTATAAATGAACCAAAATGCATGGAATTAAGCTGTTTTGGATAGATTGGATTACTTGGAGGCTTTGCGTAGCTATTTCAATGATATATTTTGCACAATATAGAAAATTTAGCTAGCTTAACATGGGCGTTGGATTCGTGTCATTCTTAACTCTAAATCAAATCTATAGACTATTTAGTGTGGACATGTTTAGTTGATCGGCCAATTAAAATGATCATTCTAAACTAATCATTGGTGCTCCTTGAGTAAAGGCTTATAAACGAAGTATAATGCTGGCATCACATAGTTTTCAATACATTGGATTACTTGGAGGTTTTCGTACATCTTTCAGTGTTAAATATTGCTATATTATGGAATATTGAGCTAGCTTAACGTGGGCGTTGGATTCATGTCATTCTGAACTCTAAATCATAAGTTACGGAAAATTTAGTGCGGACATGTCAAGTTGATCAAATAGTTAAAATGATCATTCTAAACTGATCAATCGTGCTCCTTAAGTAATGGCTTATAAATGAACTATAATGCATGGCATCACGCAGTTTGGGACAGATTGGATTACTTGGAGGTTTTGTCGTAGGTTTTTCAATGTTAAATTTTGTCACAATATAGAAAATTGAAGTAGCTTAACGTGGGCGTTGGATTCGTGTAATTTTGAACTATAAATCAAACGTTGTAGACGATTTAGTGTGGAAATTTGAAGTTGATTGGCGAGTTAAAATGATCATTCTAGACTGATCATTGGTGCTCCTTGAGTAAAGGGTTAAAAATGAAGCATAATCATGGCATCACGACTACAAGAAAACATCACTTTTTCGACGGCCATATTTGTCGGAAATTCGTCGCTAAAACAGATTCTCGTCTTATTTTCGATGAAAATAGTCCGTCCGGACTATTTCGTCGGAAATTAAATTCCGGCGGGAATTTGTCAAGAATTTCCAATGGCTTGGCGATTAACTATTCCATCGGAAACTACCGACGATTCTTCGATGGAAGTGTCCGTCGAAAAATACCGATGGATATTCGATGGTCCGCAGCCATCGGGAATTACCGAAGAATTATCCAGGGACCTTTTCCGATGACTTCTACCGTCGGGAATTTGGTCCGATGATATTTCCTGAGGGTTTATAACCGTCGGGAGATATGCAACACTTTTCTGACGGCTGCGTCCGTCGGAAATTTCCGACGACATAATCCCTCGGAAAAAACTAATTAATTGAAAAAATAAAAAATTTACTTTTTTAATATTTATATTTTAAAAATATTTAATAAAATATTTTTAAAATATAAATATTAAAAAAATAAATTAAAGAAAATTTATTTTATTAAATTAAATTAATATTTGTAAACATTTTTAAAAATAATCATACAATTAATAAAAATAATATTATAATTATAAATATAATATTAAACCATTGTTTTAAATTACAAATTACAAAAGAGGGGTAGGAAGAGAAGGAGGAGAAAAAAATCATGAGACAACATATTTTTTATCATTTCTACAAAACTTTTGAGATTGTTCATCTCTATTTTCATAGACGCCATTTCTTCTTTTAGCTGCTCATTTTCCTCGTTTCTAGCTGCAGATGTTGCGCCACCGGTATCTGCAACTCTCCCGAGTCTTGGATGACGATCCTTTGAAAATGGTATTTCCTATAAAAATAAAAAAATATTATTAGAAAATTTACTGAAAATTGTTATAATATTAATTATATATTTTAAAAAAACTTACACCAAGAACGAGACGGTTAATCTCAGAACGAGGCAATTCGGCGACCGAAGATGAAGAACCAACTTCAGATTGCTGGGTTAGAATATCACTTTTTTTCTTTTTTACTTTTTCGATGATCTCACTAACGAGACCATCTTGGATACGACCAGTCTTTTTGTTCGTGTGGAGGGCCTCGAGAAGTTGCAAGTGATCTGGAGGCGCTCCAATTTCTTGTACCTAAAAATTAAAAAAAATCTAAATTAATAATTTTAAAAATTTTAAATAATAATAAATAATTAATATAATGATTAATAAATACCAATTGATCGGCTTGTCTCATAAACTAGTCGATCCGGCATTGTGAATATAAATGCCTTTGCCTCCTCGGTCGCTCTTCCGGTTTCCTGAATTAGTTTTCGAGATGACCTCAGCCCTGGAAGATTCCCAATAACGAATAAAGTCATTCCAAACCGACTCATTCAACCCTCTTGGTTTATCTTTTCCCTTTTTCCATTTTTGTTTCCACTCGTTCATGTGGCGGGAAAATTGTACTGCAACCTCTTTTTCGAAAGCTTCTTCCACCAATTTTGTGTTCATGGGATCCCAATGTAAATTCTTGCTGCAAAATTTTAGTATATATTACTAAAAAATATTATAAAAACTATTTAAAATAATTATATATTTAAAATTTAAATAACGTACCGCAAACGTCCTGAACCAAATCTGACGTTTTTCGTATGGAATATCTCAAAATTTGGTATATGGTTTATTCAAAAGAGAATGAAGCATCTTTAATATAGATTTGCTTATTCCATTGTTTGAAATACCAAACCTACGAATTTTTATTACAATAGCATTTAAATAATTATTTTAAATATACTTATAGAATAGAATTAAAATAATTATTTTAAATAGAATTATAGAAAATTTAATTTACCAAGTCGAGTTTCTTTGACGTCTCGGATCGAAAAATGTAAGAAGTTCACGACTAGGCTGCTGAACCAATTCTTCAATTGTCATTGGTCAGAAAGAATCATTTGCAGATTCTGAATTTTGAGTTGGTATAAAACTCGAAGTCGATGACTCACCATGTCTTTGGTAATCTTGATACGACCTATAATTGGGTAATTTTATCAATCTATCTACATTTACTATTTATCATTTTTTTGAAATAATAAATTATTTAAAATAATATTCAAGTATTTTTATTTTTATTTTTTGAAAAAAATCAAGGTTTATTATTTGGAACTTTTTCAAATATAACAAAACCGAGACCAAACTAATATTATCAATAAACATATAAATTTTATTGTACCTACTTTTCTAAAACTATAAACTATTCTAATTTTAAAATTTTAAATATATTCATTTAGTGGTTTTGAAACTTAAAAATAGGTAACATTAGTTATTGAAAAGTGCATAGAAAATCTAAAAACAATTTTTACTGTAAAAAATATATAAAAACAGTCTATTAAAATAGATGAAGTAGTATTACTCACGGGAGCAAATAATTCCTCTAACCTAAACTTGTGTCTACAATTTTATACGATAGAACAATTTAAGAAACAAATAGGAAAATGTAAGTAAAACTAAATGTTGAGGACTAATCTGAAAAATTAATCTGAAAAAAATGCATAATTGAAAAAATGGTACTTGGCACGTCGAAGCACAGGCAATGCAGCAACATATATGCCTCATCAGTTTTGTCTTTTTAGTTTTCTTGTAATTCATACAAAACCAATATGTAAAGCAATCAATCCCATTAAAACGTAGAATAAGAAACCCTTTTTCTCGTCTCTTATTTTATTCTTTGATCTCTTATTTATAACAGAAAAAAACAAATCTTCCCACTTAAGAACTGTCTGCATTTTCTACGGAAATCCCATGATTTACTTTGTCATCTTCAACGTTCAATCTATTCAACTTGTCCTTAAGATACTATATATATATATTAATGTTTACTTAAAAGATACTATCGTAACAATTATTATGAATGAGAAAATGCATACGAGGTGCATTATTTTATAGAAGATGAATCATAAAAATTAATCTGAAAAAATGTAAAAATTAACAATAATGCTATCGTATAAAATTGAAAACTAATCTGAAAAATAAAACTTACATGTTGAGGACGAGAATAGGCGGCGACGAGGAGAAAAACGGCAGCGAGGAGTAACGGCGACGAGGTCCTCGGCGATCGACGGAAATTTCGAGGGTAACGCGAGACGGCGAGAGAGAGAGGAGAAGAAGAAGTCATAGGTTATAATCGATATTTCCGACGGACGGTTCCGTCGGAAATCCGTCGGTACGTCAATTAATTTGGTGTTTTATACCGTTTACCGCGTAAATCCATCTGAAATCCGTCGAATTTATTATAACACCGTGCATGACCGACACATGGTCTGCCCATGTTGCAAATGATTTTCCGACGGATATCCGACGGAATTAAAATGCCCGTCAGAAATATGTCGGATTTATTATAACACCGTGCCAAATGATTTTCCAACGGATATCCTACGGGCATTTTAATTCCTTTGGATATCCGTCGGTATGTAGAGTCAATAATCCAAAAAACATTTATACTTTTAGGATGTATTTACCAAATAGTTTATTTCATATAATTATATGTATATTAATGTGTTAGATAAAACTTATACTATAAGGATATTTTTAACAAATTTCATATAATTATATGTATATCATTTTTTAAATTAAATAAATTTTAAATAAAATAACATATAATTATTAATATATTATATAATTTTCTAATTCACTTATTTTATCAAATAACTCTAACTTTTGTATAAAATGCATATTGGTTATCTATTATTCAAATAGGACAATAACAGTAAAACCCACAAATTTAACGAGACGAGTTTTCAAACCAAACAAAGGAAGTTGTACGAAACTACGTATACCAGTCCTAAAACATTATTATCACAAATTATTTATCAGAAAAAAATAATGGATAAAAAAATAAAACATTATTATCAAAAATTTAATCTGAATTTGATGAATATTTCGAATTAGCTGAATTTTGGTCGTCAAACTCGCCAATCACTTCTTCTGAATCTTGAAACACGTTGTAATCTTCGTTTGTGGTGTCATCAACAACAAGGTTAACTTCAAGAGAAGTGTCTATTGAACCTAAGTTACCAATTGTGCTTTGTTGCATAGGCTCTTGTTCGGTAATACCACATACCATTCCTCTAGGATGTATTAAGGTCACTGTAATCCAAGGATCTTGCTTGTTTCTCACACGAGGATATCGAATGTAACAAACCTGGTCCGCTTGTGATGCAGGTATAAAAGGATCATATTTTCGATGTCGCTTACGAGAGTTGACAGATGTAACACCGAAATCGTCTTCACGTTGACCCATGACAGGGTCATACCAGTCACAATAGAACACAATACACCTCAAATCAATCATTCTTGGATAGAGAACTTCTAATATATCACGAAGAATACCGTTGTATACAATTTCTCCCGATTGATATGATACACCATAATTACAAGTTGTTTGTAAGTTTCCTTCGCGATGACTCTTAAAATCATATCCACGAGTGCAGTACATATGATAAGATTTTACAGTAAATATAGGACCACTCACCAACTCAACTAACCACATGGGAAACGTTATCTCCCTAGAAGGACCTGTAGTAACCTACAAAATAATAGAATGTAGTAAATTATAAATATATATATATATATATATATATATAGTAAACTATTATGGAAAATTACGTAATTGTGGTAACACTAACATAAAAATGCAACCATTTCGCAAATTCGCTTTTTTTAAGTTCGACAAACTCATTCTCGCTGTAATCTGAGTAATAAACACGTATTTGTTCCATGTATATCCTGTTAATTATGAAAAAAATAACAATAAATTATAATAATAACTAAAAACAAAATTAAATTGAATGTACTTTTCATATTCCAAAACATCATTGCAATTTGTCAAAATATACAAATGCAAGTGATTTTGTTCCTCCTCTGGCGTCGCGTCTTCTCTTTTCCACTTAAACGTCCAATTTGTGCAAATATTTCTGGCACATACACTGGATAGCTTGGTTTTTCTCCTCCATCATCATGTCGTGAAGGTCGTCTATTTTTGGTTTGCACTCGTGATGGAAAATAGTAGCTGGCAAAGTTAGATGTTTCTGCATTAATACTTTGTGCGACGATTGAGCCTTCAACCCTGGCAAGATTTTTAACGTTTTTCTTTAGGTGGAACATATATCTCTCAAAAGGATACATCCATCGGTACTGAACAGGTCCTCCAAGTGCTGCTTCTCTAGGGAGGTGAACAGGAAGATGCTCCATAACATCAAAAAATGCTGGTGGAAATATTTTCTCCATGTTACAAATGAGAACCGGTATTTTTTCCTCCAAATTTCGGATATCGTCTACAGTAAGTGATCTTGTACATAATCTCGGAAAAAAGCACCAATCCCTACATAAAAAAAATATATTTTAATATCATATAATATATGAAATTATTATTAGTTATATATTAAATAATTTAAACGTCGTACCTGCAATTACTCCATGAACGTTTTTAGGCAGTAGATCGCTAAAGGCAAATGGGAATAATATTTGCATGACAACATGAAAATCATGACTTTTAATCCCTGAAAATTTACCTTCAATAGTATCGACACAATTACGAAGATTAGATGTGTATCCATCTGGAAATTTGACACTATGCTTAATCCATTCAAAGAATTCATCTTTTGCATGCGCATCCAACCGGAATGCGGGAGACATAGACTTTCCATTTGACATTACATGTCGTTCTTTCCGGGAACAAATATCCGGAAATTCGAATCTAGCTTTCAAATTATCTTTTGTTTTTCCTTGCACATTTAGAACGGTATTCATTATGTTGTCGAAAAAAATCTTCTCAATGTGCATAACATCTAGATTATGGCGCAACAAATGGTCCTTCCAATATGGTAAATCCCAAAAAATGCTCTTCTTGTGCCAATTATGGTATTCGGCACAACCATCAACAGGGTAATGTCCGTTACCTCCACATGAAGCCGTTCGCTCAACACCAAAATCTCTAAGTTGAGTCATCATATAATTCTCGTCAAGAATAGGAGGTGGAGCATCAAAAATTTTTTTTTCCTAAACAATGTCGTGCTCCGGCGATATGGATGATCTTGTGGTAGAAATCGACGATGACAATCGAACCAGCAAGTCTTTTGTCCGTGTTTCAGTTGGAACGCATCAGTATTATCTTGACAATATGGGCATGCTAATCTTCCATGCGTCGACCATCCTAAAAACATACCATATACTTGAAAATCACTTATCATCCACATAAGTACTTCTCGCATCAAGAAGTTCTGTTGGTTGGAAACATCGAATGCTTCGACACCATTTTCCCATAATATTTTTAACTCATGAATTAGTGCCTGCAAGAAAATATCAAGCGATCGCTTAGGATGCTCTGGGCTGGGGAAGAGAATTGTTAGAAATAAAAACTCTCGTTTCATGCACAAAGAAGGAGGCAAATTATAAGGTGTAACGATAATTGGCCACAACGAGTATTGCGTCCCACACTTCCCAAAAGGGTTGAATCCATCTGTAGATAACCCGAGGTATACGTTTCTAGGCTCATATGAAAAACTAGGATAAACCTGTTGAAAATGTTTCCATGCTTCTGCATCCGAGGGATGCACAAGTTCTCCATTCGAATTATGTTCTGCATGCCATCTCATAGGTTTTGCCGTGTGTTCAGATTGATATAACCTCTTTAACCTCTCTGTTAATGGCAAATACCACATCCGTTTATGTAGAATAGGTACTCTACCGCTTGTCTCTTGAAATCGAGGTTTGTGACAAAATCGGCACTTCATGCGGTTTTCATCATTTCTCTAATAGATCATGCAGTTGTCAATACATACATTGATCATCTGATATGGCAATTCAAGACCAGATACAAGTTTTTGAACCTCGTAATATGAAGCAGGTGCAATATTATCTTCAGGTAATATATCTCCAACAAAATCAGCTATCGCATTCACACAATCTTCAGGCAAGTTGAAATCCGTCTTTATCGTCATCAACCTGCTTGCAGCAGATAAAGGCGATAATCCATCTCTACATCCTTTATACAAAGGCTGCTCGGATGCATCTAACATATCAAAAAATTTCCGGGCTTCCAAATTAGGTTCCTCTATTCTGCTAATATCTTCAATGTACGATTCTCTTTCTTCACGAAATGCATCATTCACCATCTGAACAGTACCTCCGTTTATATCAACTTCTGATGCCGGTTACTCTACCCTAGCATTAGTACTATCTGTCCTTTTTGAAGTACTACCATAATATTGCATCGTTGCATCAGTTTCTCCATGTGAATACCAAATTTTGTAACCCGGCATAAATCCATTCCTATACAAATGATTACGTACTTCTCTAACAGAGATTAATCTATGATTTCGACATTTATTACATGGATAATACATTTTACCGTATTCCAATGTCATGCTATTCTTTGATGCAAATGCCATGAACTCTTCAACACCTTGCACAAATTCATCAGTCAATTCCCCGTGGCTGAATCATATCGAGGTTTATCCATCCACGATCGAAAATACTCATAAGAACCCGAAGAAGACGTTTTCTTAAAATGTTTGGTTCTGTTGAAATTTTGAAAGATTATAGCTTATTTATAGTGAAAATTAGATATTATCACGAATTTTTAACAGATTATTAAGAATTTTTAACAGATAATTATTAATTTTAAACAGATTATTCTTCAAAATATTCTCCATTTCTGACGGAATTCCGACGATTTCCGACCACAACTGGATATTCACATATTTTGATTAGATTTTATCTTCATCACTCGACGGATTTCCGACGGTTTCCGACCACCAACGGATAAACAAAAAATTTTAATAGATTATTCTTATGTTTCCGACGGATTGCCGATGGCATCCGACAATGGTCGGATACTTCCGATGATTTTCCAACAACTGGGCCGACGGATTCCCGACGGATTGTAAAACACAAAATCCATCGGGAAGTCATCGGAATATTACCGAAGGCCTGAGATACGTTGGTAACATTCCAACGGTTTCAAGAGGATTTCCCGACCATTATGCTTTCGTCGGAAATTCAATGGTTTACCGTCAGGTTTTACCATCAATTTACCGACGGCCTTGCGAGCATCGGAAATTACCAACGGATCTCCAACGGTTGTAGTTCCCTCGGTTGTCCGTCGATTATCCATCGCAAAATCGTCGAAAAAGTCCGACGGTTTTATTTCCGTCAGAAATGCCGTCGGAAATGTTAATGTTTTCTTGTATGGCACGCAGTTTGGGATACACTAGACTACTTGGAGGCTTTTTCGTTGATCTTTCAGTCTCAAATGTTTTCACAATATGGAAAATTTAGCTAGCTTGACGTGGGCATTGGATTCATGTCATTATGAGCTCTAAATTAAAAGTTAAAGACGATTTAGTACGGACATGTCAATTTGATCAGCTAGTTAAAATGATCATTCTAAACTGATCATTCTAAACTGATCATTTGTGCTCCTTGAGTAAAGGCTTATACATGAAGAATAATGTATCGAATCACATAGTTTAAGATAGATTGGATTGCTTGGAAGCTTTGTCATAGATATTTCGGACTTAAATTTTGTCACAATCTAGAAAATTGAGTTGGCTTAATGTGGGCATTGGATTTGTGTCATTTTGAATTCTAAATCCAAAGTTATGGACTATTTTGTGCGGACATGTCATGTTGATTGCCCAGTTAAATATGATCATTCTAAACTGATAGGATGCTCCTTGAGTAAAGGCTTATAATTGAAGCATAATGCATGGTATCACGTAGTTTGGGATACATTAGATTCTTCGAGGCTTTATCGTATCTCTTCTGCTCTCAAATGTTGTCACATTATAGAAAATTGAGCTAGCTTGACGTAGGCGTTGGATTCGTGTCATTCTGAACTCTAAATCAAAAGTTACAAATTATTTAGTGTGGATATGTCAAGTTGATCAGCCAGTTAGAATGATCATTCTTAACTGATCATTTATGCTCCTTGAGTATAGGCGTATAAAAATAGCATAATGCCTGACATCACATAGTTTGGATACAATGGATGATGTGAGCATGGCGAGCAAGGAATCACAACCTAAGGAGAAGCTTCAACCAGAGGAGGAAGAAGGTACTAAAGATGCTAAGGAGCAGCTAGACCCCGTGGATATTGGAGATGAAAGCCTAAAAAGCTTCAATGGCCCCCATTACCCGATCCAGGCAAATCAAGCTTAAGACAACACTACATCACCTTCTCAACACCATTCAGGCCAGTTTAATGTGTGCTAATCCAACCACATTGGTTGTGATTCAAGCCACCTAAACCTCACCAAGAGAGGTTCCCTGGATTGTACTCTTTTTCCCTATACTTAGTTTTGTCCCAATGGGTTTTCTAAGATGGGGTTTTAATGAGGCAACCCCAAAGTACTTTACCACAACCTCTTGGTGAATCAAAGCCCATTCTATCTCATCATCAACGAAATAAGAGGGGAAGAATCAAGTCAAAACATTATTTACTTCTTAGTCTTTGTCTTAGTTGTCTTTGTACTTCCCTAAGTATTTCCACTAATGTTTTGGTAGAATTTTAGAAGTCATTTTCAATTTCCTAGACTACTATAAGTACTCTCTCGTATCCTTCTTTCTGAATCATCAATCATTTTAATAGCAAATTCCTTCCTAAACTCGTTTGATCATCCTCTTGAATAAGGAATTTTAGAACATTTTCTCATTCCTCTCAAGAGCCGAAAGTCTAAGGGAGTTCATCACCCTTGGAAGTTTCAATTCGATTCACCCCTTGCCCAACGTGCCTGGCCTTTGTCATTCACACAGAGCAAGCAGATAGTAGAAGGATTTTCCACCAGCCTTGAGAAATGTCATCCATTTCCCCTTGTTCTCGGATCCATCCACTTAAGAGCTCACACATCCGCAAGTTACACCATTGTTTCACCCATTCCACAACTTCAGTCCATTCATCCACTCATCCACAACAATTTGGAGTTGATCAGGGGCTTGATCCTAATCAGGATCACATCATTGGATTACTTGGAAGCTTTTTTGTAGCTCTTTCAGTGTCAAATGTTGTCATAATATGGAAAATTGAGCTAGCTTAACGTGGGCGTTGGATTTTTTTGTCATTTTGAACTCTAAATCAAAAGTTACAAATGATTTAGTGTGGACATGTCAAGTTGATAGGAAAGTTAAAAGGATCATTCTGAATTGATCATTGGTGCTCCTTGAGTAAAGGATTATAGATGAAGTATACTGCATGGCATTACGCAGTTTAAGATAGATTGGATTACTCTGAGGCATTGTTGTAGCTATTTCGGACTTAAATTTTGTCACAATATAGAAAATTGAGCTGGCTTAATGTAGGCGTTTGATTTGTGTCATTTTGAACTCTAAATTAAAGTTACGGACTATTTAGTGCAAACATGTCAAGTTGAACGGTCAGTTAAAATGATCATTCTAAACTTATGATTGGTGGTCCTTGACTGAAGGCTTATAAAAAAGCATAATGCATGGTATCTCATAGTTTGGGATACATTGAACTATTTAAAAGCTTTCTTGCAGCTCTTCGAGTTTCAAATGTTGTCGTAATATAGAAAATTGAGCTAGCTTAACATAGGCATTTGATTCGTGTCATTATGAACTCTTAATCAAAAGTTACGGACGATTTAGTGCGGACATGTACAGTTGATGGGCCAGTGAAAATGATCATTTTAATTGATGATTGGTGCTCCTTGAGTTAAGGCTTATAAATCTAGCATAATGCATGGTATCACGCAGTTTGTGATACATTAGATTACTTGGAGGCTTTTTCGTAGCTATTTTGGTGTTAAATTTTGTCAAATTATAGAAAATTGAGCTAGCATAATGTGGGTGTTGGATTCGTGTCATTCCGAACTCTAAATCAAAAGTTATGAACAATTTAAGGCGTACATGTCAAGTTTATCGTCCAGTTAAAATGATCATTCAAAAATGATCATTGGTGCTCCTTGAGTAAAGGCTTACAAATGAAGCATAATGCATTGCATCATGTAGTTGGGGATACATTGGATTACTTGGAGGCTTTGTACTAGCTCTTTCGGTCTCAAATGTTTTCACAATATGGAAAATTGAGCAAGCTTAATGTGGGTGTTGGACACATGTCATTTTGACCTCAAAATCAAAATTTAAAGACAATTTGGTACGGACATGTCATGTTGATCACCTAGTTATAATTATCATTATAAATAGATCATTGGTGAATCTTGAGTAAAGGCTTCGAAATGAAGCATAATGCATGGCATCAAGCATTTTGGGATAGATTGGATTACTTGGATGCCTTTTCATAGCTATTTCGGTCTTAAATTTTTTCACAACATAAAAAATTGAGCTAGCTACACAATATAGAAAATTAACCGGGATTGGATTCATGTCTTATTTAATTCTAAATCAAAAGTTACGGACGATTTAGTGCGTATATGTAAAGTTGATCGGCCAATTAAAATGATAATTCTAAACTGATCAATGGTGCTCATTGAGTAAAGGCTTATAAATGAAGCATAACGCATGTCATCACGTAGTTTGAGATACATTGGATTACCTAGAGACATTATCATAGCTCTTTCAGTCTTAAATTTTGTCACAATATAGAAAATTGAGCTAGCTTAACGTGGGCGTTGGATTGGTGTCGTTCTGAACTCTAAATCAAAAGTTACAGGCAATTTAGGCGGACATGTCAAGTTGATCGGCCAGTTAAAATGATCAGTCTGAAGGGATCATTGGTTCTCATTGAGCAAATGTTTAAAAATGAAGCATAATGCATGGCATCATGCAATTTGGGATAGATTGGATTACTTGGAGGCTTTGTCATAGCTATTTAGTTCTTAAATTTTGTCACAGTAAAAAAAATCAGGTAGCTTTTCGTGGGCCTAGTATTCGTGTCATTTTGAACTCTAAATTAAAAGTTACAGACAATTTAATGCAAACATGTAAAGTTGATCGGCCAGTTAAAATGATAATTTTATACTGATCATTGGTGCTCCTTGAGTAAAGCCTTATAAATGAAGTATAATGCATGACATCACGCAGTTTGGGATACATTGGATTACTTCGCGGGCTTTTTCATAGCTCTTTCACTCTCAAATGTTGTCAAATATGGAAAATTGAGAAAGCTTAACGTGGGCGTTGGACTCATGTCATTTTTACCACTAAATCAAAATTTAAAAACGATTTAGTGCGGACATGTCATGTCGATCAGTTAGTTAAAATTATCATTATAAACAGATCATTGGTGATTCTTCAGTAAAGGCTTCTAACTGAAGCATAATGCATGATATCACATAGTATGGGATAGATTGGATTACTTGGAGGCTTTGTTAATGTTATTTTGGTCTTAAATTTTGTCACAATATAGAAAATATAGCTAGTTTAACGCGGGCGTTGGATTCGTTTCATTTTAAAGTCTAAATAAAATATTACGAACAATTTAGTACAGACATGGCAAGTTGATCGGCCAATTAAAATGATCATTCTAAACTGATCATTGGAGCTCCTTGAGTAAAGGCTTATACATGAAGCATAATGTATGGCATCACACATTTTGGTATAGATTGGATTATAAGGAGGATTTGTCGTAGCTAATTCGGTCTTAAATTTTGTCAAAATATAGAAAGTTGAGCTAGCTTAATGTTGGCATTAGATTCGTGTCATTTGAACTCTAAATCAAAAGTTACAGACAATTTAGTGCGGACATGTCAAGTTGATCGGCCAATTAAAATGATCATTCTAAACTGGTAATTGGTGCTACTTGAGTATAGGCGTAAATGATGTATAATGCATATCTCGCAGTTTGGGATAGATTGGAATACTTGGAGGTTTTGTCAATTCTATTTTGGTATTAATTTTGTCACAATATAGAAAATTGAGCTAGCTTAACGTGATTATTCAATTCGTGTCATTATGAACTCTAAATCAAAAGTTAAGGATGTCAAGTTTAGTGGTAATTGGTGCTACTTGAGTATAGGCGTAAATGATGTATAATGCATATCTCGCAGTTTGGGATAGATTGGAATACTTGGAGGTTTTGTCCTATTTTGGTATTAATTTTGTCACAATATAGAAAATTGAGCTAGCTTAACGTGATTATTCTTCGTGTCATTATGAACTCTAAATCAAAAGTTAAGGATGATTTAGTGCGGACATGTCAAGTTGTTCGACCAATTAAAATAATCATCCTAAACTGATCGTTGAGAGTAAAGGCTTAGAAATGAAGCATAATGCATGGCATCACGCAGTTTGGGATAAAAGGGATTACTTGGAGGCCTTGTTGGAGGCTTAAACTTTGTCACAATATAGAAAATTGAGCTAGCTTAACATGGGTGTTGGATTCATGTCATTCTAAACTCTAAATCAATAGTTACGGACGATTTAGTGCGTACATGCATAAATTGATCAGCCAGTTAAAGTGATCGTTCTAAACCCATAATTCTAAACTAATCATTAGTAGTTCTTTAGTAACGGCTTATAAATGAAGTATAATGCATGGTATCACACAGTTTAGGCTAGATTTGATTACTTGAAGGCTTTATGGTAGCTCTTTCCGTTTCAAATGTTGTCGCGATATAGAAAATTGAGCTACCTTAACGTGGGCATCGGATTGGTGTAATTCTGAACTCTACATCAAAAGTTACGGAAGATTTAGTGCGTACATTTCAAGTTGATCAGCCAATTAAAATGATCATTATAAACTGATCATTGGTGCTACTTGAGTAAAGGCTTATAAATAAAGCATAATGCATGACATCACACACTTAATGATATATTGGATTACTTGGAGGCTTAACGTGGGAATTGGATTCATGTTATTTTGAGATCTAAATCAAAAGTTAAAAACAATTTTGTGCGGACATGTCAAGTTGATAAGCTAGTTAAAATGATCATTCTAAATTGATCATTGGTTTTTCTTGAGTAAAGACTTATAATTGAAGCATAATGGATGGCATCATGCAGTTTGGTATAGATTGGATTACTTGTAGGCTTTATCATAGCTATTTATGTCTTAAATTTTGTCACAATATAGAAAATTGAGCTAGCTTACCATTTACATTGGATTCATGTCATTTAAAACTCTAAATCAAAAGTTACGCACGATTTACTACCGACATGTCAAGTTCATCGGCTAGTTAGATTGATCATTATAAAATGATCATTGGTCCTCATTGAGCGAATGTTTACAAATTAAGCATAATGCATTGCACCCCGGAGTTCGACATACAATGGATTAGTTGGAGGCTTTTTCATAATCATTTTGATCCTAAATTTTTTCACAATATAGAAAATTAAGCTAGCTTAGCGTGGGCATTGGATTCGTGTCATTCTGAACTGTAAATCAAAAGTTACGAACGATTTAGTGCAGACATCTCAAGTTTATCTGCTAGTTAAACGGATCATTCTAAACTGTTCTTTCTTTGTGAAGCTTAGATTACTTCTAGGCTTTGTCGTAGCTATTTCCGTCTTAAATTTTGAAACAATATAGAAATTTGAGCTAGCATTACTTGGGCGTTGGATTCGTGTCACTCTTAATTCTAAATCAAAAGTTACGGACGATTTAGTGCAAACATGACAAGTTGATCGGCTTGTTAAAATGATCATTCTAAACTGATCAACTGTGCTCACTGAGCAAAGGTTTACAAATGCAGCATAATGCATGACATCACGCAGTTTCGAATAGA